>OZ020282.1:3153759-3189743 GCA_963971205.1 Aethes cnicana
AAATGAATGAATATTAGAGGTACATATATTATTTCACGAATAACGCGGAAAAGAAATTGTCACTTAATTTTATAGTACATTCAACAGCAATGAAAACGGGTCACTTTGTATGGAATCCTATACAAAGTGACCCGTTTTCATTGCCGTTGAGTGTATTTCATAAGCGAAACTAAGAAAGAGTCGTGAAATACACTCAACAGCACTGAAAACGGGTCACTCGTTCGTTGTTTATTTTTCATCCTTGGTATTTAATCTATTAGCATTATAAATAATATGAATTAACTTTACTCTTTATTTAAAAATTAAATATTTAGAACTTCAAACACCAATTGCGGCGACGGGTGAGCAATGCAATAGCCCTTCTGGGCGTGTCAACCGACGTTACGCGAGTTAAGTTGATACTACTAAACAAAAGTTTAGAGGCTAACCCGCGGTTAAATAAAAATAATTCCATTTTTAGGGTTCCGAAGTCCTCAAGGAACCCTTATAGTTTCGCCATGTCCGTCCGTCCGTCCGTCCGTCCGTCCGTCCGTCTGTCCGCACTATTGCTCGGAGATGCTTAGTCCTAGAAAGCTGTAATTTGGGATGAATATATATATTAGTTACGCTGACAAAGTGGTACAATAAAATTTTGAAATATATTTTTTTATAGTGTACCTCCCCTACTCGTAAAGTGGGGATGTATTTTTTTTTTCTTGCGTACCCCATGGTGCGGCATATTGATTAAGTGATGTGTTTGTGAAATATTCAGCTTTAAAGTGCTATTTTTTGTTAGAGTCACGTGTCCCCCCCCCCTGCCAGCTAAATGGTGGTATTTGGATGGCTGAAAAAAAACACGGTTGTGGCATATATAACGTAGTTGAAAGGAAAACTATCACAGCTAAGTAGGCTGTACAATCTTACGAGTCATAGTCGACCAACTTATGAATAGATTAAAATAACAATGATTTTTCTCGAGCGGCAGGGGCATGGGGCGGGCACGTCATACCACAGGCTAGCTAGATACTAATATGTCTTAGAAAGGTACTGTGGGCATCCTCAACTTCGGAACCCTATACTTTGCGCGTGGCCCGACACGCACTTGGCCGGTTTTTGTTTATAAATCATCAAGTGGCCTGATAGCCAACTAGTCTTTGATCTTAGTACAAAAAAAAGATACCGGCAAGTCCTCGTGGATGCTCTTGAACACGGACGGGTCGGTGTAGAACTCCGGGATGCACTCGTCCGGGGTCCACTCCTGCATGCGCTGGATGGACGCCGGGTACTCCGCCGGCACCCACTTGTTGCGGACGTGCTTGCACAGAATCTCCTTCGGGGTCCTGCAATCAATTCATGAATGATGGGCATGATGGCCTATAGGGTATTACACCATTTTTTGAAATGTGGTTTAAAATTATCCTTATGTCGAATTGAATCACAAGATTTTTTATTTAGATTTTTCTGAATGGGATAAATACCTTAAAAGTACTTTTAAATTTTCATTTTCAGTTTTCGCGCTAAAAAGCTAGCCGCCATATTTGCTTGGTCGGTGACGTCACTAGTATAGTAAATATAAGTACATAGTAACCAAACAAGTGAAGTCAAAATTTAAAACGGCTACTTGTAACGCTTTGTTTACCGTAGAAGTGACGTCACAGCAGCTAACAATATGGCGCCTACCGTTTTGCGACAGATTTATGATTAAAAGTCGAGGTTTTGGGTAGCATTTTTATATAATCTATCATAAATCAGTACTTTCCGATTTTTCCTTGAATGGTGTATGTATAATACCCTATTGGAATAAGCAATAAACATGTGTGCGCTTAAGGACCGAGTCAAAATGTGATAAAGTGCGTGTGATTTTATAATAATGTAATACGAAGTACCAGATGTAGTGTAGGTAATTTGATGACGAAGCCTGTAGCGGATGACAGTAAGTTTTTGCATGATAACTGTGTCAAATTCAATTGTACACATTGACGGTGCAAAAGTAATTGTAAAATCTAATCATCATTATTATTTCAGCCGAAAAACATCCACTGCTAGACATAGGCCTCCCCCAAAGCGCGCCACTCAGACCAGTCACATGCCACTCGCGTCCACCGTATTCCCGCGATCTTCACCAGGTCGCCGCTCCATCTAGTTGAAGGCCTACACTACTATGGACAGTCGCGAGTAAAAAACTTGGCTATTCTTGAATAATTATTTTTACACAAAATAGGCGGAAGTAAGATGAAGAGTTGCGGTATATCAGCCTTCTCATAAATTAACTAAATATAACTAAATAGAAAAACAAGTTCGACTTTTCAGCAGTACATCAACTCTGGACAATTTTCATTGGATGTGTTTTTTTATACAGGCTTTTATATAATAAAGAGCTGAAGTGTGTATGAGCACAAACAAAGCTGCAATTTATCAACTTATCAAAAAGATATCTATGCATAATGAACAGAACGGATGTAGGTACATAGAACACCAATCGCAAATACCGTCGCGCCAAGTACACGTAGCAAGTGATGTCAGATAGCGCGTCGGTGACGTGGTGCGGGATCTGGTCTGCGCAGCTGGCGCCGTCGTAGGTGAGGTCGAGCTGCCGGTCGCCCTTGTTCAGCCGGTACTTGGACTTGGTAAGATCCCGCCAGTTCCGCCCTGGACAAACATGAACCCAATGCAACCTTCAAATGACAAAATGTGTACCTACAGAGTTCTTCTTTTGGTTTCATTATAGACTAAAAAAATCTGTTACAGTGACTGCATCTCAGATAAATCTATACATTACATTTGCATATAATAAAACTGTAGGAAGACAAAATCTGAACACTGAATATATTTGAGAAAAAATACTCCGGGGGCTTTAAAGATTTTAAAGTTAACGACACAACATTTTTTGACCATTTTAATTTGTTTTATCTGTCTGTTAAAGTGTGTGTCTGAAGTCGCTGGCAGAAGCTAGTAACAAATGACCAAATCAAAGAAGAAGCAATAAACTTTTAAGTTGCCTGAGATAAAACTGCCCTTAGAATTAAAATAGAATAAAAATACATATAGTTAGTTAGAATAGTTGATTACCACATCTAGATGCAAAATCAGTGACCCAAGGCACCATGAAATGTGCTTGCTGGTCATTGGCAGATCTTCCGGCCAGAGTGTTGAGGTGTAGAAGATAGTCAAGGTTTGATATCCGGCCCCGCACCCACAGGTTACAGAGCTTCTCCAGCTGCACCGCCTCATTTCTCCAGGACCACTCCTCGCCTCTCTTGCCTTGCCCTTGACTACTCCCCACAGCAGGGGTAGTCTGTTTGTTTCTATTTTGCTCATAAATTAGTGAAGCGTCCAAAGTGTGAACATTATTAGTGACTGTTGGTAGTATCTGAAGCCACAAGTTTTCTGTCAGATAAATATCTTGCAACCTCAACATCCCCAGACTTAAGCCTCTATCACTCATAGCTTTAAAGACATTCAGTAATTGGTAGATTAAAAACATCCCCCGTCCATAATTCATATCTATTAAGTTTGGACTGAAGTTCAGACAATCCAGTAGGCTATTGTCATAGTGTCCTCTGTAAACTATATAGTAGTTATTGTCAGTCTCTAAAATGAACATAGCTGCTAGTAAATTGACATGTGTTTCATAAGACTTGGAGACATGTTTATTTGGAATGATTTCTTTGTACTCTGTTATCCGGCCACTGCCATCACTCCTAATCCTAATTATGTTACACCCATACAGCCGCAGTAAGACCTCGGAGAGTAGCTGGTCATGCTCCAATAAATTTACTACAGAACTTTCTTTAGTACTTTCATTGTTCTGACAGTATTTCTTATAAGATTCTTTCCACAGATTTCGATGGTTGTTCTGTGAGACATACTGGAGTAGTTGCGAGAAAGTTAATGGAGATTCGGAGTTCCCTTCGTGTAGTTTGTATCGAGGTAATGGCAAAACCTTGGACACCTTTTTGTTCAGTACCTAAAAGAGAAAACCATTAAATATTATGTACTCGAGGTGCTCATGCGACGCTATCTTGCGACAGTAGTTACGCACCCTGATGAATATTGTCCGCCAGGGATAAGGAACACTTTCACCAGCCTGCAAGGCAAAATCTACATTGTTCACACTGTTATCTACTTCTAAATTTTTTAGCCATTTCTTCAGCCAACTGCTGTGGACGACAACGCTGAATAAATTTGTTGAACCAGTCGCAAACACGTTTTTATTGCTTATACCTAATTCTTTTACAATACTATCCATTTCTAATAACTACAATCTTTTGTTTTGTTTTCCTAGGGGAGGTTAACAAATTTGACATTTCATTTGTTTTTGACAGATCGATTTTATTATTTCATATGGCAATACCGGGTGGTTTTTTTAAATTACGATGGAAATGTTTTATACGAGAGTGCGCATGGAGTGCGCCCACGGGTCACAGATTACTAATATGCCACGGGTGACTTTAGTCACCATCGCAAAAAAGTTCCTGTCACGTCTCCATAGCGATTCGAAGAAAAAGTCACACCTATAGGCTGGACACAAACGAAATTTTCCGATTTGGTTTGCGTTCCGTCAGTGAGCGGTGTGGCGGAGCATATGTGCTACTGCTACTATTAAGCATACCAAAGCCATAGTGCTGATGCTGGTGGCATAGTGGTTCGACCTACCGCCTCTCGTGCAGAGGGCGGGGGTTCGATCCCGGCTCTCACTCTGAGTTTACTTATGTGCAAAATTCAAATTTGAATTAGCCACTGAGCATTTCAGTCAAGGAAAACATAGCTATACCTACGCATCTGCGAAGTAATTCGAGGATGTCTGTGAAGTTCCCAATCTGCACTGGGCATGCGTGGGGCTACAACCCAAGCCCTCTCATGATGAGAGCCCTGTGCCAGTGAATTATGACTGTGTTTGAAAACACAGCCTCAGCCATAGTTCAAAGAAAAAGCAACTGGCTAAACATGATGCATGATTTTGCTTCCTACTGCTATCCCTAACCCACGTTTTGTATACCAACCTAATAGGGTAAATCCTGTTTATCAAGAAACTTACCACATAATGAATCAAGGCCTCTTAACATAGGTTTTTATAACTTAAAAATAGGTTTCAAACTTAATTTGCTATCAAGCGCCAAACTGTAAAATGGTAATTTATTTTATTTTTATTATTTATTTATCAAAAATATTTAGGATGCTAGAGGGCAGGCTGACTTGAGTATCCACTGGTATCCACTACCAATGAACAGTTTAGAATAATAAAATAACTAACATATCATCACTTTATTAACTAAAATCGTATGGAGTATGTTGACATATGGTTGACATGTATAAACGTAATCTAAGTGTATAAACCAAATGCTACATCTACATATACATGGTCTATCTATAAAATTAAGTTTTACAAAATGTAGGAATGGTCTGAAATGTTTCATTTAATGGCAAAAATAGCACCAAAAACAATGGAATACATAGTTTATCACAGTGATACAATTTAGGGTCGGTTGATTCAAACCGTCCAGTAAAGTTAACATTGAATATTTTACTATGGCACAAAATGACGCTTCTGTATGGAATGACAGCTTGGCAGCCATATTTAACGACCTGGAGTCCGTCAACTGTGCTTGAATCAACCTACCCTTAATGTACTTATATAAATTTAACTAAATAACTGATCAAATATGAGTTAAACTCATCAAGAATATTTAATATAGGTATTAGGGTATTACTTAAATTTAATTGCGGAATAAAGTAATTGGAGCATTTCATTCCATTTTACCTGAGATCCGCTTCAAATAACACTTCCAAAGAGCGTCTTTATACAGAACTGCCTGCGCTTCAGGACTCTTGGCTGCAACTATGCCTCTACCCACAACTGCTATATCAGCACCTTTTTCGAAAATAACCTTCTCTGGTGTGTTGTATACCTGACCCAGACTGTCGCCAGAAGTTTCCAGCTGTACTCCAGGTGTCAGCTGTATTAAACCTGGATCATGAAAGGTGTCCTTATTTTGGCAGACAAAACCAGTTATCAGATCTGGGTACTTTGCTGCCATTTCTACAGTTGCCTTTGTGTAGTCTGGTGTTATAAGATTACCCTGGAAAAATATGTTAAAAATTTAGTAAATTTTTCATGCCGTTCACAAATATAACTCGGATTTCATTAATTCTTGTAGAAGTAACAAATGGATAATTTACATGTACAAATAGAAGTAAAAAAAGTGCTAGTACCTCAGTGCTCATTTCAGCCAGCAAAAATACACCTCTGCCGACTCCATTTGTAGAACCATTCAGAGCTTTCAAAATCCCCTCTCCAGGCAAGGAATGCACAGTGACACAGTTGGCCCATTCCCCAATCTTATACAGCCCATTTGAATATTGCAAAGAAACTGTGTTGCCTATGTCAGCATACTTCCTGTCTTCCAAAATTAAAAAGTTCAATCTCTTGGACAGCTGTCTCATTTGATCCACAAAATCCGCACTGAAGTCTTCTATGATGTCAACATGAGTCTTGACCAGACAAACATGCTCTCCAACTTTATCAAGTATGTCAAGAATTTTTGCAGTTGAAGTGAGGTCGACGGAAATACACAGATTGGTTTTCTTCTGTGATATAACTTGGAAGAGCTGCTTTGCAATCGGATTCGTAGCAAGCTCAGCCCTCTGCTCATAGGATAATGAAGACCTATCAACTGGCACTACTGAAAAGCAAAGAAAAAACAATATATCACATTTAAAAATGTATGAGGGTCACCCAACCCCTCTCGTAATGAGAGGAGGCCTGTGCCCAGCAGTGGGACGCAAATAGGCTGTAGTAGTAGTAGTAGTATGAGGGTCAATGCAATCTATTATGTTTTATAAATAAATAGATTGACTTGGCAATCGCATGAAACAATCTTAATTAACGTAATATGTATTACTTGTGTGATACATTACATTGTATTTTCATGCTATGGCCAAGTCAATCTATTTATTTAAAACATTTTTAATATTGATATGGTCACTATAAGATGTTGTTAGGTGAGGTAATTACGTAATAACTTAAGACAGAAGGACCCTTAAGTAGGGACTGAATAAATTAACCGACTTGGTATTACATGGATCTCACAACGTTTTACTGTAGAAGAACTCGATTGCGAGACTTAGGTTTTTTACAAGATATGTTTTTGATGGCATTTCTTATTTACTTGACACATTCAGGAAGAAGAAACTTTCAGAAACATTATGTTACTAACTATAAGAATTTATCACACATCTTTAGCACAGAAATCTTCGATTTTTTTAATTATGAAGTTAACTATAAGTAAAGTAAGTTAAGTATAGAGACTCTAAAAGACAATATGAATAGAGAGCGAGTTCTCGGTCGAATCTGTAATAATGTCGAAGTACATATGAGCTCCAAATTTCACAAACTCACCATTTTCAACCACAATTGGTCATTTAGATATTAACGTCCAAAAATCGTCATTTTTATCACTAACTGACCTATAGATCAAAACTTTAACCCACTTCTAGATGACATTGATATTAGGCATAAAATAAAGATCGACTATCAGGTGTAAACAAAGAAAAAAAATTAAATTTCACATAGGCAATTAGTATTTTTTTTAAATGTGCTATAATACTGCATGCTCCAGTTCACCGGTGGGCCTAGTAGTTCTAGCATATGACCTAACGAAGATAAGTTGATTTGACACATAGCATAGCTTGAAATACATCCCAAGTGACTCGCAGAAGTTCGCACCCACACATAGATCTCAATTCTTTTATTGGTGAAAAAAAGTCACATATCACATTTAATAAAACCGGCCAAAAGCGAGTCGGACTCGCACACAAAGAGTTCCATACCATGCAAAGCGAAACCTTAAAAATATTAATTAAATTATGTCTTTAGTATTTGTTGTTATAGGGGCAACAGAAATACATCATATTATGTGAAAATTTCAACTGTCTTAACTATCACGGTTCATAAGATACAGCCTGGTGACAGACAGAAGGGTGGAGTCTTAGTAATAGGGTCCCGTTTTTCCTTTTGGGTACGGAACCCTAAAAATTACTTGACAACAATTATGATTTTCCATTAAAAACTTTAAATAAAAAAGCACATACCACTAGTTGGGGCTTGAGTAGTTCTTAAATACTCCTTTACGTTGTCTGCCATACTACTTGTTATTTTATTATTCTTGACTAGAATCTCTATCAACTTGGTCATTGTGAATAAAGATTTCATTTCCACATTGTTGGATTCAAGGTTTTGACGGCCACCTTGTTCTCTGTCCAATATAATGATGGCCTGTTCAGCTTTAAGGCCTTCTCTCCTTAAGTCCTTCACAGTCTCCAGCACGCTGGAGCCTGAAGTGACCACATCTTCAATTACGAGGCAACTTTCTCCGGCTTTGTAATGACCTTCTATCATCTTCTTTGTTCCATAGCCTTTAGCTTCCTTACGCCTCATGAGCATTGGTTTCTTAACTTTAACGCTAAGTAATGTAGCGACAGGCAAAGCGGTATATGGCACACCGCACAAATGATTGCATTTGCTGTCCTTCACGCCAAAATCGTAGAGTAAATAGGTTATCAACTCCTGTAAATAGAAATTACAATATTTGACAAATGAAAACTAATAAAATATATTGAACCTAGAGCCAAGGTACTACTATAAATCAAGGTCTAAATTACCATTACATCAGGATAACTGACTATAACCCTCAAATCGAAGTAGACCGGTGTTTTAATTCCACTTTTCGTCATAAAGTCACCAAATTTTACGGCGTCAATCGAGAAAAGCTGAATCGCTAAATCTTCAAGTTTGCTCTCGTAACTCATTTTGAAGTTTTTAAAAGTTTTTTGGCACGATAAACCACGTAACCCCAAATGCAAACGATCACAACAGTCTACGCGAGCGAGATACTGAAAGAAATCTCGGAATGTAAGCACTTTTTAGAAAATATAATAATTAGAGTACAACAAAATAAAATGGAACTTTTCGGCTTTCAAGAGGAAAAAGGAGGCAAGATAATGTGAGATTCGGAATGCAGCCCACGTGCCGTCTGGTTGACACTTGGCAGCTGACAGGTAGATCCTTTTTTTTTTGAAATGGCAACATCCACCCAAAAGTCAGTCACATTCGTACAGTTGCTCCGTTCCAATCTATTTCATTCATTCGTTAAGTCAAAAGTCAAAGTCAAGTCAAGTCAGTTCAGTTCAGTCATCAGTCAGTTGTGCCAGTTGCAAATCCTCTCTCTTTGGTTGGCCAGTTGTTTGTTTTGTTTCGTTGGAAGTGGTTGGACTTAGTGTTGGTGTTTAGATTTATTCTTGTGTATAAACAGCAACTTTTGTAGGTAATAATTTCTTCTGTATACCCTTAAAGGTAAGTGAAATATGTAATAGAAAAGGCAAGAATTTATGCCTATATGTGTATAGGCATAAATTCTTACTACTTAAGTTTTCGCGCCGAAAATACCCCATACCACATATCCTACAATTTCCGAAGCGCCAGTTTTCTTTATCTTGATTTTAATATTATTACTTTTTTTACTGGTATTGGGCCCAGGTAGATTTTGAATCAATGCATGTATGTATACGGCTCACCCACCCTCTATCGACGGCGGCCGAAGGGGGGAGGGGTCCCCTCCAAAAGGGGAAGCTAGGGTAGACAAAGGGTAGTCACCCCAAACAGAGGGGAGCTTGGGCCTGTGGCAATATTCATTGGTAGGAATTTAGTAAGGGGGAGCACCATTTCAAGTTCGTTTTTCGAGTCGGCGCAACGGTTCGAAAAAGTCTTCTTTATTACTTTTAAAAGTTATGTTGTCTTGAAGTTATTTCTAGTGTTTTATTTCAGGGTTTATTTTTTTCTATAATGGACACTATGCCGCAAAATGAAGGTAAGAACTTTTAAAATAATTGACATGATATTAATTAATTCAAATAGTTATTAAATCTGTACCATATTACTATCAGGATTGCTACAATAATACTTAATTAATGACATTGTGCTTAGTTTTATTTGTGTCTGCAGTCAAATTAGAGATGAAAAATAACTTGTGAGAATTTAGTAATTTGTGTTTTTTTAATTGACTTGCAAATAGTTGTTACATAAAAATATGGGATACCTAAGTACTTAACAACTTTAAAAAAATAACTGGAAAACATCATATGAAGAAAATATGATAAGTACAAAAAACAATAAGCTTGCAGGCTCCCAATAGGTTCAATTTCAAAGATAACCTTTGTGAGTATTATCACTGATTTTTGATCTCTCTTTTTTATTTTCTTGTATTTTTTTGTACCTTTCTGTCTGTAGTGTATTTATTTAGTTGTTCTATTCTCCAGTTAGTCCAAACTTTGTCCATACATCTTAACTTCGGACCTATGTAATTGTGTCTGCTTCACCCCAAGGTTGACTGGCAGATAATTCTTGTAGCTTTAAGTCCGCCTTTTGTATACTGAATTTTTACTATTTGTACAATAAAAAGTAAATAAATAAAACCTATTTTCTTACAACCATGTCTTGTAAAACTGACTTGTTGACAGTTTTTCTTCAAGTAATGATGCCAGACAAATGGTTTATCCAAACTTATTATCTTATAGTTTAAACAAACTATCTGCCTATATTTATTTATTTCTTTATTTATACAAAAGATATCAGAAACGGCTCGAACGATTCGGACGAAATTTGGAATATACGGTTTGTTGAGGGGGATAAATTGATTAAGCTAGGCTTATACCTGGGGTCTTCGGTAGCTTTTTAAAACATCCACTTACCATTAGATGCCTAAACTTTGCCTAGCACCCAACCTGCCTATAAAAAAATCTTATGTGCAATCTCTATTTATTTTATTGGCAGTCGAACATGTGACCAGTTTTTAGGATCTTATTCTACAATAAAAAGCTTTTTTTTTTTAAATTTATGCTTAATTTAATTGAAATGAAGTATGTCTTGTGTTAGCTGTGAGATCCACCCAGTGATTCAGAGTTTGATTGCCAGATGCTGAGTCCATGGACGTCAAGTTGAAACGCAGCCTTTTGGCCAGGAGTAAGAGGGCCATTATAACAAAGGGTCCCAATGGAGGGACAGAGTACAGCTGTGTGGAGTGCAACTTCAAAGTCTACGAGAAATTCCGAATGGAACAACACTTGACCGTGCACAGCAGGGAATATAGGTTCCTCTGCGGCATTTGCGGTACTGCGTAAGTATTTTGCTATTTCTCGTTTTCAATTTTCAGTCTATAAAACGTAAAACACGAACATTGTGTAGGTATATGATACGAAAAGAATATTTTTAGAATATTGGTTTCACTGGCCTTAAGTGTTTTTTTTTTGTACTTAGTAATATAACTGCAATAGCATTTTTAAAAACTTTAACAGTGTCTTTGTTTATGACATTATAGATAAGACCTAATTGTCCTACCCCTCGCTTATTTCCTTACTTCACCATGCCGATAAAATACTTTGGATAAGGCCCATTCTTATACAAAAAAAATGGTTTCCGTCACTGATTACGACGATGGGTAACTCCCACGACAATCGACAACTATCCATATTCCCGACGGCGCCTGATTAAGGGTTGAGGGTTGATTTTTTTCGAGAGTAGGTATACCGATACTATACCGAAACCTTTGTATCTACTTGCGCAATATTCCATCAGTTATGAATCTCATAACTGACTTATAAAAGAGCCTTTTGTTGGAACCCATTTTTCGAGAAAATTATTTGAATTTCTACTCGCCTTGTGGTCATCGGCTCTATTCGAAACAGTACATAGGGATATTGAGCATCCATAGGTATAGGTACCTACCTAAACTTTCTCCCTATTTACCGAGATAATATGTCATGTGTTAAATGGTTAAAATGTCCCACATATATAAGCGAGAAGGAAGTATATTACTGATATACGAGTACCTATCACTGTATAGGCAGATCCCACCACTCCACTACAGCCTATTTTGCGTCCCACTGCTGGGCACAGGCCTCCTCTCATCACGAGAGGGTTGGGCTATAGTCCCCACGCGGGCCCAGTGCGCATTGGGGACTTCACACACATCTTTGAATTACTTCGCAGATGCGTGCAGGTTTCCTTACGATGTTTTCCTTCACCGAAAAGCTAAGTGGTAAATTCAAATTTAATTTCGCACATAAGTAAACTTAGAGGTGCGAGCCGGGATCGAACTCCCGACCCTCTGCATGAGAGGCGGTAGGTCGAACCACTAGGCCACCACGGCTTTTTTATAGGCATATAATGTATAGCACGACACAACTTAGAAGGCGCGTGGTGAAGCACTTAATCCGACTATGCAGAGTCTATTATTGCTTAATCCACGCGCCTTCTAGGTTGTGTAAACCTGTACTCTTATTTGGATATCTGGACGCTATATATCCCTAGTAACCGCTCGGCCATGACTTCGCGCGGCAGCGGCAGCGGCGAGCGTTGTACGGACTCATTGCGCGAATCGTATCGCCCGCGGCGCATCGGTTAGCAACCGTCGCGCGCAATATGTCAGTAAAACGCCCGCCTCGCCGCTGTGAGCGAAGTCGTGGCTCTATTCGAATAGAGCCCTATCTCTGGCTAACATACCAGGTGTTGACCAGGTTGAAACGCAAGGAGCACCTGGACAGGCACACGATGGAGCACCAGGAGGTGCGCCCCCACGTGTGCCCCGACTGCGGCAAGGCGTTCAAACGGAAGGAGCACCTCAACATCCACCGGACCATACACAGCGGGGAGAAGAGCCATATATGCCCGCTGTGCGACAGATGTAAGTCTATCTTTATTTAACACTAGCTTCTGCCCGCGACTTCGCCCTCGTGGAATTCGGTTATCGCGCTGCCACGGGAACTATGCGCTTTTCCGGGATGAAAAGTAGCCTATGTCCTTTCCATTTATAATATTAATATGGAAATATGGATTATGATTGCAGCCTATACAATCTGTGGCAACGACCTCACCTGTTGCCAACTTGCCACTCTCGTCTGTTCTAAGCTCGCTCACCCCAGTCTGCATCAAATGCGCCCAAGTTGTCCCAATCTCATTTTGTTCTCCCTCTGTTCCCATACCCGGCTCGCGAGACCCATTCTGAGGCTGCCCATTTTCCCACAGTCCCATTTAAGTGTGGTTGTCTTAACACCTACATCGGCTGCTCCAATTTTGGAGCGTACCACGGGTTTTCTAAGTTAGATCGTTTTTACGAACACGAGAATGCTGCGCTCCATTGCTTGTCGGCATGCCTTGAATCGTTTATTTTGAACTTTAGCTAAGTTAGGGCGCAATACAGTGTGTCCCGGGCCCGGGATAAAGTACACAAACGAATAGTGATGAAACGTGATGCTATTTTATCGTTAAAAAAAGAAACATTTTTTTTTAGTTAATCGAAGAAAAGGAAAAAAGCATGGTTTTTTTTTGGTTAAAAAGGCGGTTGTTTTCGCGTTTTTTATTTAAATAACATGACTAAGGCGTTGTGTTTATAATCCCTCTGATATAAAGTCAATACGACCCTTAGAAGGTGAGATAGGTATCTTATGTCTTCAATGATTTTTGTAAAAATAATAAAATGAAAAAAAGGCAGTTTTTTTTTCATCGGTAAAATATCGTCAGCTACTTTTCATCCTTATTCGTTTGTGCACTTTATCCCTGGACACACTGTATGTATATTAAGCTGGGCTGCGCAGAATTCAAACGCCCTCCAGTTTAGGCATTCGATTATACACAGATGTTTTTTTTGCGAGATTTTGGACGACTTAAAATGTCTTAGGCATACATAAAACGAAACTAACGAATGATCTAAGTGAATCAAGTAATATGAAGCTGTCAAGTCGGACGTGGAATGAATAATTTAAGGACGTGTATATTTTCTGTGCATTTCATTCTTTAAATGTCCTCATGCCCTCATTTCACGAAGGTAGAAAATCGACCTTTTTTTGTATTACTGCCTTGGGAATAGCGCTATATGTACCAATGTTGTTTACATAATTTAAACCCGATCGATCGACGTGGGAGAGTGTCCGCCAGGGCAATAGGGGGGGGGGGGAGCACTGAAGGGCAAACCCCCCCACTCTTAGTGTCCTACCCTAATTCCTGGAATATCTTGTTCATGTTCCAACACACAACGGTTTGTCACGGAGTTTCATGCACATAAAGTATTAAAAACATGAATGCCGATGAAACTAAAAATGAGGATTAACTCAACATATAAGTAGTTGTTCAATATACTATGAATACTTATATTATATTCAGAAGTTCAGAAGTCAAAAACTACAAAGCATATCCTAGCCTTTTCTTAACGAATGGCATTGCGAAAAGGTTCAGTAATTTAGAGATCCGAATAAAAAGAAATACTTCGGATTCATCCGTATTTGGGTAAATCAAATATTTGGGCGGGTGACCTTTTCAAGACTGGACGGTACATGTATATCCATAAAATCTAATTAGTTTCTTAATACCTACTCCGTCTCAAACTTTCGCGATACACACACATATTAAACACACTAAAGACGGGACTTAATCGCATAAAAAAACGATTTATATTTTACCTCAAGGAACCACCTCCTTAGTGTGTTTAATTTATTACCTACTTACCCACTTTAGTGCCCTATGACCACGCGGACTACATACACACATATGCAAACCTTGCAATACCACCACCACAGAACAACCTGAACAACAGCCTATTTACGTGTTACATCTGGGATATAGTCCGCACGCCGGCCCAATGCGGATTGGGGACTTCACACACATCCCTGAATTACTAAGACGCGTGCAGGTTTCCTATCGATGTTTTCCTTCACCGAAAAGCTCAGTGGTAAATTCAAATTGAATTTCGTACAGAAGTAACCTTAGAGGTGAAACATTTTATTCCTGATTTTAATATCCTGTAATTTGATATTGAGATATAAATGTCTATGTCTATGTCTATGGTGCAGGCCGGATTCGATGCCCCGACCTCTGCATACGAGGCGGAGATTGAACCAATAGGCCACCACGGCTTCTTGCCAATACGGTAAAAACTAAATAGCATTAAGTACTCCTGCGAACACAGAATCAGTTTTATGTATGTAAGTAAGTATGTATTTCAATAGACCCCTTTACTCACAAGCGTGTTCTCCCACAGCGTTTTACCGGAAGGACCACTTACAAAAACACCTGCAGACCCACAACAAGATGTTTATAGAGCACAACATATTCCCGTCGAGCGATCACGAGCTGATGGACGTGAAAGAGGAACGGATAGACATCAAGCAGGAATTGGACGACGAGAGTCCAGTCATCTCCGACGCGGTGGGTGGGATTTATGACCCCGAGGTGCTCATGGAGGTTAGTCATTGAAATTATTGAAACCTGTTGGACTTGACCACACGGCGGACACTTCCTACAAAAGCACGATTTCGAACACAATTCGAATGAAGTGTCAATGTTTCCGTGCGGGGACGTATGTACACTTGTAAATGTGTGTGTACCAGTACGCGGGCCAATGATTCACTCTCCATCTCCGGATGAAACAAATGACGGTAAGGGCGAGTTGCGCGCCAGCTAGATTCAGGCGGGTGAGTCCGTGGCCATTCTGTATGTAGTACTATTAAATATTCTGTGACTTGACTAAGACCCGGTTCGTACGAATTTAAAAAGCGTCGCGTTAAAACCCGACGTTCGTTGGCGCTATTGCAAGCTCAATTCGATTTAACATCCAACGCTTAAAGTCGAAAATCTAACTAATCGTGTGAATGAATGCAATGCATGGTATCCATTTGCGTTATTTATTGTTTTTTTTTTGACGATTATTGAAAATCTCTTGTGCGAATTGGGCCTAAGGCTAGAAACTCAGTGTGTCCTAACAGTGGCGTGCACTCCTACAGACAAAGAGACACTGTCTACCCTAGCCTATTACTACCTCAGCCTATTTGCGTCCCACTGCTGGGCACAGGCCTCATATCACGAGAGGGTTGGGCTATAGTCCCCACGCGGGCTCAGTGCGGATTGGGGACTTCACACACATCTTTGAATTAGTAAACTTAGAGGTGCGAGCCGGAATCGAACCCCCGACCCTCTGCATGAGAGGCGGTAGGTCGAACCACTAGAACCACTAGGCCACCACGGCTTCACACCATTATTAGTCGCAAAATTTTAAGAACTTTATTTTAATGGTCTATCCTGTCCAAAAACTCTATGCACAAGCGCGGATCCAGGGGGGTCATGGGGGTCATGACCCCCCCTCCTCTCGTCAGGACTAGGTCTACTGCTATCATTTATTTTTAACCCCTGACGCAAAGGGGGGGGGGGGGGAGTTGTATGACGTGACCCCCCCTTGAGTCAAAAGCTGGATCCGCCCTTGTGTGCACGTCACTGTGTTCTACCCCGGGACTCCAACTATCTCCATACTCAATACTATCTAAATCTAAAGCGGAAGAGGTAACAGACAGACATAAAGAGTTACTTTCGCATTTATAATATTAGTATAAAGGTTTTTGTTGTGAAAACAACTTACTATATCGATTATTACGAGTGTTATGACTATTGTACAGTCGCCATCAGATATATCGTAGCGGGCGATGTGATCATAAATATGTGAACATGCACTCTAACGTTCTGACAATAAGATCGTGATCACATACTTAATTATGATTGTTCGCTTCCAAATATCTGATGGCGACTGTACTTACAGAGCACGCGTTGTTCGCGTGCTTTTTAAATTTAACCAAATAACTACTACTTCAGCCTATTTGCGTCCCACTGCTGGGCACAGGCCTCCTCTCGTCACTAGAGGGTTTGGGCTATAGTCGCCACGCGGGCCCAGTGCGGATTGGGGCCTTCACACACCTCTTTGAATTACTTCGCAGATGCGTGCAGGTTTCGTCACGATGTTTGCCTTTACCGAAAAGCTCAGTGGTGAATTCAAACCAAATAACTAGGATTAATAATTTCTCATATCAATCCATAATATTATAATTTTATTTGGATATGGTAGAAAAACGCATAGTTCCCGCGGGAACGCGATAACCGAATTCCACACGGGCGAAGTCGCAGGCAGAAGCTAGTATTCACATAAATAATGTTACTTCTTTTCCAATCTTGTAAATGTAGTCTGCTAACTTCCAAACATCAACAATGCCGGACCATTTTCAAAAGTGGGCCCAGAACCCATATTAAATAACAAAAGAATAAGTTCCCTTAGAAACCAAATAACCTTTTTTCTAGGTAGTAACGGGGTTGCACCCGTATTCTTTTTTAGGCCGCCCTCCCTTTTCGTGGGGGAAAAAACTCCCCTCGGCATAGCCCGCGCGTTGGGTCGGCAACGTGATGATTTTTTGTTACCACTATCTTTTTAAGGAGGGGTTCGATATTATTGGCATCGTTGCTTTGCGCGCGTGAACTAGAATTATATCAGTTATGGTATGGGTCATTTAATATACTTACTAACATTATTTATATTTTTATTTTTACTAACTTGACAAATCGTATTGTCACCGAGTAACTTAGAAAGGAAGTAAAATTGTTCACATTATTAAATCAAGTAATTTTTGTGCTGCCTATCTTATACTTAACAAACTTTATCTATTCATTTACGTCCATTTAGGCAATGTTATTTTCCGTGTACATATTTTTTGTAGTCTAGACACGCGGTAGCGTGTCAAGCCAAGTTCAAGCTCACAGAACTGGCGAGCAGCTCCGTGTGTAAATATCACACGAACCATTTGGAGCCACTTTTGACCTCCTCATAACTTAAAAACAATTTCACATAAGCATGCCAATGGCTGACATAGCTCGGGTGGCGAGATACACACGTGCTCCAAATTTCATAAACACACACGGTCTTGATCTTGAAATACATCCCAAGTGACTCGCAGAACTCTGCACCCATATAATATAGATCTCAATTCTTTCATTGGTGAATTAATATTGGCTCCTAACTTGGCTCTTATTTCACATTTATATTTTGATGGGATTTAATAGAGATTCATTAACTCTTCGACTAATGAAAGTTTTATTATGGTTCCCGTACAAACTTATATGTGTGTAATTGCTCTATAAATCGTATCGAACCACTAAAATATCATTAACTAGCTTCTGCCCGCGACTTCGCCCGCGTGGATTTCGGTTATCGCGTTCTCACGGGAACTGTTTTTCCGGGATAAAAAGTAGCCTAAGTATCTCCATACCAAATTTCATCTAAATCGGTCCAGCGGAGTTACTTTCTTAATATGGCTTACGAAGTACATGATTTGAATCAGAAAACATTTCCTAAATGAAACTAATTCAAATAAATCCTTATTAATATTATAAATGCGAAAGTAACTCTGTCTGTCTGTTACCTCTTCACGCTTCAACCGCTGGACGGATTGAGATGAAATTTGGCATGGAGATATTTGGGGTCCCGGGAAAGGACATAGGCTACTTTTCATCCCGGAAAAACGCATAGTTCCCGCGGGAACGCGATAACCGAATTCCACGCGGGCGAAGTTGCGGGAAAAAGCTAGTTGTATATATTTTTTTAATTACATTTGTGCAATTACAATCCAGTGCAAGCACTTTATTAGCTTGCTATGTACTTGGTTTGTTTCTCGTTACACGTGCATGCCCGCCTGTCCCCTCTTACACCATGGGGGGGACTGGATATACCGGTCGCTTTCATAGTTGGTTGCATCATTTCTCCTTTTTTTTTGTTGTGAAACCCTTTAAGCTCGACTCTAATATCGAAATAAATTTCAATAAGTCGACACAATTTCTCACATTGTTAAACAATAATGGATGTTTATCAAATCGTTTACCTGTTTTCGTGGTAGCGGCGGCAGTACGATAAGGTATTTAAATAAGGAAAAACCGGCCACGAAGCGAGTTAAACTCGCGTGGAGAGGGTTCCGACCCTTGATTATTTTCAATGACGTCATTTTCAAACCGTTTCACAGGATAAGCTCTTTTATATGATAGAATTCAAATACCATGGACTTCTTAATAATTTTCCTGTAATCTATAGGTCAATAACTATCCTCTGTATTTTTTCAAAAAAATTAGGTCCAGTGGTTTCGGAGATAAGGGGGCGGGAGGGGGGAATGGTAATTGTTCGCCTATTTTCTTAAATCTCTCTCATGCGAGGGTCGGGGGTTCGATTCCGGCTCGCACCTCTAAGTTTACTTAATGTGCGAAATTCAATTTGAATTTACCACTGAGCTTTTCGGTGAAGGAAAACATCGTGAGGAAACCTGCACGCATCTGCGAAGTAATTCAAAGATGTGTGTGAAGTCCCCAATCCGCACTGGGCCCGCGTGGGGACTATAGCCCAAACCCTCTCGTGATGAGAGGAGGCCTGTGCCCAGCAGTGGGACGCAAATAGGCTGTAGTAGTAGTAGTAGTAGTAGTAGTAAGAGGCTATCCCGAGGCTAGCGGCTTGGTGTAGATGCCTTAAAGTCCGACCACCCGACAGATCCGCGCCGCGTTCGAGCGCGTCAATTCGCGGTCGCCGCCGTGCGCGCGCGAGGTGGACCCCGAGCGGCCGCACGCCTGCCTCCAATGCGACAAGACGTACAAACGGAAGGACCACCTCAAGCTGCACCAAGTCTCGCATATGGCCAAGGACAAGGTCTGCGGGACGTGCAATAAAGGTACGTACACTTATCTATACTAATAATAAGTCTGTAGAAGAAGTCGCGTCTGAAACTTAAAAATTAAAAGAAACTATCATGTCGTGGGGACTATATAAACGATACTGAACACAAAATAACGGCAATAAATATTTTTTTATAAAAATTGTCTGTATGTATGTACCTATGTCCGGATTTAACTCGATAACTACTGAACGGATTGCAACAAAATTTGGTATGGGCGTAGTTTATAACACTGGTCAACGTATAGGGCTACTTTTTATCCCGGAAAAAGGCTTAGTTCCCGCGGGGTTCCGAATTTGACGTGAACGAAGCTGCGGGCAGAAGCTAGTACATAAATATCCTCGCGTTTCCCATTGGAGTAGGCAGAAACCACAGAACGCCATCTACTTCTATCCAAACAAATTCCCTAGCATCATCCATATTCGCAGTACGAACGCTTGCAGTAATTTATAGTAGAGAATGGCCGACTATGGATTCGGCCTGCTAAGTGACACATAAATGGCTGACTAGACGACAAGGCCAATAATAGTTTTTTTCTCAAACATGCAATGAAATATTGATATTATGTTCTCCTTATTAGCCTGGGAAGTATCACGTTTCAGGCGCGGCTAGACAATTGGTCTATAATGAAATTTCATACAAACGTTGCAGGCCTAGGCCGGCAACTCACTTTTTTTTATTTCCATTTGATATATTTGTGACACAGCATCTTGGCATTCCGCCATTTAAAAAAAGCTACAAGCAATATTTACTCTATGGTTCGCTATGACATTCTGCCAATACAGCTATTAAAAAAACATGAACCATATTTGCTACATAGGTATCGCAGTTTTATTTATGTAAAAAAAGACAAAATATGTTATATATAAAACATTATTTGCATGTTTGAGAAAAGCACTATACATACATCGGCGGGGAACGGAAGTTGTCGGCCTGGTAACTATCCGGCCTCACTTCGTTCGGCCGTATATAATACTCGGCCTGCAACATCCTCCTTACCGGCCTCTGTAGTAATGTACTATTAGAATATAGAATGTTTTTTTTAATACCCCTGGGATAGCTCTACAAAGTATCAGCTGGATGCTTTGGGCTCGGTTGACCGTTTTTAGAAGGTTGATTGGTGACGATATGCTCGTTGGATGGAACCAAGCTTCAAAGCTTGGAGCATCGGCGTAGGGTTGCCTGTCTGTCGGTTTTTATGGAGGGTGCGCTCAGGAACTTCACGATCTCATACCACCATCTACTTTTTATCATCGGACTACTAGACGACAGGAGGGTTTCCATCCGCATGTGGTTGAGTTCCCCATGAGTCGAACAAAGCAATGGGCTAGATCTTTTCTTGTTCACACTGCTAAATTTTGGAATTTCCTCCCTGCGTTTGTGTTTCCCAGTTCCTATAATCTTGGTGTATTCAAGTCTAGAGTGAATAGGCATCTTCTGGGTAAGCGTGTTCCACCGTAGACCCTATCATTACTTTCCATCAGGTGTGATTAGGGTCAAACGCAAGTCCATTAGTAATAAAAAAAATACTGTCATTTCGGAACGAGTTCGAGTACAGACAGCAAGAAGGAAGTCGTGGATCATTCTGTAATATGTTTATTGCACCTTTATATACATTTCTAACCCAAGTGTGTTCCATTGTCCCAAAAAGCGACGATGATTGGTGATGAATAGACGCGTAACAATAATTTCCATGATCCATATTTTTGGACTTACGAGTATGCCATAAGCCGTATGAGCAATCTCCCCAAAAAAAGCTATATGTTTTTAACACAGTCTCGCGTTTTTGTTGCTATGTACATTCTATCGTGATACCTACCACCACTAACATAGTATACGGGCGCACATACGGAATGACCCAAAGGGTTCCACCCTCCAAGGGGGAGGCCAGAGGCGAGTTTTCAAATCTCCCGCATCAAGGGAATAGCGCACTCGCAGAGAAAATTCTAAGCCAAATGGCTATTATGTACATTATCCCAATGGATATACGAACGATTACATAAAGAGGCTATCTGATGTTAGCCGGATGTTGGGTCTAACTTGGATGATAGTCACTTTTTACAGACTTTTTTTTTTAATTCTCCACCACCACACCAGCCCGTTCTGCGGCTGCCGCATAACTTATGCCCCACTGCTGGACTTCTCATCACTGGTTTTGAATTTTTGTCGAGTTGGTAAAAAAAAGTTTTGTATGGGATTGGTGGTGTGAGCGACACCTTAATCCCATACATAATCTTTTTTTTTTACCAACTCGAAAAAAATTAAAAACCTTAAGAATATGCTTAGAATCCAAGCCGATTCTGTGGGTAAAATATCGTCACAACGTTTTGCTGGACCCTATACATGGTGGGATGGGATTGGTTGTGAGAGCGACGCCTGAATCCTATACAAAATAAAAAAAATTTACCAACTCAAAAAAATTGAAAGACCTATACGATGTACTTAGAATCGATAGCCGATACTGTGGGTTAATTATGTGCTATATGATCTGACCCACCATGTATAATAAATTTATTTATTTAAATTTCGATAGGGCGTCTATTAATTACGTATGTGATTTATTTTTACCCCTTTTTCAACCGTCCCCTTGGAGGTTCGGTTATACGATTAAGACTCGCCCTAGTATGCCGCATTGGTATACCGTCTTCCATTTGCAGTAACGAAGACCCCCCACGGCGTATATTAGAATACAGTAGGTCATTGTTAACTTGCAGTTCGTGAGACTTTCGATCAGTTTCGATTATTAATCAGAACCTTTTTGAGAGTACTCAATATCTCACTACCTCGCCTTGATAAATTCTCATGCTCCTACTACGTACATTGTACGGGAAAGTAGTACATACACCAACAAATAAATTAAAAAAGACCCGAAATTTTTAATTCTTCAAGCTACGAACAGACGAATAATCGATTAGTTCACCTGTCCAAGATAAAACTAAATCAGAATCGTTTCGGCAGTAGAACAAACATAATAGGCCTCTTCTAGCTTCCGGGTTAATGAGTCCGATTTCGTTATCATATCACGCGTCAATCCTCGAAAATAGAAAATACCCCATTTAGGAAAAACTTGAATCTACTAACTTGAAATCAATATTACCTACGACCAAAATACGTTATATGAGACACGGCCGTGGCCGGGGCTTAGGCGATATTTCGGAATCCTCCCTTATTCTAGGGGAGGTCCCCCATGGGCCAGTTGCGAGGGGGCAGCTTAGTAGGGGGAATGTACCGAGGGATTTATCCACCAGCTGCCAACCCTACATACCATTCGAAACGTTCAACCCCTCGCATACGGGTCGGAATTGTTCGAATCCCGCCTGGTATGAAGTTTCTTGGTACGCCGGTTATCCAAGGGTTAGCATGGAGACGCTTTTAGAAATCTAATTTATTTTAAGGAGGGGTGACTCCTGGTAAGAGGGGACGTGTTCGTTTTTTCGTTATACTTTTTTCCCTTTTTTATTTCGAGTTTGTAACGTTGGTTAAGTCGTATTTGATACTCCGCTAATACACCTATACCCTACAGTGAAAATAAATATAAATGGTGTATATGTAAAGATTAGAAAGAAAGAAATAATAATAAATCTTGGGACATTTCACACAAATTGTTCTAGTCTCAAACTAAGCGACGCTTGTATTATGGGTGCTAGACAACGATATCAATATTTGTGTATAGAAATGCATACATATATAAATACTAAACATCCATGACTAGGAATGTGCTGCGGGTCCCACGGAAATCCCGATCGGGGAGCATCGACATCAAATGGTCCGTTCGTGAGTTGCCATTTACCAATCTATGCCAATTTTTATTTAAATCCGTTCTATTTATCATTATTTTAGTATTTAGTGTTCATACAAAATGAACCGTATACACGCTGGCGGGAGTGTGTGTTAACAGGATTTAAAATCGCTACGTGTAGATATACCTTGACGATTCATTTTGGCAGTCGTTTAAGATTATTTTTGTGTCACTACTCCCTAAACTTTCACTGATTCATATCATAATAACATGGTAAACACCACGTTATTATTCGCGACATCATTTTCCCAAAAATAACCACCATTGTAGTCACAGTTATATTATCATGGAGTGGGGAGCGCAGCGGTCCTGCGCGACGGCCGGCTGCCGCGTGGACAGACCCCCCACTACGTAGCAGGTCGCGCCGTCCGAGGTGGCCATGACAAGCCTTGATTTTAAAAAACCGGCCAAGAAGCGAGTTAAACTCGCGTGGAGAGGGTTCCGACCCTTGATTATTTTCAATGACGTCATTTTCAAACCGTTTCACAGTATAAGCTCTTTTATATGATAGATTTCAAATACCATGGACTTCTTAATAATTTTCCTGTAATCTATCCTCCGTATTTTTTCGAAAATTTTACATATACGTACCAAATTTCAACTTGATCGGTCCAGTAGTTTCGGAGAAAATCGACTGTGACAGAAGGACGGACAGGCACACGAGTGATCCTATAAGGGTTCCGTTTTTACCTCTCGAGGTTCGGTACCCTAAAAAAAGGTGTCCTGATGTCGGTGTTTAAATCATAACTGACCTTTTATGCAGGGATTTTGCGTTTGAACTAGTTATATGATAAATTTCAAGCGCGTGGATTAAGCAATAATGGTGTCTGCGTCAACGGCTTAAGTGCTTAGCCTAGCTTCTAAGTTGTGTCATGCTAATACCGTTGATTTATTTTATTTAGTATCCTATGTCAATATTGGGGATAAAAAGTACCTAGCGCATTAAATGTTTCAATGTACAGTACAGTCTATGTTTATATCGATGCTAATTTAAAAAAAAAACACTAGTAAGTTTACTTAAAGTGTAACAAAAATCCATATAATTTATTCATATAGGGCATTGATCTATTATAAGTAAGGATCACACAATCAGCCGGAGAAAAATGGCCCGTCAAAACGAGTGCCCGAACAGTTCGGGCACCCGGTTGGCGCTCAGTAAATTTTACACTTAAGTCTTATAGTGTTAGGTTTACTTTTCTATAAAATATTTATCTTGACACATATTATAAAGAGGCGTTATTATCATATTGGAACGTATTGTCTAATGTCAGTTTGCTCCATATATTTTGACATATTCTGTTAGGCACTGTTCGTCCATATGTTATTATAGGTCAATGATGTCTAGCAAAACGTTATGAATATGCTTAGAATCGATAGCTGATTCTGTGGGTAAAATATCATCACAACGTTTTGCTCGACCCCGTATGTAATAATCGTCTAGAGAAAACTCAAATAATATTAGTGCAGATAACGCGAGTAGTAGTCGATGAATCAGTTCATATCATTTTTACACACTGCTTGATCAAAAAATACATACTTAGCTCAATTTCAAATATTCTCGGAAGTCTGTTGCCATAACAAAAGTTAGTAATTAGATTGAATTTATAATCATTTACCACACGTAATAACGTTATTCACCTAACGTGACGTTAGTAGAGGTAGTGGTAGTCAATTGGTTGATTCCAACTGACTCTACGAGTACTTGGGTTGGTGGAGGCCAATCAATAACGTGACACTAAGTGTATTAATCACTTAACTTCATGTGGTCTGTTTACTATAAGCTCTGGAAGATATTTAGTTTAATGAAATAGAAAAAAGTGAGTGATATGTTTTATGTTTCTGTTATAAAAAGTCTATGATACTCAAATGCGATCCGAAAAAGTTCGTTTTTATTTAAAATTACTTAAAATTACCATGGCATGAAGTCAACAAAGTTTTAATCTTAGCGTTTCTTCCCAGCAATGGGTTGTCTGAAGCACTCCTAATACCCAGAATATCGCCAGTCTGCTGAATGAATTATTAGAGTTGTATAGTATTCGAGTTTGAAATTGACGTTTCGCGTCACTCTAAAGCAGCTACAGTTCCCCTCCCAACAGAATGATTGTTGTCTAAACCAGCTGTGGCCTTGCATTATGAATTGCACGCGCGATGCGAGACCGCACCGGTCGATCAGGGCTTTACTGACCCACTTAATATCATGTCACAGCACCGTTGCTGTGATACAGGGAGATGTTATAACGGCGTGGTTTTGTAACAGGTTGCATTCTTGCAATGACAAAGCCCCCCCCTCCCCCATTAAAATAAGATACACAATCTACCTCAACTTTAACCTGAATAGTTTCGTTAGTTACCTTGTGTCCCTCAGAGCGGAAATAGAAGCCCCGTCCAGCGGGGCTTCGTCGACTTGCCCACATCTCCCCGCATTATAAAAATAAAAGCACCACTAGTTTCCAGAAAAGTAACCTAATCCAATCGGTTATTGAATCATGGAAATTAAGCTTTCTTTCTGCATTAATCACTTTCTTAGACTGTATTAACCATTTGGCTGAGATTGGATATGCGTGATAGAATTGTGCGAAAAATAATGTATGCGAGATTAGTTGCTGTTGACGCCAAAAACAATCAACATATATTAAAGACGTTTAATGTAATAAATAAAACATATTTTCATTAAAACGTCTATTTAAAAGAAATAAAAATTAATAATAAAATTAAAAAGTTAAACTAAATGGCCAGTATGAACTTACTAACTAAATACTTAAGAATAACCAAAAAGGTTTTGTTCGCGGTGCGAAAAGTTGCATATACAATTATCCTAATACTGATTATGCAATACATGTGCAATACCTAACAAATTAATTTAAAAAATGTGTATAAACAATGGGATCCGTTTTTAAATAATAATTACACAATAGATCCCAATGGGTCGAGGTGTATCCGCAAGGACCCCAATTACTCTAGATAAGATAAGATAAATAAAAACATAGAGACATCAGTCGCGCTTTGCCGACCTAGTAAAAACCCCTTTTCACTCCCCGTATTTATTATAGATCCTTTTTTTTCAGCTTTTCGCACGGAGCAGCAACTCCAGAGCCATATGAAACTCCACCCGCAGCCCGAGTTCATGGAGTGCGACGTCAATTCTGGCACTTCTATGGAGGAAGACCTTGAGGTACTTCTACTACTACTACTACAACAGCCTATTTACGGCCCACTGCTGGGCACAGGCCTCCTCTCATCACGAGAGGGTTTGGGCTATAGTCCCCATGCAGGTACAGAGCGGATTGGGGACTTCACCCACATCTTTGAATTACTTCGCAGATACGTGCAGGTTTCCTCACGATGTTTTCCTGCACCGAAAAGCTCAGTGGTAAATTCAAATTGATTTTCGCACATAAGTGAACGAGCGAGCCGGAATCGAACCCCCGACCCTCTGCATGAAAGGCGGCAGGTCGAACCACTAGGCCACCATGGCTTGCAACCTACGGCGGCTTGTAGGTACCTTGAGGTATTTACCTACATTGAATCCTCACTCTGAGTGGCGAGCCTTGGGGTGGCCTATGTTCAGCAGTGGACGTCTTTCGGCTAAAAATGATGAAGTCTGCTTTCTCGCATGTGTACATATGTCTTTCTTTGCTGTTAACTGTATTTTTGTGTTTTTTTTTGTACCATTGACAGACGTGACGTTTGACAGAGCGTGCACATAATAGAGTGACGAAAAAGAGGGGAGGCCTTTGCCCACCAGTATTTAGGGTTACTTAATTTATCTACGACTAGTTTCTGCCCGCGACTTCGCGTGGAATTCGGTCATAGCGTTGCCGCGGGAATTGAGCGTTAAACTATAACAAATTATATCAAATCAAATCAAATCAAATATTTATTTATTTGCTAAAACAAGTGGATTTACAAAAGTAGAGATGTCTGGCGGACCCCAAACTAGGCTGGGCCTGTATCTTGGGACCCTGGAGTGCAATACGCGAAACAAAAAGGTACAGACTTAAACATTATTAGATACTTAAATTAAATACTAATTTAATCTAGGTGTCGCTACTATCCACAAACGAAACAGGTGATGGCGTGCGCGCGCGCGCGTGTGTGTGTGTGTGTGTGTGTGTGTGTGTGCGTGTGTGTGTGTGTTTTACGTGTATGTTTATGTGTGTGTATATACGTATGTTTTTATGCACTTATGGGAGAAGAAAGGAGAAAAATGATTTAGCGGACACTAAGAAGAAGTGCCTCCGTGTCGTGATACGATAAGGACACTAGCCAGTTCTTCACAATCACCTTAACTTTGCCAGTGGTGCAGTGTTGAAGGCTGTGTACCTTGCAGATGTTGTTATATATTCGCAGGTTCATATAATCGGGGGACCGCGTAGCAAATGCTGTTTTGTAAGTTGGGAGAGGGACTCTGAAAGTACGTTTGCCCAAAAGTTCGGTGTAATTCGGCAAGTTAGTTATCAAGGAATGCGCACGAGATGTTGCTTTCAAAACGTATAGTCGTCTTACGCTCAAAAGCTTAGAGTTCCGGTACAGAGCATCCGTTGGAGAGAGAAAAGGTTTCTGGAGCATCACCTTGATCACAGCACGCTGAGCACGCTCCAGCGGCAGCATAAAGGTTTTTGCGGCGCTTCCCCAGACCACCGCACCATACTGCAGTATTGATTGGCAAAGTGCACAATACACCATGCGAAGGACTTGTTCCGGGGAGCAACGGCGAAGTTTCTTCATTATGTAGATGCACTTCCGAACTCTGCCTAAAATATACTAAAACCTTCTTCTTGAATCACTCTATCTATTTTAAAAAAACGCATTAAAATCCGTTGCGTAGTTTTAAAGATCTAAGCATACATAGGGACAGACAGCAGGAAGCGACTTTGTTTTATACTATGTAGTGTTAGCGACATTTCTTAACAAAAACCTTTGTTACTGTATAATCATAGATATAACTTTAAGAACATCCCTAGTTTAACCGTAAAGTCACAGCCCTAGTTTATGTATGGCAACTTTAGGACTGTCATAGAGCGCTCGGGCGCGTCAGAGAGGATCTTGGCTTGTCAATGGCGATCGATTGTATTTTTGATTATAGATTTGATATAAATATTGTAAATCCCGGTTATCAGTGTTTTTCGTGTAATAGTAGTGATAACTTTAAATTTCCAGGCGGAGCCTGATCCGCTGCTGTCGCCGCGCTCGTCAGCGGCGGGCCGGCCGCACGAGTGCCCCGTGTGCCGGCGCCGCTTCAAGCGCAAGCAGCACCTCAAGGTGCACGCCAACGTGCACGCCAAGCACGCCGCGCCCTCTGTGTGGTGCTCCTTGTGCAGCGAAGGTACAGTTTACCCAACTCGGAAGGCACGTGGATTATAGTAGTTTATGTGGCTGCTGCATAATAAAGGTCCTTAAAACACGAGTTAAAATATCGGGGTGAAAAGTATCCTATGTTTTTATCTCTATGTCAAATTTCATTAAAATCGGACTGATTTTAACGACGAGCCCTTTTCCGTGAAGGAAGGACAAACACACTTTCAGTTTATGTAGTGGTTATTGTATTATTATTATTACATTATGGAGGTATGAATTCATACATACATAAACTCACCTATTCTCCGTTCGGGTAGACGGTTTATAGTACATTACAGACCTAGGGTGGTGAATTCGTAAATGTCCCAGATCGCAGGTTTCTGTGGCCCGAACCGAAGGTGAGGGCCATAAATATGCGATCTGGGGCTTTACGAATTACCGCCCGTGGTTTGTCAAAAGTTTTACGTCTTGCCTTGGCCAAGAAGTGAGATTTTCTCTCCGCGTAGCGGGCAGAAAATCCCACTTTATGGCCAAGGGTGATGTAAAATAATAATAATGAATTATTTGCAGGATTCTTCGACAGTAAACACTTCGAGAGCCACGAGTGTACCGGCGAGGGGGGCTCCCCTCCCGCGGCGCACTCCTCCAACCAGGAGAATGACTATCCCGCTTCAGACATGGTACAGGTGAGCTTTATACTGTGTCAAGCAAAACAATTTTACCCACAGAATCAGCTATCGATTCGAAGCATGTTTTTTAGGTTTTTTTTTTGAGTCAGTAAAAAAAGTATGACCCAGTATGCAATTGATGGTATAAGCGATACCTGAATCCCATACAATTTCTTTTTACCGACTCGAAAAATAAAATGAAAAAAACATGCTTAGAATTGATAGCTGATTCTGTAGGTAAAATATTGTCACAACGCTTTGGTTGATCCCGTCATAGAAAAAGTAGGGTAAACCTCATTGATCTATTATAAGTAAGGATTTACAATGAGCCGGAGGAAAACGGCCCCGTCAAAACGGGTGCCCGAACAGCTCGGGCACCCGTTTGGCCTTCGTTATAAAGAGGCGTTATTAGCATATTGGAACGTATTTTCTAATGTTGGTTTGCTTCATATATTTTGACATATTCTATTAGGCACTGTACGTCCATATGTTATTACTTATTATAAGTCAATGGTAAACCGAGAATGCCAACGTTCAAACAAATCAGCGTACGCCCGAAATAAGTGTTAAATGCGATAATAGATGTCCCTGCCTAACTAGCCTGCATATAAAGAACTCCATGAGAAACATCTAGATGGCGCCTCAATCATCTTACAGGATATCTATGGAAATTTGAATCGCCCCCTAGATGTTACTGATAATACAGAGCTTTTTCGATGTTACGCCTCAATGTAAGGAGATTGACAGTCGAGTTATAAAAAAGTGCCGGTGAAACAGTGCAGGCTAGATAAAAAAATAAATGAAAAAAAAGTATGGGATTGATGATGTGCGTGATTGAATCCCATACTGTGCCATATTCTTTTTCTTCTATTCTATATAAATTAATGGCTTCTGTCTTGGACACTTCGCCAATATCAAAGTAAGGGCCACAGGCCTGCAAGTTATTCGGTAATAAAGGTAAATGTACGGTGTAAATGATTAATAAAATAAAATTGGAGAAACTCAACAAACGTCAACGTCCATCTTGGGTGACTTTTCGACAGCGTTCTTCTTTTTCTTCAAAAAGCTGCCAGTGTCAAACCGCGCCAAAGGGGACTATCGTTTCATTGCTCACCAGTGGGCGCCACTGTTGACTAAGGTCCAGAGGTATAACTGTCAAAGGCGACATTATAAGATCGGCGCCGAAACAAAGTTTTCAATCTTGAATCTCATTAAGTTTATTAATTATAAATAAATATCGCATCGAGTAGCTATGCCGCAATGTAGTGGAGTTCCGTTTTGTTTGAAAAAAATGTTTTTTTTTTCAAGCGGTCACATTCATCGCCAAATAGTCCTTATTTGCGATAATTTCACGAAGATCACTTTTCAGGTAAATTAAAGAAATTATGATTTACATAACGAAGCCCGCCAAGACCAGTGAAAACTGTAAGTTATTGGACCTCACGCGACACTAGTGCCTCTAGTGGCAAATTCACACGCGATAGCCCCCAATGGCCAAGGGGTGCCTTGGCCGACACCACTAGCGCCCCCAGCGGTTTCCACTCGCTAGTCATTATTGAGGTCTCGCCTCGCGTTTCCAGGTGCTGAACGAGCCGATTATACAAGAGTCCGAGGCGCCCATCCCGGTCCCGCGGCGCGTATTCGTGTGCCGCTACTGCGCCAAGCCGTTCAAGCGGAAAGACCACTACCGCATCCACCTGCACGTGCATACGGGGGTCAAGTCCTTCTTCTGCACGGACTGCGGGAAGGGTATGCCGCATCCATCATTTATTTAAACAAGCGCATAGCACGAAACATACCTAATCAATAAGTCAAATCACTAGTCAAATTGAAAAAATGACTAATCTCTTTGCTGTAACCAATAACTTTTTTTTTATCATTAAATATTTATAGAGTAAATAGACTATGCCAGCCTCATTGGAGGACACGAGAAAAAAGAAAAAAAAAAGGTTTATGGAGAATTTCCACTAGAGGGAGAACACAAATCTATAAATTTGCAAGGCATCATTAGACATAGGATACAAATAACTATAGTTATGCCAAAGTAGGGGTAGAAGTCTAAAACTAGGAACTTCTGCCACTTGAAGGTCTCAAATAGTAGTCACCCATCATACAAATAGTGTCCTCACACATATTATCGTCCAGTTCAATACAATTACCAGTATCCACAACCTTCCTAACCTCCTCAGGATTCTACCGCAAGGATCACCTCCAGAAACACTCGCAAGTGCACGTGAAGGTGAAGCCCAAAATGGTGGAGATGATGCGACGCGTGAAGAAGGAACTGCCTGAGCTGTTCCCGATTCACATGCTGCCGCGGAAGCCGGCCGCGGCCCCGCGCCCCGAGATCACCATCACCGTGAGTAACTGACTGTATAGTATGCTTAGTATTATTGGTGGACTGTATTAGGTAAATCTGGTTTTGGCGGTCTATCGTAACAAGACAAATATATGGTGTCGCACAATGAGGTATTTACCACGCAAGCTCTTGTGTCTGTACAGCCGTGGTTCCACTGGCAGATGGCTTGCGTGGGTGAGGAGACGAGGGAAATTTGGATAGAAGGAGAGGAACATAGGGGCTCATTAGCGACACCAATATATAAATTAATTAAAAGGCATATGGAATGGTAAATTGGCCAAACCATACTACATTATGAATTTATGATACGATCATCACATACCTACACGACGGTATATCGCACGAGCATAACGAAAAAAGCGGCCACGATCAAAATTGATAAACAGCCAACATTAAAATGTAGATAGAAACGTTAAATTTGTATAAAATAAGGGCATGTACAGATAGAAACCCAGTTGCACCAGCATAACAACAAGTGTGTTGAAAAACACCATAATGCAGCTATTTGTAGCTCCGTCAGTAGTCGCTCAGTCAGACTATACCGCAACGTACCGCATAAGCACTGTAGGGACCTGCCCAGTGGTCGTCTTTCGGTTGAAAATTGTTATGAATGATAAAATCAGCACGCGAAATCATCACCAATATGGATATGATACTGGATATCGTCTCATACGAGCAACATCAGGAGCCAAATAAACACTTTGAATCGAGACCTGCACCATAAAGTTTTTGAATCGAAACAAAGACAGAAAACGTTTTTCGTAGACTTACTGAATTGAACTCCAAGCACTATTAAAGTTTTCTGTTTTTTTTTTACATTTTGCTTCTGCTTTTTACGCAGGCACCAGCGAACGCGAAACTCAGGGTGCCCCTTCAAATGAAGGTGCCTTACCAGGTGGTCACAGCCACGGAGAGCGGCGAGACGCGCGTCACGGTGCACCCGCCCGACCTGCTCGCCTGATACAGGGAGCTGTACGGCGCGTGAACCCGCGGCCGTATGTGACCAGAGACGATATAATCATACGAGCTTTTACCCGCGACTTCGTGTACTTTAACATGCGAAAAATACAAATTTATGTCTCGTACAGTCCCATTCAAGGTTCGTTTAGTTTGGAACTTACATAGCATAGGGCCTCTGAAACATAGGTGTACTTTTCTCGTCATGAAATGGTTGACAGAATTGGTGGGCAGGCTCAAAAATATCCAAAAGTAAAACAAGTTGGTTATGTTGAGTTTTCAAGGGAGCCATAATTATATTGAATACACTTACGTTTACACTGTACATTTTTTGATATTGCTGTGACTTTCTTTCTTTGTGTAGGTGTGTATTGTGTATCTTCTTCTTGTACCTTTTTCAGATGACTAGAATGATCACGATCACAATATTTTTATTACGTTTATAATACGCATTTTTAAGGTGAATGAAATACAGAATTCTAAAAATTCAATGGAATTTAAGCATATTGAGTTACGAACCAAAATAATTATATGGCGGAACTGTATTTGATTCAGAGGTGATCTCGTTCTACTTTATTGTTTTATATGTAGACGAATATTAATAGCAAAGACTGGGTCCAAATAATTAAGATCTCCTTAGTTTTGTACTTACTTTTAGTATTCTAGAGAATAAGATACCCATGACGCGTCCTTTGGTCATCATTTTTTTTTTTTTTTAATTAAGCTACATTTTTGTGTCATTGCATGGAGTAATTTGTAAATACGAGTACATATCTTTTGACTATTTATTATTAATGTAAGTATAAGGATTTTTATAATATTTGGGTGACTTTGTTGAAAAATGTTGGAGACAATGTTACCCTTAATTTTATTAAAAGAAAATTATGCATGTTGATAGTAATACATAAAATACAGAAAAGTAATACATAAAATCTTTAAAACCGATTCTGTACGTCATACATAGTTGATGACAGTCTATGGGTAAAACAAAGCCTATTTCATCTTTCAAACAACACTTAAAGTACATACGCACAGAACATAATTTTCTTCATGACTCGATCGAACACTATTGGACAAGAGAGTATCTCACTCGCAGTGCCATGTCATATCAAATTTGTATTTCTATTTTCCAAAGTTCCTCTATTTTCTCTTTAAGACATTTGTGATTTTACTTTGTAAGTACAAAATGCTTTTGAGTACAAAAGGTAAGTGAATAAATATTTTACAAAGTAACTAACCTTTTATTAAGTAAATTCTAATTTCCCAAAGGATTCGTGGCCGTCTCGGCTTAGAACTGACGTTGAAAAGAGCTTCCAGGATCATTGCTGAATACACCACATGCATGGGTATTATACACCATTCAAGGAAAAATCGGGAAGTACTGATTTATGATAGATTATATAAAAATGCTACCCAAAACATTGACTTTTAATCATAAAAATGCATAAGTAATTTTACAATTTAATTTTTGGCAAATAAATAAATAATAATAATAAATAAATTTACATTTATGAAATGTTGGTATGTATGAAATAGGTAGGCGCCATATTGTTAGCTGCTGTGACGTCACTTCGACTGTAAACAAAGCGTTACAAGTAACCGTTTTAAGTTTTGACGTCACTTGTTTGGTTAGTATGTACTCAAATATGTACTATCCTAGTGATGTCACAGACCAAGCAAACATGGCGACTAGCTTTTTAGCGCGAAAACTGAAAATGAAAATTTAAAAGTACTTTTTAAGGTATTTATCCCATTCAGAAAATCGAAATAAAAAATCTTGTTATTCAATCCGTCGTAAGGATCATTTTAAACGACATTTCAAAAAATGGTGTAATACCCTATTTTGACGTCATAATAACATTTTACATGCCAAAGTTTAAGGGACTGTGATCTGCTAAGGGTACTTTTCGTTCCATAAGTAGAGTGAATAAAACAATACTTGTTTTTTTTATTTTTTATTTCACAATAAAGAAAGTGCATTTAAAAATAACGGAAGCGCGACTTACTACTATAGTTGAATAACACTTGCATAGTGGCAGTAAGTTCAGGCATTCGATAGGCTTTATTGTAATTCACAGACTGCCTAAATAGTGTTATGTATATGTTTGTATTTACATTTCTAACTTGTATACTTTGTACTTTAAATGTACATTTACTTACACATTCGAATTTCTGAACACGATAGATTATTATTACGTTAACTATATTGCACTTTTTTTATAAATTTTATAATTTGAAAACAAATGTGTTTTTATAATCAAGTATAACAAATCACAACGCAACTCTTCTCAAGATTGCCAACAATAATTTAAAATAGATTTCCATTATTTTTTCTAAAAATTCTTGTCGATCACAGTAGACAACATGAAACAACACCAAAACCAAACCCTCTGGTTTCGAAATTTCTCGACTTTGAAACAAACTTCGTTAACACTTCCTTACTAAAAATATGATTTATAGTAATAAACGACGACGTTACCTAATTTGGAATGGAGCACGAAAAAATGGATGTGAGGAAAGACAGGTGACATGTTCGTATAGGTTGCTAGACCAACCACTTTAAGATGGGCTACACATGTCTAAAGATGTCTCTTAAGTCCTCAATGACACACACTAACACATTTCGCCCTAACATATAAGTACTTCAGCGGATAAAACAAGGACCCAAACTCGTGAATGTGTCAGCTGAGATCTACATGGTCCCCATTTTTTCCAGATGACAGCTGTAGATTGGTTGTTATTCACCCTAGGGATCAAAGCTCTAAGTCCAGACAAAATAAAACTACTATGAGATTAAATAATTTTTGCATGTTACGAATTTCAATGTGGTTACCTACACGATATTCCGTCTGGTAATCTCGTTTCATAACCCAGCTGTGCGTCACTTATGATCAAAGTGTTTAGTGACAGTCCAAACTAACCACCTTGATGATAAGTAGACGTAAGACAAAAACATAGAGAAATGATACAAGAAGAGTGGCAGAGCCCATACTGTAGTGCATGCTCCGAAACCCGGGTTAACACTAGATCTAGCGTCCAGTGGCTGAACCCCGATTACCGTTAAGCAGTTGCTACCGCTACTTGAAGCTAGATGTAATTGAGACGTCTTTGGCGATGAGCGTGAGTAGGGCCCTTTTCACATGCACACGTGCCGCGCCATGCGAAAGCTGTCTATGTAGCTCGTACATTACTGCATTACACGGGCACGGCGACCGTGCCGTGACCGTGTGCATGTGGAAAGGGCCTAGGAGTAAGTCGGATATGTCGGATCAGAAGAGCGAGACAAGAGAATGTGTCTTGTTCTATTTTGCTACTTTAGAGTTACTACGCAGTCGGGTCAGAAGACGTCCTT
>OZ020282.1:3189943-3552988 GCA_963971205.1 Aethes cnicana
CTGTTCCTCTTGACTTTTCCCGATTTTTTCTTTCTTTCTAAAACATCCCTGAATCACAGGGAATAAAACAAAAAAAAGAATCAGCCAAATCGGTCCAGCAGTTCTCGAGCCTTAGCCAGACTAACACACGGCGATTCATTTCAAAACAATCAAAACTGGCCCGAGTTCAAATGCACCTTAACTTCAGAGGAGGAATCCAGGAGAATATACACAAAATCAAAAGCTGTGTAAAAATCGTGTTTTATTATAATCATTATTTTGATGCTCTCTTATCAATAAATAATTTCATACAAAAGTTTATAATTACAACTTCCAAGGGAAGTAAAGTTCCTTAATCTAAGTCTTAAATGTATAATACTTGCCGCTAATTTCGTAAAATCGAGTAAAAAAATATTTATCTTCTAGACGTTTTCCGTAAAACAGAAATATTGTTTTAAAGAGGCGCATTTTTTTTCGATTAACTTTTTTATACCTTTTATCCACTTTGACGCACGCGTGTATAAAGTAGGTACTAGTTAGTGGCTTGACAGCCAAATATATGAAAAACAACATTTTATTGTAGAAATGTGATGATTACCCGAGAACTAACATTTTACAATCACTACACTAACACTAAATTGAAAATCAGATTAAACAGCACCTCAACAGATTATTAATGTATGTCCATTGTCCACATACATTAATTTTCACAACTTACAATTAATAAAAAAATAAAGTACAAACTCATTTACACCTACATTAAAGCTGACATTGTTAATATCGTACGGTGAAAACAATGATTCACAAGTAGAACTTAACGCCTTGGACAAACGTATTACCTGAACTAGTTATTTTATTAGATATGCTATTAATTATCGCTTATTGTATTCTTAAAAACTATGAAGACATAGGGTGTGGTGTAAACCTTAATGTTAAAATATCGTTGCCTCCTAGCAGATTTCAATTCCAAAATGAAAGCTTTCATAAAAAAGATAAAAACAAACTGCCGAAACTTAATGTGTAATGATGAGTTAAACGGACGTTTGTTCAAGGCATTATTAACTGTACTATCACACGTGACTACGAGAGCTCAGACGAACAATGTCGATACGAGTTTCTGTACTGTCTCAGCTCTCACTGCAAATTTCATAACAGTAATATACAGGCAGTTAAGAATGGTTGAAATATCACAGTGGGAATGATATTTACAATGATTAATTCGCTTGATCATTTCGCAAGGTTTTTAACGCGTCAAGCGTGTATTCTCTGGTTTATATAAAATATAGTTTTAATGACCAATTATACGGTGCACCACCAATAACATAAATACTCAAATGGTATCAGCTTCAAGGTAAACAAATGTACACAATTTCTTGCGAAAGGAACCAGCCGATATAGGGCCGGTTCCTATATCCACGTAACGCCTCGTTTTGCCTACGGACGGTTAAAATTTGACAGATTCTCTATGGAACAAATGTCAAAAATCAACCGTCCGTAGGCAAAACGAGGCGTTTCGTGGATATAGGAACCGGGCCATAGTAATGTAAAAGCATTACAATAAAATGTATGCTGTTGATTTAAAGAAATAATGTTCACACGGTTATGAATGTGCAAGATCTTATCTCTAATGGCATATAACAGCAAAAATCGTTATATTTGTTCGGCAACCTACAATTCGGTCATTATAGAGCCCGCAATCAATAGTATGCAGTGAAGGGTGTAAACCACTACGACATATTCATTCTAATATTCATCTGGACCGGATTTGTGGAGTCAGATACTGGTCAACACTTATTTCATAAATAGATCTTCCGGCTGTTATCGTCTAGCCACACATAAATATTGTCATGTTCATTTATTTGAGCTAAGGAACATTACCATAGCTATTGCGTTATGTACGACAACCAAATGCTTCGGTTTCGTCAAACCCGTATAAACGCACACCCGACTTCAGGCAGCAATTCTCACAACAAACGAGACGCCCATACCAAGTTTTGGCGTAGGTAAGGTACCTCCTTAGAGCTCCCATAAACGAGATCAACTCAAATGTCACGAGGAATGCGAGCCATGGAGCCAGATCATCTGTTCCAAACAATACCACAGATTACGGGGACTAACTGGACTAACGGGGTTAGTAATCAGTGAAAATATTTATTTATTTTTCAATTTAATTTTTTACTGTAATTTAGTGTCTAAAACCTTAGACATCACAAATTACACTCTCGTCAGAATATTGTAAGTTTTGAAATTCGGAAAACCTGTCCGTATTTTAATACATTTTACATAAATACTTATAATGATATGCATTTTGTGCCAAAACATGCACCTTTGCACCTGTATGACGCTGGTATTTTATGGTCTAATAATTTATACTGAAATTAAGATACTTGGAAGAATATTCGAGAATAGACGAAAAGCGGCCAATTTTAAGCGCACTGGTCAAATTTAAATCACTATTACATTGTCCTATTTAATTTGCTTTGTAAAGTGGCAACGTTATCTTCAAATGAAAACAAGACAATGTAACAGCAATTTTTAAGTCCATATCTCACACACAGTCACACAGTCATCTGTGTCACTTCATCTTAATTTAATGATTTATAAAAGGCAATCTCTGGCAACAGATCGAACCCTGTAGCCGATGTCAATCGTATTTACATTTAGCACAGCACAACCAACTAATCTACTCCGAGGCGTCATGTTCTGAGCAAAACCGTGGACAGACTAGAAATTTCTAAAAAGCTCGCAGCCTGCTGCTCCAAAAGCAGTTTGACAGTCCAGGTATGCTACGAACAATGAATGATGGAAGTACCTAGTGAATAATATTTCGTTTTGAGGATTTACTTGTCATTACTATCACGCTATTAGGAGTAGCAGGACATAGTCTAACACTCTCGTGGTAACAATTTATCCGTGCCACAGTATTATTTAAGTCTAGTGATGTGATGGATGGTGGTTCGATGGGTACTACAGCGTTAAAAAGTTTTGGATTATCATCTTCGCTAGGATCCAATTAACACATCGACTTTAGTTATGAAATAAATTAGCCAATGTAAACTATTCGCAATTTATTTGACTGATTTCGATTCAGTTAGATAAAGTGCTTACTTTATGTTTGGATCCTGGAAGAGTCAATGAGCACCGTGTCGCAGAATCCGCAGTCTTTTTATCCAATGGGGACTATCGTTTCTTTGCTCACCAGTTGGCGCCACTGTTGACTAAGGTCCAGAGCTATAGCTGTCAAAGGCGACTTTATAAGATCAGCGCCGAAACAAAGTTTTAAAATCTTGAATCTCATAAAGTTTATTGATTACTAGCTGACCCCGCGGACTTCGTACCGCCTTAAACCTCACGGAGCCCGAGACCTTTCCAACGAATGCAAAACCGTGGAAATCGGTTCGTGCGTTCTGGAGTTATAGCGTCAGGGAGGAAACCCGACTTATTTTTATATAGTAGATAAATAACTATCATAATACTGAGTAGTTATGCAGTTCCGTTTTGTACGGATTTTTTTCATTTTATTTCAAACCGTTCACATTCATCGCCAAATAATCCATATTTGCGATAATTTCACGAAGGAGATCACTTTTCAACAGGTTAATTAAAGAAATTATAATTTATATCATGAAGCCCGCTAAAACCAGTGAAAAGTGAATGTTATTGGATCTCACGCGACACTAGCGCCTCTAGTGGCAAACGCAATAGCCCCCATTAGTGTGTAAACATCACTAATCTACTGATATGGTTTATTAGTTGGCGAGAAAGAGACACGAGTCGGTAGTACCGCTAACTTTACGTTTTGATCAAGGGTCCAGGTTTTTACTAGGAGGGCCACAGCTCTGACAATTTGATTTGCCTATAAGCATATACGTAAACAAAGATACCTTCATAAATCCACCTTTGTTTTTTATCCTTGGTCATTTTGTGGGGGTTACTTGTGCCATCGCTGGTGAGGTGGAAGTTTACTGGTCGAGCTGCGGGTGTGGCGGCGGCGGCGGCGGCGGTCACGAGTGGTCGAGCAGGGCCTCGAGCTGCGAGGGCGCGCCGCGCGCCTGCGCCTGGAGGGACGACACCACGTGCTGCGGGATGTTGATCTGGACCGGCACCTGCATGTTCGCGCTCGTCGGGACCTGGGGAATATATTCACTTAAGTTAGATTAAGCTTAGGACGGCCACAGGATGATAAAAGGCCGGCCACATACCTACCGATCCTGTCCAGTTCTTCCAGAATATAATAGAAATCGGGAGGCTAGAATTCAATACAAAATGCGATCCGGGTCGACAAGAATGCCGGCCAGCAAGCAATCGAATAACATCGCCGATCAGAAGGTTCTGGATGCCCAGAAAAAGGCTTAGCGTACTAGCTCCGTATATCGTCACACCACCCGGTTGCAATGCGACGTTTTTGCGTAGTAAGTACGTTTTACTTCTCTCGGCAAGCGGTAGATTGCGACTGAGCGAGAATCAAGAAAGACTGACGTCTTCTGCTCTTGTAGAGCAGAATAGAATCAGAACAGCATTCGGTAGGTCAATGGCAGCACTAAGAGAGTCGCGTAGACTCGCGTGCGAAGAGTTGTCCAATTACTGATGAAGTTACTTGGGGTAATTCGGCAAGGGGTATTTTTTTCCTTGAATTGAATGACACCTCGGCGGCCATATTTTACGACCATGAGTCAATCAACGTTACTTGACTCAATCAATCAACCCTTTTTTTTATTAACCTCATTAATCGTTACTTAGGATTATTTGAATATAGCCGTCTTGTTCAATGTGGCCGAAGACTTGTTAGATGTAATAGTATACTCACGTGTATGGTTATTTCTGGCATGATGGTGTTGAGCGCGGGTTTCACGTCGACCGGCTCGCCGGCCGCCTCGTCGCGCGCTCGCTTGCTCTCGTGCGACCGGGTGTGTTTCCGCAGGTGGTCCTTACGGTAGAAACCTGGACAAAATACGGCAATTTAATATTGGCAAATCCAAATTCAATCATTTATTAAGCAAATTGGCCACATAGGGGCACTTTTACACGTCAGAAAAAAAAATACCAGCGCTTCCTAGACCCATTGCTTGAGAAGAAGCGCCGCAACAAACTCAAGCAGAAGGCCTTTTTTCAAAATTTCTACAAAATTACAAAATTTACATTTACATGTATAAAATATACATAAAGGTACGTACTAAAATTACATTGAAGGGATGTATAGTCCCTAACTTAAACTTAAATCTATGATCTTCAGCACTAAGCACACAATATATTCCCAGATCGGTATTGCCTTCTGGAGCTCCAGTTCTCTAAACACACAACTGTGGTAATGAAACGCGACTGACCCTTGCCGCACTCCTGGCAGACCTCGGTCTTGACGCCCGAGTGGATGACGGTGTGCAGGTTGAGGTGCTCGCGCCGCTTGAACCCCTTGCGACAGACGCCGCACACGTACGGCCGCTCCGGGTTGTGCCCCAGCTTGTGTCGCTCTAAGTGCTCCTTGCGTTTCAACCTGGACAAACAAATTACCAACTTCTTTAACGCCCGGTTCCGGACGGTCAAAATTTGACAGATTGTCTGTGGAGCATGTCAAATTTTAACCATCCGTATCCAAAACGAGGCGTTTTGTGGATATAGGATTCGGGCGTAATACAGGCTGATACGACAAGCAGCAAGCAGCAGGAGACGTGGCGCTGTGATAATAATGATACTGGTTGGTTTATATCTAATATATAAAATTCTTGTGTCACAGTGTTTGTAACCAAACTCCTCCGAAGCGGCTTTTTTTTTTTTTTTTTTATTACAAATGGGCTTGCGTTTGACTCTGATCACACCTGATGGAAAGTAATGATAGGGTCTAAGGTGGAACACGCTTACCCAGAAGATGCCTATTCACTCTAGACTTGAATACACCAAGATTATAGGAGCTGGGGAACACACACGCAGGGAGGGAATTCCATAGTTTAGCAGTGCGAACAAGAAAAGGCTCGACCGATTCTTATGAAATTTGGTGTGTATGTTCAGTAGGTCTGAGAATACGAAGTACGAAGTCCGCGGGGTCAGCTAGTTTTATCTATAAAATCGTCGTGCCGAGTCATTGCACACAGAGCCGTTAACTACAATACCTAATTAAACACCCAATAACAAAATCAGTCGTATCAATGAGATCGATTCACGAAAGCTGGCACGAATGGAACGAACGAAAGTTATGTCACGTCACTTGTCACTGTCTGAGTAGCATTCTTATAAAGGGGGCTCTAGACAATTCTATAAATTTGGGCGGCTATATGACCGAGCTATCAAAAAACACGGCTGTCATTGATTCAACATGCAAGTAACCAATTTGTGACGCATACATAGCTATTATCATTCACTCATCGAATCCATTCGCGCCAGCTTTCGATCTGTACCAAAGCTAAGTCGAGACTAGCCGACTCACCCGGCGCCGCATATGCCGCAGATGAACCGGCGCTCGATCTCGTGCACGGAGAGATGCATCTCGAGCTGCTCCTTCTCGGGGTAGGCCATCTGGCACTGCGGGCAGCAGAAGATGGGCGAGCCGTCGGCCGCGGCCGCGATCACCACCTGCCCCGGCTTCGGCCGCGCCGGTTTCGCCGCCTTCTTCTTGTACTTCTTCTTCTTCTTAGGCTGTATCCGCACGGAGCCGTCTGTGGATTAGGGAGCTGGTTTAGCTAAAGGCGCAGAATCTTAATATATAAAACTCAAAGGTGACTGACTGACTGACTGACATAGTGATCTATCAACGCACAGCCCAAACCACTGGACGGATCGGGCTGAAATTTGACATGCAGGTAGATGTTATGACGTAGGCATACGCTAAGAAAGGATTTTGCGAAATTCCCACGGGAACGGAAAAAAACGGGATTTTACATTTAATATGTCTGCGCATACGAAGTTGCGGGGAAAAGCTAGTATTTAATAGTACTACATACAGAATGGCCACGGAATCACCCGCCTGAATCTAACCGGCGCGCAACTCGCGCCCAACTCACCCTTACCATCATTTGTTTCATCCGGAGATGGAGAGTGAATCATTGGCCCGCGTCGTGGTACAAACACATTTACAAGTGTACAGACGTCCTCGCACGCAAATATTGGCACTTCATTCGAATTGTGTTCGGAATCGTACTTTTATAGGCCGTGTGCTGAAGGGCACCGTATTTTCGCTTACTAGCTGACGCCGCTGTCGTGTGAGGTGTGGCTGTCAATGTCAAAGTTTGTGCTTACCCAGAAACAGTTTCGATTTCTTCAGTGTTGTAGTTTTGGAGACCTCACGCGACACATACCCCTCAAGCGGCGAATTCATAAGCGATAGCCTTCAGACCTCATGATCCTTAGAGATCATAGGAGGGAGGAGCCCTCATTGTATCAGAAATATAAAGCCGCTGGATAAAGTACGACTTAAGCTAACTTGAACTGTATATCCGCGTAAGAAAGATGTTACCAGTCTATTAATGTCCTACCGCCGGGCTCCTCTCATCACGAGAACGCCTGAAGACGGATACTACTATACATTTTTAGCAAGCAGTATCCTCCTATACTATAAAGTGCGTACATATATTTTTTAGTCTAACTTAATGTACAGGCTTCAGCACGGATCTTGAGCGGTGGCCTTCGATGGGCAGAAGTCGAAAATAAGGTCTCATAGGGGCGCAGCAGGCGCTATACCGTACGCGCACGCTTAGTGGTCCTTCAGTCGTACCCATGCGCTAAAATCCCCTATTTTCGCTCACTGCTCAAGATCCGTTTACCGTGTACCTATTTGATGATAGAGACATTACCTTCATCATGCGCGGTTCGTCGTGCGCAGGTACTGCTGCAGCGACACCGGCAGCGTCCGTTGCTGCTGCAACCACAACATTACCTTCCTCGACGACGGCCTCGGCGAGGCTCTCCTCGTCCTTCTTGTCCGGCAGAGGCAGCACCTCGATCTCCACGGCGCCCGGCTTGCGCGCCTCCGCCGGGTTCATGCGCAGGAACTGCTGCAGCGACACCGGCAGCGTCTGTTGTTGCTGCAACCGCAACATTCACATTATACATGTCGTTTGGATGTCTCTACGTACACCACAGATTGAGTAATAGCATAGAGAAATGATACAAGAAGAGTGGCAGAGCCCATACTGTAGTGCGTGCTCCGGAACGCGGGTTAACACTAGATCGACATCTAGCGTCCAGTGGCTGAACCCCGATTACCCGACCGTTTAGCAGTTGCTACCGCTACTTGAAGCTAGATGGCGAGCCGAACGCAAAGCATATTTTATTGCTTCACAGTTTAAAACTTACAACCCGAAGTCTCTGTGTGATAAGAGGATTTCAAAAAATAGTTGTAGTTATAATATCAGTTGTAAATTGTTTAGAAATACACTTTCTTCAATCAACGCACCCCGAATCTACTACGTCGTAGAAAGCTGAATTTCGGCATGTAGGTTTCGTTACAAACGGAACAAAATGGGACCTACGCGGGAGACAGCTAGTTTGTTCAATAAACTATTCCCATCAGATTGTACATACTAATATTGAAAAAAATGCTTACCTGAGGCTGGAACTGGTTCAGATATTTGAGGAGATCGTGTTGACTGCTGGTGATTTGCCACTGCATGTTCTCATTCGACTCCATGCCCTGGGAACTCTCCTACAGAAAAAAAATGCGTTAATTTCTCATTTTTATTTAGAAGTCCAAATCGAACTGATCAAATCGTTCGGAAATTATATCACATCTAGTTTATTTTATTACACGTCACTTGTGATTTTACCAAGAAACGAAGTCACCACGTTCCAAGTATAATTTCATAGTTTTGAGGACAGGATTGGCTCAGTAAGTGCCAGTGACGGAAGTTGCGGTCGTTGCTGATTCGAATCCCGACACTTTGTGTATCATAACAACGAATATACCTACTAAATAGTGATGGATGATAACAAATGTTTTCCAACTAGGTGAAGAAATTAGCACCAGTTCATTTGCTCACAACAAGTACAGGGCGGCGAAACATTTTTCACTGATTCGAAAAGAAGTCTTTTCTAGCCCGTTTAGAGTAGTAAAATATAGTATTTTGCTCCCTAGAAATACAATAGTAGTTTGTATGACTAGGGATCAAAATGGTATATTTTACGGATTGAATCCAGAGCGACGCGATAGATTCCAAAATAGAATCCCGAGCGGAGCGGGGGAATCTAGCGAGGGATTCAAGCTATGTCACCCTAAGGTGTAAATAATTTTTGTGTTTTACACTCTGCTTTTCACTCCTATGAGAAAACTGGTAGCAGCTGGGAGCAGAATCTTACTTTGCTCCCTGTTGGCGGGGTGGAAATTGAGAGGAGGCAAAATCGCATTTTGCTCCCGCTAAACTGGGAACAAAATACCGCTTTTCGAATAGGAGTGAAATGTACTACTCACTTTGTGACTAGATATACTGTGTATGATGTATTTTTATCACTTTTATTTTTACTATGACATATAAATCGGTTTTATGAATAAATGAGTATGAGTAGGTACTATACTCACGTCATCGTTAACTTGGTCCTCGCACTCCTCCTTGATGACGATATTAGTAACGCCAGGGTTGTTGTTGTTGATGTTGTTATTGTTGTTGAGTTTGTTGTCCTCCGGCCCGTTGATCACGATCTGCTGGTTCGGAGTTATGAACACCTGCAAGTATATGCCACTTGTACGTTTCACCGACCTGGAGTACATTGACAGAACGGTAAAAATTAAAAAAATAAGTGATAGTGATAGAACACTAATAAAAGGTATACAAAACAAGTTTGTCTCTTTGTTTAGTAGTGGACGTCTCGGAAACTTACTGCAAGGATTTTGATGTAGTTTTCGAAGATGGACAGAAAAGGTGTCATTCGGAACTAGGCCTCCCCCAAGGCTCGCCACTCAGACCGGTCCTGTGTTACTTGCTTCCACCGGTTTCCCGCGACCTTCACGAGGTCGTCGCTCCATCTTGTTGGAGGCCTACCGACAGCTCGTCTCCCGGTTCGCGGATGCCACTCGAGAACTTTCCGGCCCCATCGGCCATCAGTTTTTATTAATATGAGGATTAAAAAATTACCTGGTGTTGAATATTTTGTTGTATGTGCTCCTTACTGTCTTGCATTTGCTGGGTTTGTTGGACTAGTTGCATTTCTTGTGGCAATGCCGCTAACATTTGGAGTCCTGTTCACAGAAAGTTGTATATTTATTACCTACTAAGGCTTTACGATATTTCGTTAAATAAAATACGTTTGAAGCTTGAAGATCAATACTATTTAATTATTTTGGTAATTTAGGGAAACATATAACCAAACCTGTAGATCACATTATGCTTATGACAAGGCAGTGTTTCGAAAATACACCCAACGACTACTAATTAAGGGTTTTACTAATTAAGTAATTAATCAACCTCGAAAACTAGTAAATAAAATAACCTTTACTAATGAGTAACAAACAGTAGAATCTGCACGGCGTTATTGCAGCGGCATAATAGCAGTCGATTAAACAGTTGGGTAACATGTGCTGAATTCCACTTTATTATTGTCAAAAAATATAAACCATCAAGTTACGTAAACAAAGACGCTTCTCCAAATACGGATGATACCTTTCGGGTCACCAAGAGGGGCGTAGGAAGCAGCTTTGCACGAGTTTAAATTTTTTTAATTAAAAAAATAGAACTGACTTCAAACTCCAATAGCCTGTGAAGTTGGTGTCAAGTTCACTATAAGATAGTCATAGCTTTGGGGCGGTTCACTTGACACCGACTTCACAGGCTGTCGGAGTTTGAAGTAGGTTCTATTTTTTTATTTAAAAATTTTTTCGGCTATAGTTTCCAAACATGTGTACGATGGCACGTAAGTCTCACTGTAGTCTTTGAAATTGATGCCAAAATCATACACATGCTAACAAATTTCGAGGAGTTCCCTCGTTTTGTCATGGATCCCATCATCAGAACTAAACCAAATTATTGAAAGGGTTCAAGTTGGAGGTACACCTTTCAATTAAAAAAAGAATCATCGAAATCGGTTCACAATTGGCGGAGACATGCGTGGTCATACATTTAAAAAAAAATACGCGTCGAATTGAGAACCTCCTCCTTTTTTTTTCGTCGGTTGAAAAGTGTCGCGTTGAAAGCCAACGTTGGCGCTATTTGTAAGCTCAATTCGATTTATAATAATAATATATGAATATGTCCACACTTCTATGTTTAATAAGTAATAAAAAAGTTTTATCGATTTTGTGCAAATTCATAGATAAAAACAATATAAAATTATAACCGTAAATGTTACCCGCTTTGTTCGTTTGCCCAGACACCTATTAATAACCTAACAAATTCTTGTGCCTTAGTATATTGTGTTTGTCTCTTTACAGTAATTAACCGCTGACCAGCTATCCCCCTTCTGGCCTGTTTTTTTTTTAAAACCGTGTTAAGCTCGAAACTGGCAGAATTGCACTAGTTGTGCAGTAGCCATAAACAAAGCGAAGAAGAAGAAACTGATTTGCCGAGTGCATAATTATTACCTTCAGGTAACGTGTTCCCTAGTACTTGGATGCCGCCGGCGTCGCTGTTCTCTTGGGAATACGCGACTGTGAGCACCGCCCCGCCTGCAACAGACCGAACGGGGGCTTAAGCAACAGCCTCCGAGTACCTGATACATCTACTAGTGCTTGAACTACAACAGTGAGGCGTCATCACGAGTGAACCCAAAATTTGAGTCCTCGAAATGAAATCAGGACCATTCTTAAGTGGCACGGCAACAATGTGCATATAACTTAACATAGCAGGTGAACTATATGACAAAAAGCAACCATTGAGAGTACTGTGTAAATAATCGAATCTGTAGGTGCATTATAATGGAATATATAATAATAGAGCAGTGCAAAATCATTTGGACGTATATCAGATTTCTATTAAATCGAAATATCTATTTACAAAAAAAGTTCACAGGTATTTTATCCTAGATGATGATATTAGATGTTAATAGAAGATTTCTTAGTGCACAACACCTTAAGGCTAAAAAAGAAGTGAAATTATATTAATTTCAAAGCCTACCATCTGTAGACTTACCATTGAGTTAACTTACCTCTAAGAGCAACTAGGGAGAAGCAAAAAGTCCTTGTTAGTTTCATTTCAAACCTTTGCTTATATTTCGATAGAAACGTCAGGAGGGAACAAGCCAGGATTGTGTATTGGCATTTTACTTGATAATTGCACCACTGCAATTTGCACCCATGGTTGTATATACAACCATAACTAATATTAGTGACAGCTGAAATGTAGTCTCACTCACCCACTTTACCCTGCTATTACATTAGTACTGCCTGTGCCTTAGTACGCCTATCTCACCGCTGATGAATAACAACTAACTATCAAATATTTTCACTATATCTTGCTGGTTGTATTAATAGTAACATGTACTATGAAGCGATACGTATATGCCCGTCCACCTTTGAGCGAGTGACTGGTGCAAGCGATTGTGGCCCATAGTTGGAACATCGCCAGTTGTCACTGGAGCAAGAAAATATTTGAGAGTTTCTCGCTTACGCGCCAGCGATGAGTTAGGCGTGAAACTCAAAAGAGAACTGAGAGTATTAGAGAGATATGAGATATAGGGTCACCAATGTCACCATCGCAATGTTATCAGCCACCTAACAGCGGGTTAGAAGGGCCACAGAGTCACAGTACTCACTGAGATATTGTGCCAGCAAGCTGTTACCTTGTTGGAAGCCCTGTATTGGAATCTGCATTTGGTATTTCGGTTGCTGCTGCTGCAGTAGATTTGGGTTTAGCACTTGGATCTGTACTGTTTGCTGTGGATCTCCTGTGAAGGGAAAAATTAAACTTAAAATTTAATAATTTGTTTAGAAAAGCATTTACAGCAGTACATAGTTAGATAAATCTTCTCAAGTTGAAAGTTCACTTCAAGTTACTAGATTGAGATAACCTCTGAGCTTTTCGGTAACGAAATCATCGTGAGGAAACCTGTACGCATCTGCAGAGAGATTCAAGGATGTGCGTGAAGTCCCCAGCCCGCACTGGGCATGCGTGGGAGTCTAGCCTAAATCCTCTTGTGATGAGGAGGCCTGTGCCCAGCAGTGAGATGCAAATAGGCAGACATTGGAGATTTATTAAGGGCGGGAGCTGTGCAGATTGTACCAACCAGGTTTGGCACCAGGCAGGGATATGGGCAGCGTGATGATCTGCGGCGCGGCCTGTAGGGCGCCGCTGCCGTCAATTGCTCGCACGTACTGCACCCCGTCGCCCATATTCACACCGCCCACCATACCTACTACCTGGAAACATGAATGGGACGTCAAGGAAACATTATAGAACAGAGTTATAGCTTGGCAAAAGAGCAAGTTGCGGTAACAGTTGGAACTAAAATATTAAACTTATTAAAGACATTGCTTGTTTCATATTACAAGCTGTTTGCATGTAACCTTTCTTATTCTTCAAGTACCTAATTTGAGTTTCTTTTGTTCAAATGCTCATTTCTCATTGAATTGAAAAGACACTAACTTTTTTGATGCAACCCAGGCTAAGAGTGGAAAAGAAGCATATTGCTCTGCTATCGATATTAAATCTCTTTATTGTTGGTTCAAATATCGTTAAACATGGTCAATATAATACTCATTCCCCAATATCAACAACAACTATCAGGTTCTGCAATGAGAGACATACTTGCTGCAGTGTATTTCCATTACTGGAGACATTCTGTTGCAGCTTAGTAACTGGTATCTGGCTGGTGGTCACAAAATGGGTCCCCGCTGCATTGGCCGCAGAGAATGCAGCGAAATTCATCTCGGAGTCTTCGTCACTGGAAATGTCGATACAGTAAATTTAATATCGGATATCCCTCTTCAATGACTAATGGGGTTTTAATTCATTGTTACATTTTCTTTTCTTGGTTTTAAAAATTCCACATACTCATGTAAAACTGTAAGACTTAAAAACTACTATATTATAGTACTAATATGTACTATGGTTGCTATTAGGTAATTCCAAGGAGAGAAGAGGAATTATTCACCTGTGTCCGTAATCTTAAGTTATTTGTTTCAGTGTCATAATCCTGCTTAATAATTTTTAACTATTTAATTAAAGGTAGAGTTGCGCAGCTGGCTGTGCAAACCCAATTGTAAAAAAATAAATAGTTGAGATTTCCCAATGTGCTTCATTAATTTTGCATAAATATTATACATGTTATAAAGGAAATGGTAATATAAAGTACAGTTCAGTTTGTTGAACATTACCATTTTGGAACATTGGGCATGATGAAAATAAAATATAAATATGTGCTTTTTTCTAGCATTCCAAGTTGAGCCACTGGCAATGAAACATCAATCCACAACCGATCATAACATAAGCAACAGGTTGCAACGAAATGTGAAAAAGTGAAAACAAATACCCATACCAAGAGGCATCCTCTCTGGTAGGCATAGCTTGCATGTCGCACATTGCGCCCTCTCCACAAGGGGACACTGTCCCACTTCAGTCATTCACGATCCCCACGTCCCACTATCCCTTCCCACTAATCCCACTACTGGGGTACCACTGGACGGCACTGGAACTGGCTACGGCATACCACTACCGACCACCAAACGCGACGCAACACTAAAATTAATTCAGCAAGACGATCGCGAATGACTACGAATAAGAAAGTGGGTTAAAGAAAGTTTACTAGACAGACGAGTTTACTTCACACGGCGTCGGCGAGCTCGTGTGCGTGTCTCTAACGTGATCCTCACTTTCTCTTCGTACTTTCACAAGGCGTACGAGGTGTGGCTTTGGTTCAGTGATTGCAAACTTGCTAGTTGGGTAATCGCCTTGAGTTTCATGCAAATATAAATATGTATGTAGCATTCTTTGCGCTGCGCAAAACACTTTACTGAAAGTTTTTACGCTAAGCAGGAGAAATATTAGGAACTTTTGAATGGAAAGTTTGCGTAGGAAGTGAGGGAAGTCGGGGAAGTCATCGACCTCGATCTTACAGCTTTCCCGTTCAGTGACGATGGCAACTTTATTTCATTTTCTCAGAGGTAACGAGAATCAGATCGCTTTGTTGATGTTGTTATTTTCAAACACAAAATGATTTCTGACACATCTACTAGCAGACAAAGCAAAGACCTCGTAACAAATATGGCCGTTCCAAGAATTTTAATTACGCAATTAGCGAAATCAAAGTACAAGGATGTAAAACTTTTTGAAAAGTTTTGATCGTGAACGAGTGCAGAAATCAGTGGAATGTGATTCACCCCTACCAAGTCCTCGCGGCGGGTCGAGTCCGCCGAGTGTCCATCACGCACGCGGCGCATCCCCACCAAGGTGCGGGATCCCCTCCATACACCTCCGAACACCAAATCACTCCCGCTCCCGACTCCTTCCTCCACCGCCAGGGTAATCGCGAGAGGAGGGGTTGCACCGACCGAGCGCCACTCTCTCGTCGGCTCGGTACTCCCGCGGCCACGCGTCTCGACTAACGGTACTAAAAAGTACCGCTTGCCACAACACGACTCGAAAATAAGGTCACGGATATTACACGTAATAAACACAAATGCAAACACTCACCTTCGGTATTTTTATAATAAACAACAAATTAATTTATAGCTTTCTGTCAGGGTTTAATTAAATTAACCAATTTAGGTAGTGCATGTAAACAGTTCCATTTCCTTTCTCTCAAAATGAATTGAAGTCCGCCATTACTGTTATTTAGATCACAAATGTCAACGCTAGGTGGCGCACGCTTCGCCAGTTCCTTCGACGCTATTGGCCAAATTATCAAGCAGACGTTTTTACTCGCGAATAAAACAAAACAGTCGACGAATCCCTTGTGAATCCTATCTGCGAATTTTTACCAATAGCATTAATCCGCTAAGGCGTTTTACGAACTTAAACATTGTGGCGTTTTACAATGAATGAATGAAAGCCAAAGATGAAAGCGTAAACAAGGAATTAATTAATAATAAGCCAATGTAATAAATGAAAGAGTATGAACAGTTATAAGTTTTAATGGTGTAATTAATTCAAAATAAGATAAGCTACTACTTACGACATGCATGATAATAAATAACACTTGTAAACTCCTTAAAATGGATATTGTTGCCCTAGTCTTTGTGTTCTTTCCAAATGTAACTCAAATAACAGTTTGTTTTCATAGAAATAATTGCTTTGACTAGAACTTATCCCTGGATCATAGCTAGGCCGTCTTTCGGACTCTGAAGAACTAGTCGACGAGATTTCATTTTCAAGATTCATGTTATTGGCCATAGTAGTTTCTTGTGCTCGGGAAGTACTTGAACTGGCGAGGTTATTATTTATATGTAGGTTATTAATTCGTTTTGATAGTGGCATGAATTCACAAGTGTCGTCCTCCCTGGGTCTTTTTCTGCGAAACGAAAAACATGTTTTGTAAACAATTTAACTATAGCGATGATTTTCAATGTTTTTGTACACTAAGTACATACCTATTTTCTGTCATCGCTCTGAATACATAATTTCCATTGGCTACTCCAATGCATGCGTTCCAGTTTATGGTTGATTCCTTTCCAAAAGTCATGGGCATCCAAGTTCTTCTTAGTAGCAATTCAATTATAAACAAACAGCTGATTTACGCTACAATTTCGTGATTTTTATGACAAGATGACAACTGAAGTCTGACTGAACACACAGCATGAACACAGGCAGCTGACAGCTGTCCTTTTTTTACTGACGACAGCGCCATCTTTCGATAGTTATTGAATACATGTCACTGGATACGAAGATTTAAGAAAATGTAAGTTCAAAACTTAACAAACGATTATTATTACTTTTTTTTAGACAGTTATGTCAATACAACAAATTACTTATAGTTAAGAATTTACAGTACACTCCCTCCATTGAAACATTTAGTAAATCTCCCCATAGATGTCACTACCTATACCCATGAACTTGAGTAAAAAAGGTTGACGTAGGAATTTACGATCGATCAGAGATGGCACCACGGGTGAAGATATTTTCCCAGTTCGGTTCGAAGCAAAGATAACTAGTTGTACACTGACTGGGCGACCGAGCCTTGCTCGGGTGAAAATAGCTATTAATCTATTAATGAGTTTTCTCAGGTATGAAACCCGATCTGTGCCTCAGATCTCCGCATACTGCCCTCCTGATAGTAAGATGTCACCGTCGCCTATAAACGCATTCTAAAATTATTTTTGTAATCGATAGGGTTCAACTTGGTCCCATTTCTTGCATGATCTTGACCATTTAGTATAGATATACATAGATAGTATAGATTATTATGTTACCTCCATGTATGAACATCTTTTTGACGTTCGACCTCACCCTACAGTTATTGTTCTGAGGAACTTGACGATTCGATTTTCACTGTGAATTGTGGATTCTCTCTGTGGTGAAATTTCTCTTGATCTCTTCATACAACTGGAGTTAATTAAACTCAAAGTAAAAGTCATGAGAACAAATTCCAAGGCAGTTTACGGTGCTATAATCACACATAATGTATGTATACATACAATAGTTTACGTAAACCATTTTAAAGATTCTTCCGTAAGTGTAACCTGTGGTTATGCGTATAACCGCCTGCTTTGCCTTTTGGGAATGTTTTAAACGACTTGTCGAATTTGCCGAATGGTAATAAGTAATCGCGCTTCTGACGTAAGTAATTTAATTATGTAGAAAGCAATATTGAAATAACATTCCCCGCTTTGGCGAACCGAATTTTCACCGGTCTGATATAAACATAATGTTTATTAAGCTAAGTATATAAATATGCATTATGCATACTAGCTTCGGTTCGGCTCGCGATTTCATTTCATCTGCGTACAATTTCATACTAAACTTCTATCCCCCCATATCCAAAAGTCCTACCTAACAGAAATAGTTCCTTTCGCATTTTGTAATATCAGGACCTTTGCAGGAAGTACCTATCTAAAAGATCTATTACAACCGCTCCCCCACGTCATTACGAAAATTTTTAATTTCGAATCAGTGTCTACCAACAGTACCAACAGTGTCCGTCAAACTGGCGAGTCCTTTAAAATGTTCCAACAATGTGGCCAGTTGTTTCGGGCCAAACCTGATCGTGGCAAGGCAATGGGTCTTTTATGGGCAACGAGAGCGGTCACGAGGCAATCTGCGTTTTATGTCTAGGTGATATGCGCGGAGCGGAGCTTTATTGATACAACGTGAAGTCGTGACGGTGGTCACTGTTTGTTTGGAAATGGAATACCTACATTTATCTTTCAAAATTATTCGGGTTTATTATGAATACTATTATACTTGAACAAATGCGTCATATCGTCATCGTCGCCATACAATGGGGAAATGCTGCGTCGGTACAATGCCGCGGGAGCCGTTTTTAGATTTTGTTTAATCTTTATGTATTTATAAGTACTTATTCCTAGTTATTTTTAAGTCGTTTGAATTAATACTAGAGGTGCAACATGCTGTTTATTAATTCACTAGCCGACGCCCGCGAACTTCATCCCGCGCAGACTTAGAATTTCCGTACCCGATGATACTTATACCTACACATAGACAGTTATTGTTATAGAAGTATTGAAAAATTCGTATGACCCGTGGAAAACCCGTTCCCGTGGAAATATCGGGATAAAAAGTATGCTAGTAATAACATATTAGCATACTTTTTATCCCGATATTTCCCGTTATTGCCCGGGTCTCAAACTATCTCCATACCAAATTTCATCCAAATCGCTCCACTCGTTGCGACGTGAAGGAAGGACAAACAAACAAACAAACACACTTTCACATTTATAATACACTCAACAGCAATGAAAACGGGTCACTTTGTATATGATTTTCCACACAAAGTGACCCTTATTCATTGCTGTTAAGTGTATTAGTAAAGTATGATTATTTTATTCAATGGATTCTATAGGGAAGAAAGGTTTAATTAATCACCTATGGACCTGTTGATGCTGATTGATTTGCTGGTAGGACCTGGTGCAAGGTCCGTCCGGATATCTACCACCGACTTACTCGCTAACCTGCCGCCAAATAGCAATGCTCGTGCTATGGGGGTATGGATACCTAAGTCAGACGGTACACTAAATACCATAGAGGCACTCCATCTTAAGTCTCAGGGTAGGCAACGCATTCAAAACCTTATGATATGATTACCTCTACCATTTACCTACTGATTGACTGATCTTATGATTGACTTAAATATATCAGTGGGCCGCAGTGACATGAAATGAATACCATGAAAAAATTAATAATATACCTATAAACAAATTACGGAAAAAAGATTGAACTATCCGACCACCACTCAAAGGGTGTTGCTACGGCAATTGAATTGACCCAAATTTCATCGTCCATATTCGCCGCTCCGATTTATTCATTATACCGTACCTATAAGCAAAGCAATAAATAGATGCAGCGTGCAATATCCAATTAAATTGCAAAAAGTCCGAAGACGGATGTTAAACTTAATGCTAATAGAAGTAGCTAATAGAGCAGTCTGTAGTTATCAAATTAACGAAATGCCGTTATGACAGCAACGTTCGGATAAAGTTCGGATACAAACTACGTTCTAGTTCAAATTTACGTATTGAAAAATTTGCAACAAACAGCTGATCATACTTATCATAGTCACTGAGCTTTAACTATTGAAGGCTATTTCTACAGAAAGTCATTAGGAGCTGAATTCATCTATGGTGTATTTGAAAGAGTTAAAGAAGTGAATTTTATCAAAGATACCATTATTATAGCATAGCTAAGGCCAAGACAGTCACAAACGTCGAATTACTTCGACCCTGTGCTGTGCAATTTGGTAGCGTTCTGATCTGATACATGTTTGGTCTTGAAATTTCTGTCGGAAACATCCTCGCGGAAGTTGCGGAGCAAATCAGAAGGGCAGGATAAATACTGCGAGGTCAGACGAACGATCTTCAGTGCGATGAGAAGTACCTACTTCCCGATCAAACACAGAAGAAGGCGCATGATTGAGAACAAAAACAAACTTTCGCATTGCAATATTTTCGAGGTTGAGATATATGTAACCAATACAACAACGGCATGACTTTTAAAATTAAATCTCAAATGTTTAATTTTAGTTTTAAGTAGGTAGGTGCACAGTTGCACACCTCATTTTTTTCTTTAAGAAAATGTGTGTCCTAATATGGTAAGGTCACTTTATCCGTACAAGTCAGGTAAGGCTACTTCCTTAAGCTTATATTTTAATGCATAATAGGGTCATCCCGTAACCTACCAAATGAAGGCAAAGCGACTCAAGCCAAGCAGCCTCGAGTTGGCGCTCGACCGGAGCCGAATGTGCGAAAGGTGAACGCGCTTCGTCCAACTTCCTGCGGAAAGCTGTTTATTGGTGCCGTTTATGGTACGTATATCTGACCAATCGACATATAAGTATTTTGACTGCGATGTCCTTCAAAATCATGTTGGTAGCGTGTAGAGCATCACTGCATCAGTGCACAGACTCTTGTCTACTCTGCCTGCCGCTTGCTGGAAGGAATTCACACCATATATGGCAATAGCACACGATCCGAGGTTCCGTTCCGACCCATTGCCATTGTTGATAGATGGGCGTGGGAATCCGAGCAGCGTGACCCATATCTCACTATGCCATTACAATTGCTTATAAACTCAATAGATTTGTCCAAACACGCACTGAATGAATGAACAATCCTAAATCCTAAATCCAAATACTTGAGTGGAATCGAACGAGCCCAATCGATGAGAATTTACGAGGCAATTTCAGGCAAATTAGGACAAGCAGAGAGGTCACTCTTCGGTATTAATGGCATTTATGGTTAAGTAGAATAGAGCCATGAAATTAGTAGGTACGTAAAATTTGATTCAAGTTCGACACGTTCAAAGCTTTCGATCGCTCGCTTTTATTGTTAATTAGCGCAGAAATATGGACATGAGTAGATATGGGTGTCTAGTTACTTTCGTATCGGACGGTTTGGAGATGTTCAAATACAGTTCTTAATACTTTCTCTATTCATATACACTCTCGTTACTTTCACGAGGCAAGAGTCGAGTCTTCTTTAATGAGAACCGCGAGATTGTTCGCAAACTCGGATAATTGAATGTTGCATTGTTGTTGGTTGTAGCGTCGGAAAAAACTGTAACATTACTGGCATGTGTGGATGCTGCGAGCACGCGCAATTAGAAATAAAGGAAAGCGTGTGCCGGATATTTTTAATAAAAAGGTAGTAGGAACCTTAAGTACCTATAATATCTGAAAATTCTCTTGAAGGGAAATTATAGGGAGAAGTAATAAAAACATTCGCTGAACTCAGTCGGCACGTAGCTGTCATTCCATTTTCACATTTAATTGAAGAAATTTAACGTAAGTATATGGTTTTGATTTTGCTTCTGAAATTACATATTTTATATCGGTAGCGTTAATTTATTCGCAGATCGTAGTTCTGGTAGATAATCGCATAGTTGCATGACAGAAATTGCGTGGCGTCGCGTATTGTATTGGAAATATCGTCTAAAATACCCGGTGCCCCAAATAGGCATCACGCGAACAGCACAGCAAACCTACATACATACTCTAATTAGACATCGATACGAACTATAACTTCCTATCCGATGATGAACAATAATCACTTTTTCTTTCCGTAACACATTCATTTGTGAAGGTAATCTAAATGAGTCATATCTCCTTATTTATAACAACATCGACAAATGGGTACAGGGATCGATTAATACCATGAAGATACGTTGTCAATTTAACCGTAACGGATTTATTTTGAATCCTGTTCGAAGTCTGACGCTGATGTTGTGAATGACCGTTGATTGTCTTGATGATGTAATTGTGACGTGCGGTCTTGACTTGATTATTATCAAGACGCACGTTGTGTTCAAGACGGATAGGTAACGTTCGAAATTTGAATGAGGCTCGACAAGTCAAGTCAAGGTCAACGCTTATTTCTAGAGCTTTGGAATGAAAACATACACTATACATAATTATTTACCTACAGTTCTGCGCGTAGCGCCGCTCTTTATGATTTTCGAATTAGGTACATTACGTCTCTAAATTTTTAAATGTGACCACCACCCCAATTTAGTTGTGGGTTATTTTTAGACGATAAAGTAATCGCTCCTGTATAAGTAACTACTTATCCAATGAAACAAACGCTACACAAGTATAATTATTGTTTAGTTTGAATTATTGTTTCGATTTGAATTTAAATTTTGAATCTCAACGGACGGACGTATAACGACCCTGAGTATAATAGAGGCCAAAGACTTCGCCGCCATTTGCAATATAGCGAGTCCTCATGTCATCGTTAAATTTGGCGCAATTTTTTTTTTTGATCGCTCAAACGGGTTATGTTATGGATGGAGCTGTTTTTACATCGGATACGCCCTTTGGCGTGGGAGGATTTGTAACAGTTGTAAAATTCTTAGACCATTAGGTCATCCATATTATCCATATTAATATTATAAATGCGAAAGTAAACTCTGTCTGTCTGTCTGTCTGTTACCTCTTCACGCTTCAACCGCTGGACGAGATTGAGATGAAATTTGGCATGGAGATAGTTGGGGTCCCGAGAAAGGATATAGGCTACTTTTTATTCCGCAAAAACGCATAGTTCCCGCAGGAATGCGATAACCGAATTCCACGCGGGCGAAGTCGCGGGCAAAAGCTAGTTACTTATAAAAATACAAATTCCTTTCCAATTAAAATAAATAAAGTATTAACGTGTAAGGACCCTGTTGTAGATGTTTTAATAAAGTTTCAAGACACTTTATTTTGCGAAACCCACGTCCGTCTTCGTATTTCGTATTTGGACCGGACCAAATTGAGTTTCCTTCAAGGCGACGTGATTTCGTGGTCGCTATTCAGGGGCTATATTCGAAGTCTTAAATAGGGATCTCCCTGTTCCCTATACGATCGCTCACGTGTCAAGTTGAACTTTAATTCACGCGACGTGTGAGCGATCCTATAGGGAACAGGGAGATCCCTATTTTAAGACTTCGAATATAGCCCCTGTTTACATGATTGCTTAGTGGCTGGTTTGTTGGAAGCGTAGGTGGTTGGACACTATCAATAATAACATAAATATACCTAAAGAGCTACTCGATCATTTTGAAAGTTCTATAGGTAGTTAACACAGCCGTTTTGTTCAAAGACTTGATGACCGACGTTCATTGGTCTGGTGATCGTAAATATATAGTTCATTTTTAAAGCAAACACTAAATGTAATATAGACTCATAAAAGGTCTTGTTGTTGAGAACATGGCCGCCTTGACACAAAAGGCCCCACATACCTATAAGTGTTATCTATATTTTTTTCCTCGCTTCCTTCCTTCCGCCCCAGTGTCTCTGAACAATTTATCATGCACTCTTATAGCGTTACATAGAATTTTGTATATATTTATTCAAGTAAGGAAAAAGTTTTGTTTTTTCATGGCATGAGGATATTTCACGGGCGTTGCTCTGGTCAGGCAGCTCACAATATACTTTTGATATCCATGAGTAGGTACGACATTTTACGATGCATGCACCTTAAGTACTTAAATACAAATAAATTAAAAGAGCAAATAATAAATAATCAATAATTAAGAGCTGGCGCTTACCTCTCGCAAAAAAATCCTCAGGCGCACTTGCACCAAACCGCTAACCTCAGGTTAGTAGCTTAACTCAGATTTATTTGTATGAATTTGACGAGAGTTAAGATACTAACCCGAGGTTAGCGGGTTGGTGCTAGTGGGCCTCAGCAATCCAGAGAGGCAACGTCACCGCCAGCGTTAGGGCACCATGCCTCAGACCGGTATTTTGGAAGGAGTGTTTTCTTGTATAGTTTGATTTCTTTATAAATATATTATTTTTATTTATTAATATTATACATACATACACATACATACATAATATCACGCCTTTTTCCCATAGGGGTAGGTCACTTCCTTCCATTTGCTACGACTCTTGCTCTTGCAACTTCTCTCGCTTTCAACTTTCATCCCGTTCCGCATACATGCTCGTCGGTTTAGAGTACTTTTGACCGGCAGCTGGCCTTTAATCAGATTGTCCTGAATTTGATCCAAGAAAATTCGCCTCGGTCTTCCCCTTCCTTCCTTCTTAATATTATATAATCAATAAATTAAATACTCGCGTAGATAAGCATTTGTATGTATAAGCAAAAAGTGTTAGCGTCTTAGGTACAATTGCCGGGCACTTTGGAAACTTCTACGATACTCCTGCATGGACTCCCTTTGATAGAAAAGTAGCGCAACCTACCCACAGAACCCTAAAAAGGGCATAGCTCGAGTTCGTGCCATTTTTTTCTATAAAGTAAGTACCTTTCCATTACCAAGTTGAGAAGAACCCCTATGTATGGTGACAAACCTCGGTGGTTGCGTATTCCGACCAAAAATGGCTGGTCAGCCGATTCGCCGCGCTGTAGGCCTTTTAAGGTTTCTTAACAGCCTTTACTATACGCCTAGAAGGCTAGCCGTTCGTGCCTCGAAGGTAATCTTGAATGATGACGAGCAAACATCGGCTCATACAGATACATAACTTGACGGCAAAGTCTTTATATCCTGGGCATTATTAGTGCAATTAGAAAAAGAAAAAGAAGAAACCGGACAAGTGCGTGTCGGGCCACGCGCAAAGTATAGGGTTCCGAAGTTGACGATGCCCACAGTACCTTTCTAAGACTTATTAACATCTACGAGGGGCGTTCAAAATATTCTCGGTATTGATATCTTATAACCTCTTTTTGAATTTGTTTTGTTACTGGCGGGTAAGGTTCATTCTTTGACATTAAAAAAAAGTATAATTCGAACCGAGATGTTCTTTTGTTTTTCTGCAATTTCTGAACAAACACGAACACAATGAGTGAATTAACAATGTTAACGAAATTAGAACATCGTTCCGTAATAAAATTCTTGACGAAACAGGGTAAAAACCAAAAAACCATAAAAGAGGAAATGGATTGTGTTTACCGTGAGTCTGCTCCTTCTTTATCTACAATTCAAAAGTGGTCAAGCGAATTCAAACGTGGCAGGGAGAGTATTGAAGATGACCCTAGACCTGGCCGGCCTGTAGTAGCTACTTCACAAGAAAATATTGATCAGGTGGAAAACCTTATATTGGAAGATGGTCGAGTGAAGATAAAATCAATAGCTCAAGTAACCAATCTTTATATTGGTACCGTACATGACATTATCCATGACCATCTTAATATGTCAAAGGTCAGTGCAAGATGGGTTCCGCGAATGCTGACTCGACTTCAAAAAGATGTGCGTGCAGCTTGCTGTTCCGATTTTATTGACCTGTGTGGTGAAAATCCTGATGAGGTGCTGCAAAAGATAGTTACTGGAGATGAAACCTGGGTTCATCATTATGACCCAGAGAGTAAACAGGAGTCCATGCAGTGGCACATTAAGGGTTCAGCTCATCCCAAGAAGTTCAAGGTCGTCCCTTCCGCTGACATTCCGCAACATGGGGTATGCAAGAAAAAAAAAACATCCCCACTTAACGAGTAGGGGAGGTACCCTATAAAAAATATATTTAAAAATTTTATTGTACCACTTTGTCAGCGTAACTAATATGTATGTTCATGCCAAATTACAGATTTCTAGAACTAAGCATCTCTCCATTCTCAATCGACAGTCCCGCTGATAACAGGATTAGGTAAAATCGAATTCATATATAAATGGCAACTTAATTTCCATTCAAGTTAAAATACCCACCTACCTAAAGTTTCATGTACGTAAGTCCTCATCTTCTAGCTGATTATATATACATACATCGGCGGGGAACGGAAGTTGTCGGCCTCGGTAACTATCCGGCCTCACTTCGTTCGGCCGTATATAATGCTCGGCCTGCAACATCCTCCTTCCCGGCCTCTGTAGTAATGTACTACTATTAATGTTTGCATCACTAAACTTGACTATAATTAAGTCATTGTATGCATAGATGGAGAGTCTACATAGTAGGTAATTAGTGATCGCTATGAAACTAAAGAAATAATATAGGTAGGTACACAGGATTCTTTGAGAAGTCTCAAATTATTTATAAGTCATGAAAGCAATTTATATACCGAGGGTTCCCTGCTCAAACCCAATAAGTCGAGATACTTTATTTTACAATTGTGAACTTTCTATGTTCTACGTCAAATTCAAATTTTATTGTTTTCTTAAGGCGACTTATCGGGTTTGAGCAGGGAACCCTCGATACACGCATCGTGACCTTATTTATGTCTGCTACGCGCGTGCGTCGCATATAGCGTATAGTGCAGGCGGCAAAGATATACCTATATAGAAGCCGTGATGGCCTAGTGGTTCGACCTACCGCCTCTCATGCAGAGGGTCGGCAGTTCGATTCCGGCTCGCATCTCTAAGTTTACTTATGTGCGAAATTATATTTGAATTTACCACTGTGCTTTTCGGTGAAGGAAAACATCGTGAGGAAACCTGCACACATTTGCGAAGCAATTCAAAGATGTGTGTCAAAGAGAAGTCCCCAATCCGCACTGGGTCCGCGTGGGGACTATAGCCCAAACCCTGTCGTGGTGAGAGGAGGCCTGTGCCCAGCAGTGGGACGCAAATAGGCTATAGTAGTCGTAGGCAAAGATATATCCGTGTGCAATAATCGCTTACCGCGAAATGTTTTGTGATTCGACCCCCTCGAGCCCCTCAAGCCCCTCGACTTTGTAAAAAGATATGTTGCTGCGCGCGCGCATGGTTCCTAAAATAGAGTATTTCCCCACCTGCAGTTAAGGTACCTTAGTCACTTATTTTATTGCTCTAATTCTCAGAAACTATGCATATTACGACAAGATCATCTGGGACTTTTTTTAATTCCATTAAATTAACAACAATTTAAGCCAAACCGCAGCTTTGCAACCCGTATAATATGAACTGCGCTATGGCCTGTCGAAAGTTATCTTTTTTTTCAAGATCTCTTAATTTGATAAGATAATTATCGCTCCCCGAGCGTAGTTAGGCTAGGCTTGTAATTTTTATCTTCCAACGCTTTAAAGTTTTTGTTTAAAATAAATAATATTGAAAATGTGGTTTTCTTTTTTTTCTTTTTAAGGCAACCGAAATCCCCGCGGCAACGTGGCTTTTTAGGGTTCCGAAGTCCACAAGGAACCCTTATAGTTTCGCCATGTCCGTCCGTCTGTCCGCACTATTGCTCGGAGATGATTAGGTCTAGAGAGCTGTAATTTGGCATGAATATGCATATTAGTTACGCTGACAAAGTGGTACAATAAAATTTTTAAATATATTTTTTTATAGGGTACCTCCCCTACTCGTAAAGTGGGGATGTAATTTTTTTTTCTTGCGTACCCCATGGTGCCTCATATCGTTGAATAGGTCTTAAAAAAATATTGTGGGTTTGTTAAAACCATTTTTTGATTAAGTGATGCGTTTGTGAAATATTAAGCTTTAAAGTGCTATTTTTTGTTAGAGTCACGTGTCCCCCCCCCCCCCCCTTCCAGCTAAATGGTGGTATTTGGATGGCTGAAAAAAATCACGGTTGTGGCATATATAACGTAGTTGAAAGGAAAACTATCAGAGCTAAGTAGGCTGTACAAACTTACGAGTAATAGTCGACCAACTTATAATGATGATTTTTCTCGAGCGGCAGGGGCGTCGGGCGGGCACGTTATAGGTACAGGCTAGCTAGATGCTAATAAGTCTTAGAAAGGTACTCTGGGCATCCTCAACTTCGGAACCCTATAATTTGCGCGTGGCCCGACACGCACTTGGCCGGTTTTTATAAAGTCGAGGGGCTCAGGTAGACGAATCACAAAAAAATTTCGCGGTAAGCGATTTTTTCACACGGATATTACCTTTGGTTGGCGCCTGCGCTATTGTGATAGGATTGTCGCAGGATATCCGGCTAGGGTACCTATATCGGCAACATTGATAGCTCATTGCAGGCGGCTCAAGCCCATAAAAGCATTTGACATTACACTGGCAGCAAACCTACGTTGAATATGAACCTATGTAGAATTGAGAACTATATTTACCAAAAAAACAAAAGAAAGATTAGGAAACAAATTGTAATTTGTAAGATACTTAAATCCCATATTGTAGCATAGAGGTAGTAGAACTAGTAGGTAATACGAAAGGTACCTTTTATTACTCGTACCTCGTACGTAAGTACGTCTGGGCGATGCAAAATTAAACATAAAAAGTTTTTTTTTTATTAATTACAACAGTTTTTATTTATGGTAATATATTATCCAGAAATAACACTTAATATAAAAAAACGTAAAATTAATAAGTCATATCACAGCATATTCTATTTAAAAATATTCAACTATATTAACACCTTACTACCTAGCTTACTAGGTATTAACAATACTTTTATAGCTATCATAACTATAATTTAAAAGGCGCATTATTATATCTAGGCGAATTTTGTTCACATCATGTCAGCCGAAAGACGTCCGCTACTGGACGTATAAGTGAGCCTCCACAAGATTCGCTACTCGGACGGGTCCTGTGCCGCTCGCAAACACCCGATTCCTGCGACTGTCAATACGATAAGTAGGCCGCCGCTTCTTCTTGAAGGGCGAGCGCAAACTTTCTAGAACATCGACCATCATCGGTGCTGCGAGCTATTTTGCTCGGCGAATGCAAGTAGGTCCAGTCTGTATACAGTATACAGAACCAATAGTTCTTCGATACAAAGAACGGGCTGATGCACAGGTCTACCAATATTTTCAAATTCCCCCAAATGCTCCACAAGTGCTCCATCCTTAATATCAAATAAGATCACACTTGCTTTTTGGTATGTTCAAACATGGTTGAAACATACGAAATAACTTGAAAACCTCTACAAAGTCTTTACAAGAAATTCTTCCTGTCCTTGAAGATGAGTGGTAGTCCTGCCGATATGGCCTGTATGACGTTGGATTTCGGGTTTACGACGGGATGTCGCACCGAGGTCGGCGCTGGCTCCACTGAGAACCGCGACAGTATGGCCGCCAGGCCCGCTAGCGACTGCATCATTCCCAGACGTTCACCTGCAGAAAAAGTCCATTACTTATATACATTTATGATATTTCAGATGGCTATAAAATGAATATATCTTTGAGGTTATACAATAGATGATTTTACCTACTAACTGCATCACTGACTATGTTCCAGAACACAACTTATGAAAGCGCGCTAGTTGTATCCTTACAACATCTTCCATTCAGTGCATATATGTTCAATTTACGACTCATGAAAGATTCCTGCGAGCGGTTTATCTAAAATTGATTTTATCTATGATCAATTAGCGCCTATTTGATCACTCTACTTAAGTAATTAATTATTAGGAACTATATAGGTACTAAGATAAGACTAACCAATTGTTTCAAGAACTGTTTCTAATCGTCGGCATGCAATGAAGATAATTTTGTTTCAACTCACCAATACAAGCTCGTGGTCCAGCACCGAAAGGTAAGAAGGCGTATTTCGTTCTGGCTTCATTGTACTCTTCGGGGCTGAAGCGCTCCGGTCGGAACTCTTGAGGATTGTCCCAGTAGAGCGGGTCGTTGTGTAGCGCCTGTGTGCAAATGGACACCCTAGTGCCCTCATCGATGGTGACGTTTAGATCCGGGAATGTGTACTTGCGTCGACAGGTCCGGCTGAGGACTCCAACTGCTGGCAGTTTCCTCATACCCTCTTTCAAACAACATTCTAAATATTGCATCTCTTTGACAGCGTCCCAGCTGAGTTTATTATCGTGTTTGGCGAGCACCCGATCGATGTCCTCTTGCGCTTTCTTCTGTTTATCGGGGTTGTAGGCGAGCTCGTGCAGCGTGGCGCTGGTGGAGGAAGAGGAGGTCTCGAAGCCGGCGGCGAAGAACACGAACACTTGCGCCGCCATCAGCATGTCGTCGAACTCCAGCGTCGCGCGCTCCGGCGTGCCGTCCGGCTTCTGCCTCTCCATCGATTCGCACTCGATCATTCCCTTGTTTTTGATCTCCATCAATAAATCAATGAAATCATTCCTACTCGAAGGCTTGTAGTTCCTCTGCCTTTGAACTTCCTTCACTATGTGTAAGAAATCTTCTTCGACTTTGTCGAAAACTTTAAGACTCGGAAATTTTCCGGGGAAGAGTCCTTTCAGTAGAAATACGACTATTTCTCGGATGCCGATGTCGAATATTTTCTCTCCTAGCTTGCGGAATTCGCAATTCTCATCGTTGAGCGAGTCGGCTTCGACGCCGAAGCCGCAGGCGCCGATGAAGTCGGTGGAGAAGCGCGCCATGAGGTCGCGCGCGTCGACGGGCGCGCCGCGCTCCGCCAGCGCCAGCACGCGCTCCTGCAGCCTCTCGGCGCGCTCCACCACCAGCGGGAACATCGCCTTCAGCTTGCCGCTCGTGAACGCCGGCGTACAACTCTGCCTCAACAGCCGCCACATATCTCCTTCTACGACCAGCAAGTTCCTCCTCAGTGGCTCCAAATTCTCGCCGCTGTCACTGTCTCCGTTGAATGATCTCGAGTAAAAATAAGCGAAGTCCGTTGACAGAATACGTTTAACCACCTCAGAGTCCCTTATGAGAATCTCAGGCTGTGTCAGCCTGTAGAATCCCACGATTTTCTCTTCGGGATACCTCCAGTAGAGATCTTCGGCAACTTGCGTCATACTTTTCTTAGCAAAGAAGTTGCTGGCATTGTTTCCGAACCCTGGGATGGGGGGATCGTGCTTCACTCCCCTGTCCGCCCAGTAGGTGAAGGTCCTCGTGCTGTACCAGTACAACAGAGGGACGATGACGCATAAGCAAACTATGAAAACAATCATGATGATTTCTTCGATCGACTGTAAAGACAAGCAGCCGGCCGCTGTTTATATAAACTGGTAGGTACTGCTAATCAAATAATGATAAGGAATGATTTCCAAAATGATAATAATGCCTTCACACAAGTATTTTATTTATTGGAAATAAATTACTTTGGTTTTCCCTTTGGTTTGGATTCAGATACTATTATTATTGTTTTGAGGACAAACATGGGTACAATGGGACGTAAGTCTCGCTGTAGTCGTTGAATTGATGCCAAAATATACACGTGCTAACAAATTTGGGGAGTTCCTTTTGTTAGGGATCCCAGTATTCGAACTGAACCAAATTAAATCTTTCGATTAAAAAAGAATCATCGAACTCGGTTCACAATGACGGAGTAATCGCGGAACATAAATGTAAAAAATACATACAGACGAGTTGAAAACCTCCTTCTTTTTTCGAAATCGGTTAAATATTGATAGTATGGATTTTTGATATTATCTCCTGAAAAACCAATCAAAGACTGACCTCCAGAAAAAGATATCAGGTTACAAAACAAAACGTACCTAATTTTATATTTTTTAGGGTTCCGTAGCCAAATGCGAGTCATGCGAGTGGCACAGGATCGGTCGGAGTGGCGAGCCTTGGGGGAGGCGTATTGGTCAGCAGTGGACTTCTATCGGCTGATATGACGATGATGATTTCCTCACAGTTTGAGAAAAGCATTATATATATCTCAGCCGCTACGGCGATTGCCGGACTCGTATAATAGAAGAGAAATTCACTGACTCGTCCGGCAATGCGCTACTTGGCGCCTATGCAATAATGTTACTATTAATAGAACATAGCCGTGGGGTGACCCTCTCGTGATGAGAGGAGGCCTGTGCCAGCAGTGGGACGCAAATAGGCTGTAGTAGTAATTAGTAGTGGTAGCCGTGGGGTATCATTGGATAGGTCTCGAAAAAATATATGAAGGTTCTTAAATGAGCATTTTATTTATACCAATGTTTTGTGAGATATTTGCTTCTAAATAAGTGGAATAATATGTGTCCCCATTTTGAAATAGGTTGTTTATTTTAAACAGGTGTACTTTGTAAAAACATTAAATATTAAAAAACACACACAATAAAAACTAGTTAAGTTACCTACTTGAAAATAATTAATTAATAAAGCAAGACAATGTAAATGTACTAAAATTTAATATGGGTTTCTATCCATCCAGCCAGCAATTTATAAATATACGGTGAAGAATTAAAAAAAATCGAGATACAGAATTCAATACGAAAATTGGTTTGAACAAAATCGGTCACGAAGTTTTTGAGATATAGATGATTTAGGGTAGCTACGGAACCATTGCGACTCGCTCTTGGCCGGTTTTTTTACATCTTACCTGAAGATCTACAATAATACAAAAACAATGACGACGACTGATTAGGAATTTGATTTTATCGCTATACAATAGTTATTTTCATTGCAATAGTTATCTACTTACCTACTTGTGAATTTCCAAAAACATTCGGAAAATACTGGAGGAGGCTTAGAATAGGAAAAAAACTTAGCTTTATCCAGCATCGCAATATATTCTTTTACTCTAAGTAATATTTTCGGGTTACGCGGGCCCGCGGTTTATACCTACGAGTAGTAAAGTACCTACAACGGCTATAACCTCTGTATGGGAGCACCAAAATATATTGATCAGCGAAACGTAAGATGATAGTTAACTGTTAATGAAACAAAAAGATTGATCAAAACCCATATTTTATCATTTCCAGAATTTTCGTACCTAACCAAGTGGCCATCGTGACGTAATATTATGTATAACAAACAAGACGACAGATGAATCAGATGATCGAACTCGATCGAAGTTATCAATGGACAAGCATACGCAAAGCTCGACTTAGATGGCGCTGCAAACGCTTGACCCAAACCAAAACCCAGACACTGATGCAGCTGTCAAATTTTTACGGGTTTTTTTGTTGAAAATGTTAAGTAGATTTGTTTAAAATTGTTAAATATTGACCGCAATTTTTATTTTGGTTCAGTTATTTGTGATGAAAATGAAGACATCCCTATGCAATTATACCTGCCCCTGATACATACCAAGTCTTTCGGAAATACGTGTCGTCCGTTCTCATTGCATCCTGGAACTGCACAGCGCGGCATTTTTTAATACTTTAAGTAAAACCAATAACAACAAATATTTCTCTATGTAATTGACAGATGGCTTGGGTCAAGCGATTGCAGGCATTGCAGCGCTCCTAGTGGCCAAATTATGCAGATTTCTTGTCTATTCGTCACTCCATAATTCCATATTGACTAACATACATACTTACTGATTCTGATAGCGCCGTGACTAGTGAGTCACCGCACGTCCGCGACTTGTAGATAAAGTGACTCATGCATGCCCTCCCGTATGTAGTTTATTTTTGTTGAATTACGTGTCTTTTATCTGTTGTCTAAAATACGTGTGTTAATTAAACCGATTTGTTCGTTTTACTAGTGTTTGAATGGAATAAGTACATAAGTAGGAATAAGTACACCGCTATCTCCAAATCTCCATCTACCTTTTTACTTATTACTACAACAGCCTATTTACCGCCCACTGTTGGCACAGGCCTCCTCTCATCACGGGAGGGTTGGGCTATATAGTTCCAACGCGGGCCCAGTGCGGATTGGGGACTTCACACACATCCTTGAATTACCTCGCAGATGCGTGCAGGTTTCCTCACGATGTTTTCCTTCACCGAAAACCTCAGTGGTAAATTCAAATTGAATTTCGCACATAAATAATTTCAGAGGTGCGAGCCGGAATTGAACCCGCGACCCTCTGCATGAGAGGCGGTAGGTCAAACCACTAGGGCGCCACGTCTGTTTTTTACTTATTACTTGCGTACAATCAGTCCATTGCATGGGATGACCTACTAAGCCTGCTACGTTTACGTACTTAAATGAGTAGTTTGACCTACTTATATATACTGAATAAGTAAACGCGGACATTTCTGCTACGTAACATCTAATGTATAAAATTCTCGTGTCACAGTGTTTGTAACCAAACTCCTCCGAAACGGCTCGACCGATTCTTATAAAATTTGGAGTAGGTCTGAGAATAGGACGTAAGCTATTTTTCATAACCAAAAAAAAAATTCTAAGGCGGTACGAAGTCCGCGGGGTCAGCTATATACAATAAAATAAATTGTCAAGTCGAGGGGACTATATATGTATAAACGATACTGAACACAAATAACGATTTTTAGAAAAAATATCCATCCGTATGTATGTGTATGTATGTATGCGTGTAGGTATGTATGTATGTATGTCCGGATTCAACTCGAATAATACTGGACGGATTGCACCAAAATTTGGTATGGGGATAGTTTATAACACTGGTCAACATAATAGGGCTACTTTTTATCCCAGAAAACGCATAGTTCCCGCGGACCAAATTTCGCGCGGATGAAGTCGCGGGCAGAAGCGCCCCATCGCCCACCTGGTGTTGTACACCGGTGCAGTCAGTCAGCGCAGGGCGGCCTGTGGCGGGCCGATGGTGAGCGGCGACACCTCGCACCCGAGACCTCCTGGGGGCACACACACACATGCGCCATACACACACATACACACAGCTACACACCTTCCCCGCCTCTGGATTGCCTTAGTTGGCCGCCCAAAGTGGAGACAGGAGCTATATGCTTGAAAGGGTGGAAGTGCTCAATCTGCGTAATAACGGGGAAACCCGCTCCGGGTGCGCACGAGGCGCGACCCGCGATGGCGAAACCGGTGCACACCTCTCCACACCCTTAGCTGCTTACATCAGTGTTGCTCCCTCGACACCCGTGCGGTGGCTTGTATAGGGGGGCCCGCGAAAGCTATAGCCTCTTAGTTAGTGCGTAAGTGGCGGAGTCACCGTCTGCCTTACTTTCGATTTGTGAGATATTGATCAGGCAGATGTCCGTTATCTCACTCCATAGCCCAACTTTCCAGTCCACACCTCCCATCCACATAGCCGACTCCAAGTCTCTTCCTTCCTCGGCAATAGTTTGGCAACTGGGGAGGGCTGTCCGCCAGTACAGCCTCATGTTGTATTGGGAGGACAGATCACAGTTGCGGCCTCTCACATTTATAGTAAAAGCTGGTACCAAAAGCCTCTTCATGTTGGATTCGGCCCATGAATGCGAATGACCGGAACCCCTAAGGGCCCTTGACATGAAGATGTACCAACAAATAATAATAATATATTTATTTCAAGTAATATAACTCATTTATATCTTTAAAAAAAAAACAAAGATGTTAGTATGTGCGGACTTAAAAACTTATTAACTAGGGGCATGCATCCCCACAAATGTCGGATGTAGAACAGTCAAGTCTGCGCTCGAACTTGTTGACCATTATGTATACCTGGGACAAACAGTCCAGTTAGGTAGGTCCAACTTCGAGAAAGAGGTCAATCGTCGAATCCGACTCGGCTGGGCAGCGTTCGGGAAGCTTCGCAGTGTCTTTTCGTCCAAATTACCGCAGTGTCTCAAGTCGAAAGTCTTCGACCAAGTAGAGTAATGACTTATAGTTCCGAGACGTGGGCGCTTACGATGGGCCTCATTAGAAGGCTCAAAGTCACCCAGAGGCAATGGAGAGGGCTATGCTCAGGGTTTCTCTGCGTGATAGAATCAGAAATGAGGATATCCGCAGTAGAACTAGGGTCACCGACATAGCCCGAAGAATTACGAACCTCAAGTGGCAGTGTACCGGGCGTATTGCTTGCAGGACTGCGTGATGGCCGATGGGGCCAGAAAATTCTGGAGTGGCGTCCGCGAAACGGGAGACGAGCTGTCGGTAGGCCTCCAACAAGATGGAGCGATGACCTCGTGAGGGTCGCGGGAAACCGGTGGATGCAAGTAGCACAGGACCGGTCTGAGTGGCCACTGGCCAGCCTTGGGGGAGGCCTATGTCCAGCAGTGGACGTCCTTCGGCTGAAATGATAATGATGACCCAAATGGTTAAACGGGACCCTATTACAAAACAAAGACTCCGTTGTCCGTCTGTCTGTCTGTCTGTCCGTATGTTACCAGGCTGTATCTCATGAACGGTGATAGACAATTTTCACGAATGATGTATTTCTGTTGCAGCTATAACAACAAATACTAAAAAACAGAATAAAATAAATATTTAAGGGAGCTCATACAACAAGCGTGTTTTTTTTTGCCGTTTTTATAGATAGTACGGAACCCTTCATGCACGAGTCCGACTCGCACTTGTCCGGTTTTTTTTTATAGATCTAATTTGATGGCGCTATTGGGGCCTCATTCAAGTTCGTGAATCTATTTGGATAATAAGGCCGTTCATATACCCAGCTCAGCCGTCACTGTCACTCGTGGGACGAGTGAAAGAGAAAGCGCTAAGCACAGAACGCCCGATTTAGTTACTTTTTAACACGTTTTAATTTCTATAAAAATACCGTCTAAAAACATGGCATTTATAAAGCTGTCAATGCATGCATATAATATGGATATTTTTTCTGTTATATTTAGTTTTACACTGTTTGATATAATAAACTGGAGTAAAATTGGAATAAATGTCCGAGTTAGAGGTTACTTTGGAATTAAATTGTATCGAGCGAAGTTTCGTGAAACGTGTAACGAAAGCTGTCAATGTATGATATAATCAAATATAACATATGTTTTTTTTCATATTTTAACATTTCTTAGAAAAGTGTGATCTTAAATGAGCAATTTGACGATGCTGGGTCAGGGAAGGGACTTACTATACTTATTAATTTTAAAAACCGTCTTCTTACCAACTAGTAGAGAGAAAACTACGAGCAGTGGTTTATGATATTTTAAAGTAGGAAAATATTATACAAGGAAGGTTAAAACAAAATATGATGCATACTTATTTCCCCTATTACAATTCCAAAACAAATTAAGCGTTAGAGGAAATATTGATGCCCCCCGCCCGCGGCAATACGGGAGTGCCCGACCGACTGCATGCCCATCCCAAACGTAACTTTACGTACCTAGGTACTACACACAATGGTGTTTCGGTGAGTCAGACGCAGCCATGGAAGTAGTAAGTAATTAATAACTGGAACTACCTTTGTACCGAAGTGTGCGAGAGCGAGGGGCTTACATTGCATCTCTATTTATCTAACCTTATAACGAGAGATAAAGACAAAAGAAGCTTCGGGTAAAATTTTGGGCACGCTTTTGAATTGTGAACGAAAACGACCTTCGGGCTCACGTCTTTGAGCTCAATTTTTATTGTTTCGAAATAGACACCACTCTCGCTCCAGATGTGCTTATGTACTTATTACCTGCATGGATGCACCCCAACGCAGACGAGGAGCGACGCAAATCAATAGTCTGGGCGAAATTGCAATGAATTGATTTTCAGTGGCGTTATTCAAAGCCAAGGATAATATGCTAGACCCCCTGCCTCTAAGATTACTTATGTGCGAAATTAAATTTAAATTTACCCCTGAGTTTTTTTTGGTGAAGAAGAAAGTATCGTGAGGAAACTTGCACGCATCTGCGAAGTCATTCAAAGTATTGGGATAATATACCTATTCCAATAGAATCTGTGTTGAACAGGGAGATAATGTACCTATTAATTTAGGTTATAATTTAAGGACATGGGAAAATTGGTAAATGCCATGCCCCATTTAAAATTAAATGAGCCGCGTCAGGTCAGTAGATTCAGGGCTAGGATGGATGGAATGGAACACACTATAGTAATATAGGTATAGTACCTACTAAGTATAATGTTATTTCACACACATAATATCTGTTTTGTTTTTATGCAAAACAGTCCTATTGCATAGCGTGCTAAAATCATAAATCATAACCCTTCTTTTCCCTTCATAGATAAAATATCATTACTAACGTACGTTTCATCCCTATTAGTTTGTGCACTTTATCCTGGAACACACTGTAAGCATGTTAACCCGTGTTTTAATCTAACCTCGTACCTCATAATTTCGTGGCAATTCGGTCCCTAATTAATTTTCAATCACTCTAAGTATAAGACAGTATAGCACGACACAGCTTAGAAGGCGCGCGGATTAAGCAATAATAGACTCCGCGTCAACGGTTTAAGTGCTTCGCCGCGCGCCTTCTAAGTTATGTCGTGCTATACCGTCAAACGCATCGCATGTGTAGGTATACATACACATATTACCTACATTTTTGCACCATGTTCCGCGCTGTCTATAAGTGATAAGTACAAAAGTTTATTTAATTAAATGTACATAATAATACCCTTAGCTGTACCTACAGTCGACATCAAAGAGAAGTTTACACTTATTGACCTGTACGGTGCAAAAGTGTAAACATTCATTCGACGCTGACGGTACCCACACCGTCACCGTACCTGTGCCTATAACCGTAAGTACCTACATAGTTTATATCTTGTATATAGGTGCCTATTTGTCATCATTATCAAACATAATTTTATAAAACAAGGCGAGGCAGGTATTATCGGAATGAATTCAGAATAAGTAGGGGAAGCAGGGGGAATGCCGCTCACTTAAGGAAAAAAAATCATATCTTTTTTACTATACATTTTATTAAAAACTTGACACAAAAGAACAACGGTTTATCTATGTAATAAACAATATATAAACACAAAACAAATGAGACTTTCAGTAATAATAAGATATAAGTCATAGAAAAAAAATTAGGTTTGAGCGTCATTGCCCCTGGCCTTGGGTAATGCCGCTCAGCCAAAGCGGTAATGACGCTCGAATCTGATGTATCAACAAAACCACACATATACATCTAAAGTTATCAAAATCAATAAATAATCAGCAGTTTCAACTTTAATCTATGATATATCATCGTCATTGCCATCATGAGAAACATTACCTATCTTCTTGATTCTTAGAACGTCCTTGAGGAACTTTTCCTTTGTAGGATTTTTTATCCTTATTTACCTGTTTTATCTTTATTTGTTTTCTTTGGTTTTTTTCTTTATTTATTTGTTGTTTTTCAGCATTCTTGTGTTTTCAGTCTTATTTTTCCTTTTTTTTCTATTTTTCTTCCAACACTCTTTTCAATGGCATGGCTGTCACTATAGAAGTACTAATTTTCTTCGCGATTTCATCCGTGTGGAATTCGGTTATAGCGTTCCCGCGGGAACTGTGCGTTATTGTGGATAAAAAGTAGCCTATTTCCTTCCTCAGGTAACAGGCACAGGAGATCCATGTTCTGGGTTTAACATTTCCAATATCGATGGATTTGGCAGATGTATCTCTATTTCTATTTCTACCTACTTATTAGGTATTTCCACTCCAAAACGCTTTTGAGGTGGTGCTTGGTCGATTTCTGAAACAAAAAAATATTAACATCGAAAAGGGGTAATGGCGCTACATGAGCGGCTTTACCCCAAAGAACTCTTTTGATTTTAGGATAAAATTAAAAATTTATTGCTTAAAATACATCAGTTATCTTTACATTACCGCTAAATACACTATACATACATTCCCTATAATTCATAAAAGTTACAAAAGAAAAGTATTGAAATTTGGAACTTACCGTTAAAAACACGTACTCGAAAAATATAACATTTCGACCACAAATAAACACACCTGCTTTTCTCTCATTTGCTGGGAGCGGACTAGCGAAACTTGTCAGTGCCTGCTTGCGGATCTCTTGCCTCACACTTCACCCTGCGTCTCACTCCTCTACGCGCATTAGATGGCCAGATATAGATATGAGCGGCATTACCCTGTGAGCGTCATTACCCCTGCTTCCCCTAATGAATGACTGTGTGTGTAGGTAATAGGTAAGTAATAACAAATGAAGCATTTCTTTGTAATCAATATATTCCTATTAATAATGCGTTACTAATCTTAGATAAAAAAGGGTTATTCCACACATTGCGTGGTCACCGGAAACCAAAAATATCTACATAGAAAATCCATATCTTTTAATATAAGTATATTCGTTAATCGGTACAAATGCGAAAATAATCTCTTCACCGGCGCGAATCGATGTAGATGAAAAACTAAAATATACTTGTATGTAGGTAAATATATATATATATATATTTTAAATCAGTTTACCTATTTTCATAACACATTACTTAACTATCCAGAGATCGGTCGCCGGTAACCTCCGACATGCATCTGCTGAAAAAATGCACTAGCATAATTACTTGGCAGAACTCCTTATTTTATTTTATTTTCTCAGAATAACCCATTTATTGATAAACGCTGATTATTTTGCGATTAGATAAATAAAAAAATATCTTTTTACTAAGATTTCTAAATAAATTAATTGGCGCAAGGGCAGTTTTGTGGAAATACTTTTATATTTGCACTGAGTCATTTTAATTTACATAGGTACGAATATGGACATACTAAGTAACTAAACAGGATAACACCCACTTTGTTTTATGTGACTCCTAATCGAGGCAATAATCTTAAAATTATTTACTAATACAAAGTTAAACTGAAAATCAAATAAAATTAAGTTTAAGTTAACGTATCTAACTAAATATGCTGCCATAATATCCTATAATTAGGTAGGTAAGTATGCATTACATTCTATACTTTCTTGTAAGTAAGTAAGTACTTGGAAATAAAAAGCGCATCCACTCATTTCGCTTCGTATCCATCGCTATCTGAAAATTACCTCGGCTACGCCACGAGATAACTATGCTGGATGGACGTACGGAGAATTTATTGTGCGGAAAATAATAATTAAACAGCAGTTTAACACTAATTAAATATAATAAGTGGGTTAATGTCACGCGTCCCGCGGTAAAAAGAGTAAATCGCCGACTCATTCATAGAGAAAGCACTGTGAAGATGACTCGAGCTGTCCTACCAAGTATTGGACGCACCAATTAAAAATAACTGGGACGCCTCTGTTCGTGTAAAGGTCGATGGAAAACGTATTTATTTGCATTCAGTTTTTAGGGTTCCGAAGTCTAGGTAGGAACCCAGAAAGGTAGGGCATCGTCAACTTCGGAACCCTATACATTGCGCGTAGCCCGACGCGCACTTGGCCGGGTTTTTTATACACTATCCTTGACTAAGAACCGTTGCAATTAGACAGTTAAAAATTTCACAGATGATGTATGTCTTGTTGCGCTATAACAACAAATTAAAAAACAGAATAGAATAAATATTTAAGGGGGCTCCCCCATAGAGCAAACGTCATTTTTTTGCTGTTTTTGTCTGTTTGTGAATTTTGTGATGGCAACACCATTAGGTTTGCTGAGAATTCATTTTGCAAAGTTTCATTATGATAAGATAGAAGTTTAGAGAAGTTGAACTTGAAGTAGTGGGTGAAAGGACCATGGGCAACTTTGTATGGAGCCTGGTTCTGAAACCAACAGAGCTGAAACTCAAGTCATTAAATAGGTCTTTAAATCTACTTTATTTCATTATATGGGCACAAAGCCGAATTCCATTGCAGAACTGAGATATTTATATTTCAGTCAGAGTAAATAAGATCTATTAAAAAACAGGTTCTCTTTGAGATAGAGATAGGTACTTAAGAATAGATACCTAGGTAGAAGAGGTTTTAAATGACTCGAAATAATATTATTATTGGTAAAACACGATATTCAACAAGAAATGACACCGAACGAATAATTAATGGAACGGTCAATATCTCTACCTTTTTAGGGTTCCGAAGTCCACAAGGAACCCTTATAGTTTCGCCATGTCCGTCCGTCCGTCCGTCCGTCCGTCCGTCCGTCTGTCCGCACTATTGCTCGGAGATGCTTAGGTCTAGAGAGCTGTAATTTGGCATGAATATGCATATTAGTTACGCTGACAAAGTGGTACAATAAAATTCTGAAATATTTTTTTTATAGGGTACCTCCCCTACTCGTAAAGTGGGGATGTAATTTTTTTTTCTTGCGTACCCCATCGTGCGGCATATCGTTGAATAGGTTTTAAAAAAATATTGTGGGTTTGTTAAAACCATTTTTTGATTAAGTGATGCGTCCCCGCCCTCCTGCCAGCTAAATGGTGGTATTTGGATGGCTGAAAAAAATCACGGTTGTGGCATATATAACGTAGTCGAAAGGAAAACTATCAGAGCTAGTAGGCTGTACAAACTTACGAGTAATAGTCGACCAACTTATAATGATGATTTTTCTCGAGCGACAGGGGCGTCGGGCGGGCACGTCATACCACAGGCTAGCTAGATGCTAATAAGTCTTAGAAAGGTACTGTGGGCATCCTCAACTTCGGAACCCTATAATTTGCGCGTGGCCCGACACGCACTTGGCCGGGTTTTTTTTTTAAATTGGGTTTGCTCAATACCTACCCTCCAGAATATGAATATTCTCCGAATGCATTTATCGTAGCTCGTACTCACCGTGACTAAAATATAAATATCTCAGTTCTGCAATGGAATTCGGCTTTGTGCCCATATAATGAAATAAAGTAGATTTTAAGACCTATTTATTGACATAACTCTCAATGCGGTTGGTTTCAGGCCCATTTTGACGCATGGTCCTTTAGCTTGGCAACATGATGATCATGCGTTGCAAAAAAAATACTAGAGGAAGGTTTGTATTTTTCGTAGCAGTGGTAGGGTGAAGGGTACATGCTGATTTGAGATGCTGCTGAAAACTAAATAATCATGTCAAGAGTGAACAGGTACTATCTAAGTAAGCATGTATCACCCTCGACCGCATCGTCACTTACCATTAGGTGAGATCGTGGTCAAATACTTGCTTATAATAATAATAAAAAAATTATATCATTAAATACTGATGAACCGACCAATGAAAAATAACAGAAAATATCAGTTTATCACTAGGTATTTATAGTTTATCACTAGTTATATAAAACGGCCATGAAACCTTAGAAGCAGTTTATTATTCTTGAGATAATAAGTGTTAAATGCGATAATAGATGTCGCTGCCCAGGTAGCCTGCATATAAATTAAGAACTCCATGAGCAGCATCTAGATGGCGCTGTACAGGCGGAGTATGAAAAGTTGAAGCGCCCTGGCTATTTCCTATATACCTACGCCGTAATGTAAGGAGATTGACAGTCTAATATAATTACCATGTCTCTGGGCAAACGAAATCGTAAAGCGAAATTATTCCCTATTACAGGAACGCGGTAATCCTCGCCACGTAAGTCGCTTGCTTGAACGTTATCGCATTGATAAGGCGTTACGATCTAGCTCTTATCACTGTTATCAATTCTGGTATGTAAATATGCCTTAGCCAGCCTTACCATATATGGTAACGAAAAATGAGCTAGTCACCCATTGGTGGGAATAAAATGTTGTTCATAGTGTTAATTCTGATAAGCCGCGTTTTATATACTACAGTCTCGCGCTGTGAGCTCATTTTGTGTGGAGCGCGTGCAAGGCAGCGGTCGTACTTTACTTTATTTATTAATTTAAAAGTAAGTTTTTAAAATTTTCCTCTTAACTTAGTTTTACAGTACTTCATTGTGAACGTTTTTGTTGCATAGTTGTTTTCTCACATGGATTTTTGTGCAAATGGAAAGTTTAATTCAAACTTAGTCAAAGGATTGCATAACATGTGTTGACGTCGTGCCCATAAGTCTGTTATTAATTCGTAACATTGTCCAACGCATTGTTAGGTACTTGCGCATCAATCAATTTAATGGATTTGTTAGATATATATATTTACATATTACATATTTTAGACTAAGTTAACTACAAATCCAATTTAATTCAAAAGTTATTTGACTCAAATCCGATTCCTTTTCCGCTAACGTAGAGCGCGTTAAGTATGGAATAGGACTCTTTTTTTTAAAATTAATATCGTTTGTACGACTTTACGTAATTTCTTTCTTCATTGTTGTAGGATAACAAAATATTTATTTTGTCATACATTATATTACCTAACCAGACTATTCTCACATGAGCTAGCCTTATCTGAATGAACGCGAGATAATGAAGTATAACTTTCCAACGAAAAGATAACTCCATACGTGACTCATATTGACGAGTTACTAAGCTGATATGACTATACTCGTTCTACTACATTACGTAACTACAGATGTTTATTAGTATTTAAAAAAATGAAAGAAAATATTTTTATTAAGACTCCTAACAAGTTTTTTATTTTTATTTTCAGTCTAATTCAAAATGTGCGACGAAGAAGTTGCCGCGTTGGTAGTGGACAATGGGTCCGGCATGTGCAAGGCTGGTTTTGCCGGCGACGACGCGCCCCGCGCCGTGTTCCCCTCGATCGTGGGCAGGCCGCGCCACCAGGGCGTGATGGTCGGCATGGGGCAGAAGGACTCGTACGTCGGCGACGAGGCCCAGAGCAAGAGAGGCATCCTCACCCTCAAGTACCCCATCGAGCACGGAATCGTCACCAACTGGGACGATATGGAGAAGATCTGGCACCACACCTTCTACAATGAACTGCGTGTGGCGCCCGAGGAACACCCCGTGCTGCTCACAGAGGCTCCCCTCAACCCTAAGGCCAACAGGTACGTAACTCGCCGGGGCGCTCGGCCTCATCTGATGACGTGCTATCGACTTACGTCGCGTATCGCTGCCCCTGGCCGCCGTGCTAACGGAACGCCGTTTTCTTTTCCAGAGAGAAGATGACACAGATCATGTTCGAGACCTTCAACACGCCCGCCATGTACGTCGCCATCCAGGCCGTGCTATCTCTGTACGCGTCCGGTCGTACCACCGGTATCGTGCTGGACTCCGGCGACGGCGTCTCCCACACGGTGCCCATCTACGAGGGCTACGCCCTGCCCCACGCCATCCTGCGTCTGGACTTGGCCGGCCGTGACCTCACCGACTACCTGATGAAGATCCTCACTGAGCGCGGCTACTCGTTCACCACCACGGCCGAGCGGGAGATCGTGCGCGACATCAAGGAGAAGCTCTGCTACGTCGCTCTCGACTTCGAGCAGGAGATGGCCACCGCAGCCTCCAGCAGCTCGCTCGAGAAGTCGTACGAGCTTCCCGACGGCCAGGTCATCACCATCGGCAACGAACGATTCCGTTGCCCAGAGGCCCTCTTCCAGCCTTCTTTCTTGGGCATGGAAGCTAATGGCATCCACGAAACCACCTACAACTCCATCATGAAGTGCGACGTCGACATCCGTAAGGACCTGTACGCCAACACCGTGTTGTCCGGTGGCACCACCATGTACCCGGGCATCGCCGACCGCATGCAGAAGGAGATCACCGCCCTGGCTCCTTCCACGATGAAGATCAAGATTATCGCACCTCCGGAGAGGAAGTATTCCGTATGGATCGGTGGATCAATCCTAGCCTCTCTCTCCACTTTCCAACAGATGTGGATTTCTAAGCAGGAATACGACGAGTCCGGCCCGTCCATCGTCCACAGGAAGTGCTTCTAATCTAAGCGCCATAGTAAGACTATTCCTAAGTTATGATGCCCTACACCGAGACCCAGATTGGGCGGCTCAAATTACGCTTGTGATCTTTATTTAAGTTCAGTATTTAAATAGGTTGTAAGGTATCGTAATATGCATATTACGTAAAATTGGCGAAGCATGTTCGCTCTCGTTTTTGACAAAGATTTTTATTTATTGTTACGTAACTAACCCAAACATTTGTAATAAAACATAATTTATATACCGGTATAAATGAGCATTTCCCTTATTGAACGTTGACCCAAAATACTTATCGAACACTGTCGTGTAAAACATGACTCCTCATTTAAGAATGTTTGACCTCACAGCGACGACCATAATGAATGAGTCACAAAACATTCGATTCCATTTAAAGTGTTCTTTTCTTAGTCATGTTTGAAAAACTTAAAAGATCCTACAAGGTAAAAGAAAGTAGCACACAGATAAAGTGTCAAGAACCTTAGTAAGTATCAGCCAGACCGAGACGGCACTATAAACAGCCGGTTGGTTAACTACCTAGTTTCTTAACAACTTTTCTGTAAAGTCAAACACCTTTCGAACGTCTTTTTCAAGTCAAGTTGTAATTTATTCTTTTCATTGAAATAAAATACTGTAAATAAAATGTATATTAACAGATTCAGAAGATTTTATGGTCATTGGGAATAATGGGCATGAGTATAGCCACTTATGACTTACTAGCTTTTCCCCGCAACTTCGTATGCGCAGAAATATTAAAATGAAAAATCCCGTTTTTTCCCGTTCCCGTGGGAATTTTGCAAAATACTTTCTTAGCGGATGCCTACGTCATAACATCTACCTGCATGCCAAATTTCAGCCCGATCCGTCCAGTGGCTTGGGCTGTGCGTTGATAGATCACTATATCAGTCAGTCACCTTTGAGTTTTATATATTTAGATATTACTATTTTCCCATTGTTCACGGCTTTTTTGTGTCAGATGTATATAATTGTATACACATAAGAATATTATACGAATAGTTGTACCAAACAACGCAGTTACTTGACCAGTCAGCTGTATTAAATACTGGTAACGATGACGTCTCAGCTTAACTGTTACGGTTTATGTTTATATGCTGGGGTTCGTTAACTTTCATTTTCCGGTTCAGTGATGACGAAAGTATGGCATTTCCGGAATTCCCTGTTAAAAAAATATATAAACCTGACCTACTTGTATTGAAAAGTTAATGAAACACCGTGCCTAGTATAATTAGATCATAGACACACCCGCGGGCCACGGCAGCGTGTTTCCGTCTGGTGCGTGCGTGACGTCACAGACGTAAGTTATTTCTGGAGGGAGATGCTGACTCCGACTACTTTTGTTGCGTTGCGTGCCAGCAAAACGTCATAAGTACGGCAAGAATGCAAATAATCTCAGCTAGACCTACGGTCAAGCCATGACTCAGCCTCAAGTCTCACACCTCATATACCATAATTACGTGCATAGGAATTCACCTGAAATTGTGATCAGATAGGTACTTATAGCAAAACATGTGCTCTAAAATGAAGTCGTTTTAGTTGAAATAGAATTGAAAGTGCAGCGACGGTGCAACTTTAATCTGGTTACGTATAGAATCCCGTAAAGTGTTCTTAGGTATGCACTCCTATTTCTCCACACTTATGCAGGCCACCCCAGCTGACGAGCCGCGATGCAAGTGTGAGGGTCAAGGGCGCGGCACTGCGCACGATCGATTCCCCTCCCTCCCACAACTGTCCCCCAATGCGTCTACTCCGTCTACTCGACTAGACATGCGTTATATTTCTTGCCAACGAAAACTGAAACGTATTCTTAATTGATATAAGTGTCTTTGATTTATTTTGTTAAAACAATATACTTAAAGTAAATAAAAAAATAAAAACCACCTTCAAACTCCGACAGACTGCGATGTCAACGTCAAGTTCACTAATATCATTAATCATTATCATTTCTTTACTATCACTTGTCTTGTCTCCGATTGCGGGATGCAGGGAGCATGCATGGCACTGTTAGACGGGACGAAATACGCCACACTATATATGCAGTTACTACATATAAAATGCAATTCATAGGTAGGTATTTCCTTCTCTATGTAGAGATGGTCCCGTCCCGTCCTTTTGCATCATTAAACGGAACAGGTTGAAGGTAGAAAAATACTCCCGTTTGTCAGTCCTTTGTCAGGCAGTGGCCTTTTGTATTTTTATCGCTAGAATCGACCAGATATTTTAGGGTTTTTGTTTTTACCGATTTTTTCCATTATGCTACTTACACATTATGCTTATACATATTAGAATTGTCCAACGTGTTAAAATGTGGACTGTAATCTCAAGTCCCAGTTCATATATAAGGTGACAAAGCGAGTGAGCGCTATAAACGTTTATTAGATGACTAATAGTTTCTGCCCGCGACTTAGCTCGCGTGGAATTCAGTTATCGCGTTCCTTCGGGAACTATGTTTTTCCCTTATAAAAAGTACCTTATCTATGTCCTTCCCCGGGCCTCCAAGGCTCCAATTATCTTCATACAAAATTTCATCTTAATCGGTTGAAGCGTGAAGAGTTAATAGACAGAGTTACTTTTGCATTTATAATATTATTATTGATTAGTATGGAATGGACATGATTCACTATTTAATCGTGCTTTACAGCACAGCTCAGCAGCAGCAGCTTACTTTCGTATATGTAGGCAGGATCCAAGATATTTTGTACCAGAAGAATTGAAGAATTCACAAAATATAAATGTAAGTAATAATATTAAATAAGTAAAGACTTAAACCAACTGTATTGAAATTCAGACCACAACATGTTGTTTCCTTTAATGCGAGTTAAAAATAAAACTAAATAATCGCCATGTGATTCATTCAATACATTATCCTTTAACTACAGGTATGTAGGTACTTATTTCTAAACGAATAAAAACTTGAGTTTTCGGTAAAACAGTAAGCACGAACTTATCATGTTGAAAAAATGTCCAAAAATTAAATATAATCCAAAATCTGTTCGGACGACTTAAAATCCAGACATATTTCTCTAATGAACTGCTGAAAAAATACTCAGAAACGTTCAATGAGTGGGTACGAAACAGTATTAATCATCGTCTTAGTACACAACACAATACGCATACGGTGACTCAGTGGTAGGTATGATGTGGTGAGTGTACAATATTACAATTTAAAATACCGGCCAAGTGTGCGTCGGGCCACGCACTATATAGAGTTCTAGTTGCGCATCATACAATGATATTCAATGGCATATAGGTATTTACTATTTTTTTCAAGTTGGTCGACTATATTCCTCGTAAATCGTACTTCTTGTAAACTCGTACAGCCTATTTAGCTGTGATAGTTGCCTTTTAATTTCGTTATATATACAACTTCAGTGTTTTTTTTTCAGCCACCCAAAAACAATCAGCTGGCAGGGTGTGTTTTTACTTTATTATATTTTTTCATTACACGTTACCGCTTGCTTTCCCTCGCGCCAAAATATTGAATTAGGGACTTATGATAAAGTGACTAACTTTTCGCACTTGCATCTAAATGTACTATTAATATCACTTTATCGACGTGAATAATATGCACTTATATTCATGCTAAATTACAGCTTTCTAAGCATCTCCAAGATATTCTGCGGACGGACAGACGTAACTCTAAGGGCTCCTTGTTGACTGAATCTATACTATAATAAAAGAGCAGAACCCGGCGTGTTTGTACATAGAAAAAAAAGGAACGGGGGGTGTAAAGACGTATGGTAGACCATAAAACAGCGATTTTTAGAAATCTTTTCTATCTGTCTGTCTGTTTGTTAGAGTTAATCTCCGAAACTACTGAACCGATTTGAATGCAGTTATCAAGGGTAGATAGAGCATCATTTGGAGCAACAGATAAGCTATGTTTGATTAAAATCGGATGTCGAAAGGAAAAGTTATCGGCAATTTTATATTCCACGCGTACGAAGTCGCGGGCGGAAGCTAGTCCTAAAAATAAATCGTAACTCTATTTTTTACTTAAATTCGTCACTTTTGATATAAATTGTTTTTTTTTTGTACACACAGACATACATTTACATTCTATATATACGTATAGAAAACGAATGTTACATGTAAAAGAGAAAAAATACCACATTTTTATTGAATTTACTAAAATTTTCTAGTTGTAAAATGTTATTCTTACTTAATATTCATGAAGTTAATAAAGTTTCTCTTATTCACATACCGGTTCCGGTACAGATACCGAGTGAGATATTTTAATAATAATACAATTGTATTCATTTTACCTAATTTGATAACATTACAAGATATAAAGAAACCGACCAAATAACAAACGTCTAACCATCTAAGTAACCTAACATATATTATGCTGAAAAAAATCTCTAACAATAGTAACAATGAGTTATAAATTGGGAATAGGTGTAAAACAGTAAAAAAAAATTTTAATACAATATTGTAAAAAATACCTAGTCCGATTTATTTTGAATCTAAAGACGGAATCCGTTTCCTTACTCTATTAGCCTCAAACAAAATAGGAAATGCCAAGTTGGATTTATCTAATATATATATATTTTTTCAATTCTTTCTAATCTGTTTCGTGAAATGGTCAATGTTGTCACACTAATCAATACAAATAGGTACGATTCTTTACGATTCAAGATCGAATGAATCCTTCGCAACAAAACACACAAGTAGAATACTGAACTTGTCGTTGTGTGTGTTGCGTTGCGGTGGATGCGACCGTTGCTTGTTTGCTAGACGGACCAATCACAACTCTGGATTTTCTCCATGCCCATATATGGTAAAGCCGTCTGTTGCGGCGAGTGGGGAGGTCAGGCGAGTCCATAATTTTGTCGTTGGTCTTGAAATAATAATGTTCGATTTACAAATTGCGAACAATTGACAGACATATGTCAGTCTATAATATCAGTGGTCGAATTTTGTAGGTCGTTTCAACCACTATCGCGGTATCTTTATCAAAATATTTAAACTTATTTCGCACCGCACTGAGGTCTGTTGGGCGAGTCCATTACAGCGCGGCGCCGGCGTAGTGAAGCAAATCGACCTCCACGAGCGCGCGACAGAAACCGGCCGGCATTTCTCACGGATCGGCGATTGCTGTAGTATTGTTCTTTGTGCGCTGCTACTTTTTCTGGTAAGTGTTGATTATTTATTGCTTTACAAGTACTAGCTAAAATGATAGATATTTCTCGTGGCCCATGCTATGGGTCAAGTTTATAATTGGTACTTTATTATAATTTAAAATGTTGGAAGTTCCGAGACTTGCGAATCGGTGGCAAGGCGATTATGTGGATAGCCCTTTACTTTTCGTCTCTCATGCTATCTAAAACCGTTACTATTTATATACTTATATACCATGCTAACGATGTTTTCCGTCTGCCCAACCGTCTGATTCGAAATGAATGAAATTGGAACGACGCCAAAACCGTTGTTTATTTAATTAAGGTTTGCCTGCCAGTGATACGATGGTATGCGAGTTCGATCGATATGATTAGTTTGAGGGTACACTGCCCCTCGCGTAGCCATGTATGTAATGTGTGGTTCTGCTGGAGATCTGCTCGTTATCAAGAGCGGCTCGCTATCAGCGGGGGCCGCGGGGGGTCGCCGCAGCCTCGGCACGCCGCGCGCAGGCTCCTGCAGCGCAATACCATATATGGTCACGAAAACTCACGTATTGTACGATTGGTGGAGAGCTCGCGGCGGCGCGGGAAGGGCGCCTCGATAACCACTATCATTTATATACCCCGCGGGCTGCGCTCGCCGACATTCCACGGAGTGAGCTTGAGCTGAGGCGTTGTGCGGCTTACCGAGGCTGTGCAATAGCAAATTAATTTATTTTATTTATAATAGGACTATTTAATTAAAAGTAAGTTGAAGTGACTTGTTCATTATACAGTGCCCGTTATTAGTGATGGAGTGCAAGGATTGAGTGCAGTGCGTGCGGTCAGTGACACGTCAAGGGCTGAGGGCCGGTGCCGGTTGCGGTAGGGCGTGGTCGTGGAAACCCGGGAATGATTAAATTCGCGAAATAGTTCATTCAAATGTACCCGAGCCGGTGATGGTCATTTATCGAGAGCACATCTTCCAAGTTTCAATTGCGGTCAAGCCGCGTCAGTGCCACGTCCACGCTGTACTCTACCGAGCCTTATTTGGTTCCATTTAGTTTTAACACCGCATCGCCCACTCGAGTCCCGATAAGGCTTCGTATGCCTCAGCCCACGACTGCATTCTTATATGGTTATGAATGACTGAAAGGTTGCAATAAGGTTCGATGACTGAAAGTTCTTATTCGATTGGCAGTGTATAGGTATAACAGTAGATATTTTTGAGATTTGCTGATTTTATTTTCTTGTTTACAGACTAATTCACAATGTGCGACGAAGAAGTTGCCGCGTTGGTAGTGGACAATGGGTCCGGCATGTGCAAGGCCGGTTTCGCCGGCGACGACGCGCCCCGCGCCGTGTTCCCCTCAATCGTGGGCAGGCCGCGCCACCAGGGCGTGATGGTCGGCATGGGGCAGAAGGACTCGTACGTCGGCGATGAGGCCCAAAGCAAGAGAGGCATCCTCACCCTCAAGTACCCCATCGAGCACGGCATCGTCACCAACTGGGACGATATGGAGAAGATCTGGCACCACACCTTCTACAACGAGCTGCGTGTGGCGCCCGAGGAACACCCCGTGCTGCTCACAGAGGCTCCCCTCAACCCTAAGGCCAACAGGTACGTAACTCGCCGGGGCGCTCGGCCTCATCTGATGACGTGCTATCGACTTACGTCGCGTATCGCTGCCCCTGGCCGCCGTGCTAACGGAACGCCGTTTTCTTTTCCAGAGAGAAGATGACACAGATCATGTTCGAGACCTTCAACACGCCCGCCATGTACGTCGCCATCCAGGCCGTGCTATCTCTGTACGCGTCCGGTCGTACCACCGGTATCGTGCTGGACTCCGGCGACGGCGTCTCCCACACGGTGCCCATCTACGAGGGCTACGCCCTGCCCCACGCCATCCTGCGTCTGGACTTGGCCGGCCGTGACCTCACCGACTACCTGATGAAGATCCTCACTGAGCGCGGCTACTCGTTCACCACCACGGCCGAGCGGGAGATCGTGCGCGACATCAAGGAGAAGCTCTGCTACGTCGCTCTCGACTTCGAGCAGGAGATGGCCACCGCAGCCTCCAGCAGCTCGCTCGAGAAGTCGTACGAGCTTCCCGACGGCCAGGTCATCACCATCGGCAACGAGCGATTCCGTTGCCCAGAGGCCCTCTTCCAGCCCTCGTTCCTGGGTATGGAGGCTTGCGGCATCCACGAAACCACCTACAACTCCATCATGAAGTGCGACGTCGACATCCGTAAGGACCTGTACGCCAACACCGTGTTGTCCGGTGGCACCACCATGTACCCGGGCATCGCCGACCGCATGCAGAAGGAGATCACCGCCCTGGCTCCTTCCACGATGAAGATCAAGATTATCGCGCCCCCAGAGAGGAAGTACTCCGTATGGATCGGTGGGTCGATCCTCGCCTCCCTCTCTACCTTCCAGCAGATGTGGATCTCGAAACAGGAATACGACGAGTCTGGCCCCTCGATCGTGCACAGGAAGTGCTTCTAAGCTGGAGCGCGCCCCGCGCGGGCTCGCGGCCGGCGCGCCGCCGGCTGCTCAACTCAGGCTTGTAATCTCCGTTAATTTAATTGTACGTAAGATATTATTGTAATTAAATCGTAATAGTGACGGCAGGACGGAGCGGGCGCCGCGGATGCGCCTCGACCGCCGGCCTCGGTACTGCACTCGCCAAAGGATCTTTTGTAATCTCATGAATGATGATTGTATGTGCTGAAACGGATAAGACTACTTTCTTACTAGGTCATTTATAAATTATAAAAAATAATGAAAATACACGAAAAAAAATTTAAAAATTACATAAGCTTTTTTTTTTCCCCACGTCCCTGCTTTTTGAATTGGCGAATGCGCTCTAAAGCTTCGTGCATAAGACACGTAATCTGAAAGAGCAATGTTCGACATTGACCTATGTACAAAAATAGACTAGCGTGAGCGCTTAACGTTTGTTTATGGTGTGGATACAAATACTGTATGTAGCAGTAGCACTCTTCCCAATCTTCATAAAAGCGTTGCGGTGCATACGTTTCGCTGGGTACCTGCAAAAGCTCGTGCACAGCTATTCGGAGTACGAATAGCATTTTTGTTTTGGGAAATATACCTAAGGGCCTTATCCCACTTGCGATTTGCGAGCGAGTTGAAAGCGTTTTTCAATACAAAACTCGTACGCGGCGTGTTCGCCTCCATACAAAACACGCTCGCAAATCGCAAGTGGGATAAGGCCCTAAGAGACTGTGTTGAGTTGGTAATAGGCTCTGCATCACGGCTTAAGTGTTTCGCCACGCGCCTTCTATTTTGCCAGTCATGCTTCTCACCTTGATCTCTATTTCTGTTCAAGATAATATGCCCATTCTTTCGTTCGACTGACCGTTAAATTCGTTAAATTTTTGAATACTGCATCTGCTCTACACTGTAAAAAATAGAACCTGTCTTTGAATAGATAGCGGCCAGTCCAGTTATTTTCATGAAATTTGATACAATTGCGTCATGGATTACGGGAAAAGGAAAACGACCATTTTTAGGGTTCCGAAGTCCACAAGGAACCCTATCAGTTTCGCCATGTCCGTCCGTCTGTCCGCACTATTGCTCGGAGATGCTTAGTTCTAGAAAGCTGTAATTTGGCATGAATATTCTACATGTCGGCGGCTGGTCGAGAGGGACATTGCGTTCATTCCGCTCCATGGGTAGTAGAGCACGGACTTGTAGTTCCACGCGAAATAACAACAAGTTGTTTCGTTCACTAGAACTTTTATTGTGAATACACACACACACACAGTTTCGACGATTAGACGCAAAGAGACTAGTGGTTTTGCGAGCGTACGTTCAACGCCATGGTCACTGAGAGACTATCCCTTCCGTTGGACGCCTCAAGGCTTATAAACAGTTGGCCCCTCCACCTGAACCCACTGTCGTACGATGGCACGACACCTGAATCTATCCACCTGCAGCCTACAGCTGTTTTACGATCGCATGACGCTGACGTCACTCGCAACTCCACTCGGATGAAATTCCTCTCTTTGCACGACAATCAATTATTGTTATTTTTAAATAATCATTTAAAGTACTTATTCTATAAAAATCAATAAATCTCAAGTAAGTAATTGGACTACTTGAAATCGCCGTCACGGCCGTCCTGCGCACTCACACGTCCTCGTGTGTCTCCTCATCTGTGAAAGAAATAACAAGTCTGTAAACTCTTTTTCGAGAGGCCCGCCCCAGCTGGACACAGGTAGTAGATCAACAAATTCCAAACAAAAACTTCATGAACCTGTCCATCCGTTAGTGAAAACTGCATGAAAATCCGCTCGGTTTGTCTTTTTTTTTTTAAGTTTATCGTGAACAGATAGACAGTCACGGCGGGAGACTTTATAACGATGTAGTGATTACAGCTTGGCCATACTGACTACAACGTTTTGCCACGTAAGCTCAACAATACTAGTGGTGTTTACTACTTAGGTGTCTGATAGATTGCCACTCAGGTCGAGCAGGAATGCCAGGAATTACTTGCCACTCAGGTCAAGCATGAATTACTCGCCACTCAGGTCAAGCATGAATCACTCGCCACTCAGGTCAAGCAGAAATTACTCGCCACTCAGGTCAAGCAGGAATTATTTCCCAAAAGTTAATTTTTTTTTAAAGTGAAGTAAATTGAAGTTCGTGTGATCGTAACAAAATGTTTTACTGTAACAAAAGAGTGTATGTAATGTAAATAAACTTAAATGTAGGAAATTTCATGTCATCGTTCTAAATATACAAACGTGTAGCCTGATGTAATTGAAGATTATGATTAGTTTGTTTTGTTTGTCTGATGAAAATGATTTATAAGTAGCACTTACTAATGCATATAACGCCGTCATCGGTACATCCGTCAATATCTTGCCCAGCGTTCAATTCCGAAGGAACATAACTTTCTGGCATGGCTCGCATACGATCATGTGCATACTTGTATGTTCGATTAGAATTCAAAGCTTTCAGTAAATATCTGTCACCATCAAGCAACTCGACCACTTTATAAGGGCCTTTGAACTTTGGTTCTAGTTTGGTCTGGTTCCTTTCATGGTTTTCTAAAAGAACAAAGTCACCTACTTTGAAGTGTTTGACCTTTGACTTTGTTTGATCAAATCTTGCTTTTTCCGTTTTAGCACAAGTTGTCATAGCTTTTACTGCACGCTCTCTAACGTCAGATAAGTTAACGTACGTTTGGTCCGAGTCAGTCTGTAAAGTCAAAAGATTAATTGGCCTAGCTACTTTTCCTATTAAAAGCTCTAATGGACTTGATTTGGTTACGCGACAAACAGTGCTATTGAGTGCGATCTGAATATCAGGGAGTGCATCTTGCCAAGAGCTATTATTCCCAGCTTCGGCTGCAGTAAGTGTATTTTTTAAAGTGCTCATGACCCGCTCTACTTGGCCATTGGCACGACAAGAACCAGTGGCAACCAAATGTAAAGTTATAAAATGAGTATCACAAAAATCTTTAAAGTCTTTGCTCGCAAAACACCTACCCTGATCAGCTATAACACGAGTGGGAGCACCAAATAATGATACACAGTATTTTAAGGCTTTTATAGCGTTAGCTGTGTCAATATTAAGTGTATGATGCAGAATTGTGAATTTTGTAAAAGCGTCAATTAATACAAATATGTATTCTTTAGTATCTTTTTTACCACTTAACTTCCCAGTGGCATCTATATGAATGGTATGCCACGGGATGGACGTTTTTGGAATAGGATGTAGTTCTGCCTGAACTTTACCGGACCGAGATTTGGATATTCTACATGTTATGCAATTCTCTACAAATTTTCTTACGTATTTACTCATGTGAGGAAACCAATAATGACAATAAACTTTTTCCAAAGTTTTCTCCCAACCTAAATGTAAAATACTTTCGTGTACGTGATTTATTATTGCCCATTGAAAGGATTTAGGTACAATAGGTAGCCAAATACTTCGGTTATTCCTTTCGATTTTACGATGTAAAATACCACGTCTAATTTCATAAGTATTAGCTATATCTGCACTAAGTGAATTTTCTTTTACTTTTAGCATAATTGCTGACAATTCGACGTCTTTTTGCTGTTCAGCTTGAAACCAGTTATCGGTAATTTCTGTGAGATTAATACGTTTTTGTACAACTTTTTGTTGAGTATGGATTTGAGGGAGAGGATTTCGTGAAAGAAAATCTACATGTTCCATTCGTTTGCCTTGTCTGTATTCGACGTCAAAATCAAACGCTTGAAGGAAACACCACCACCTATGAACCCGAGGCGTGAGATCCTTTTTTGACTTAGAAGCTTTAACAGCATTGCAATCAGTAATGACGACGAATTTTCGGTTTTGTAAATAATGCTTGAAATGTTTAATAGCACTAACGACCGCTAATGTCTCGAGCTCGTAGGAGTGGTATTTAGACTCGCATGTGGTCGTTCTGCGGCTGTAATATTCAACGACGTGTAGTTTTCCGTCTATTTTTTGCATAAGTATAGCACCTAAGCCATCGGAGCTGGCATCAGTGTGTAATTCTATAGGACATTGGGGGTCAAAAATAGTTAGGACAGGCTCGTTTGTCAAAAAAGTTATAATTTTTTGACGTATATCTTCGTATTTAGGAGACCAGTTAATATTACCTTTTCCTGCTGTTAGTCTATACAAAGGGGCTGTCATTTGTGAAAATCCAGGAATGAATTGTCGAAAATACGAAGCCAAGCCTATAAATTGTCTCAACTGTGGGACGGTACTTGGTGGGGGTAAATTGGTCAAAGCAGCTACTTTTCGAGCATTAGGCCTTATCTGTCCAGACGAAATTTCATACCCTAAGTAATTGATATTAGTTTTTAGAAATGCACATTTATTTATGTTCAAAGAGAACCCTGATTTGGTTAGCGCTTCTAGTACTAATTTTAGCCTATCGATACCCTCTTCAATTGTCTGAGATGGAATTATGATATCATCAATATAGCAAACTGCAAATGATTCTGCTAAGCTTCCAAGAGCTTTGTTGATAGCTCGTTGATACACAGAAGGTGCATTTCTAAGTCCGAAGGGCATTGTGAGATATTCATATTGCCCGTCGGGTGTTACAAAAGCCGTTCGTTCAATAGAGTCCGGGTGAATTGGAATTTGGTGGTAACCACTGGCCATGTCTAAAGAAGTGAAGTAATTAGCTCCAACTAAGCGTTGGATTTGATCTCCAATCAAAGGAAGTGGGTATCTGTCAGGTATTGTATTACTGTTTAGGTCACGATAATCTACACAAAGTCGATCTGAACCATCTTTTTTTTTAACCAGTAAGATAGGGCTAGCAAACGGAGAACAACTTTCACGTATTATTCCCGCCTCAGTTAGCTCTTTAATTTTATGACGAACTACTTCGCGTTCGTTTGGACTCAGTCTATAAGGACGTCGTTGTATAGTACGACTAGCATCAATTAATTTTATTTCTAATTGCCCTGTACTAACCGTTCCAGTAGGCACACCCTCTACAAAGTTAGCTGAATAATCGTGAAGTACGTTTAATAATTCGGGACGCGACTCTGTTGGAATATCTGTGTTTATGGCATCGAAATGATTCACTTTTTGCCCTAACTCGCAATGTGCTACAACAAGATTTTTATGAATAACTAGGTCGTTTTGTGAAACTTCAACTGTAAAACCCAAAGCCACTAAATCACAACCTATCAAGATGTCACTAGCAAGTGAACTGTCGGGAATTACATGGAAAAGAAGTTCTATAGGGTGATTCTGAATAACAACAGTTGCTAATATTTGTTGCGTGCACTGTAAGTTTGCTTTACCTATACCTAACAACGTAACCAAATCAAAACATTTTTTTCCCGGAAATTTTGAGGCTACGCTTTCTTTAATTAACGAGCATTCAGCTCCCGAATCAAAGCAAAATGAAAACTTCTCACCCAAGTTGTGCATGTAGCTAGTAGCTGGCTTGATAGAACAGACATTCACTCGGCGCTCCATTGACTTTTCGTCATGATCCCGGCTTGAAGGCTGCGATGCTTGTTTTGGGCACTTCGGCGCCACGTGTCCCGGCTCGCCACAGCTGTAGCAGATGATCTTGTTCGGTAGTACCGCCGGCGCCTTGCGCTGTGATGTGTTACTTGGTGCAGGAGACTCGGCGTGCGATGTATTTGTGCCTTGATTGTTGCGACAATGGGTACTTATGTGACCCAATTTTCCACAGGTGTAACATTTCCTTGAAGATTCTAAGCGTGGTCGCTTTGTTTCAGTTGACTGATTGAACTTTTCTGATGACGGTAAAGTTCTTTTCTTATAAATAAACGGCATTAACTCTTGTTGTAACTTCGTTCGTGTTTTTATTTCTGTAGTAAACGCAAGTCGTTGAATATTTGTGTCGGTTCTAGCAACGTGGGCTAAAGCAACCCCTATAGCTGCTTCTTCAATAGTCATGTTACGCCAACGATTCATAAGGGCGCTTAAAATGCGTGAAACATATGATGACATGTTTTCTCCGTCATAGGGGTGGCCACTTAATATGTTGTATAAAGTGGCAGCTGGTGTTTCTATGATGTCAAAACGTGCCAAGAAAATTTGTTTTATTGCAGGCCATGTTATTTCAGGATAGCTATTTTGGGCCAACCATGTGGCAGCTGATCCTTTCAAAGCTTTGCTGAGTAGGATTATTAATTTACTTCCAGTTACACTGTTTTCTTTCATGCAAATATCCACTGTATTGCACCATGCTTGTGCATCAGCTCCAGGAATTTCAGGGTTAAATTCTGGTAAAGTAAGGTTTTCCTTCGGTTCTTTTATTGCTTTGATTAATTCTAACATATTACGTTGTTGTTGATCAAAAATCATTTTCCACTTATTATGCTCAGTGAGTAGAATTGGGCTGGACCGACCTTCGTGTGGTTTCGGAGGTGTTATATTAGCCGATGTCTGTTGGTTCCCATCTTCTGATGTCGGCGGCTGGTCGAGAGGGACATTGCGTTCATTCCGCTCCATGGGTAGTAGAGCACGGACTTGTAGTTCCACGCGAAATAACAACAAGTTGTTTCGTTCACTAGAACTTTTATTGTGAATACACACACACACACAGTTTCGACGATTAGACGCAAAGAGACTAGTGGTTTTGCGAGCGTACGTTCAACGCCATGGTCACTGAGAGACTATCCCTTCCGTTGGACGCCTCAAGGCTTATAAACAGTTGGCCCCTCCACCTGAACCCACTGTCGTACGATGGCACGACACCTGAATCTATCCACCTGCAGCCTACAGCTGTTTTACGATCGCATGACGCTGACGTCACTCGCAACTCCACTCGGATGAAATTCCTCTCTTTGCACGACAATCAATTATTGTTATTTTTAAATAATCATTTAAAGTACTTATTCTATAAAAATCAATAAATCTCAAGTAAGTAATTGGACTACTTGAAATCGCCGTCATACATATTAGTTACGCTGACAAAGTGGTACGATAAAATTTTGAAATATATTTTTTAATAGGGTACCTCCCCTACTCGTAAAGTGGGGATGTTTTTTTTCTTGCGTACCCTATGGTGCGGCATATCGTTGAATAGGTCTTACAAAAATATTGTGGGTATTAACACCATTTTTTGATTAAGTGTTGCGTTTGTGAAATATTAAGCTTTAAAGTGCTATTTTTTGCTAGTCACGTGCCCCACGGTTGTGGCATATATAACGTAGTTGAAAGGAAAACTTTCACAGCTAAGTAGGCTGTACAAATTTACGAGTCATAGTCGACCAACTAATGAAATGATTAAAAAACCAATGATTTTTCTCGAGCGGCAGGGGCGTTGGGCGGGCACGTCATACCACAGGCTAGCTAGATGCTAATAAGTCTTAGAAAGGTACCGTGGGCATCCTCAACTTCGGAACCCTATACTTTGCGCGTGGCCCGACACGCACTTGGCCGGTTTTTACACGTTAATAGTAATTAGTAAACCGAATCATAGATAAATAATACCAAGATATAAATTTTTCGTAAAACTTTATTCCGAGCATCACAAATATTTCCACATAATTACTGTTTTTAGAGTTACAAACACGTTAGTTTTTAATAGTATGTATATAAATTAAGTATAGTATAGTGGACTTTAAGTCGAGGCGAGGAGTCAAACTTTGATTATTAAAACTTAGGAAACCTATTACATTTATAGGAAAACTGTTGTGAAATATATAAATAGCTGCTGATCTCACAATTTGTTTTATTGTTTTCAATACATCATACAAATAAGTAACGACACGAACACATTTAGTCACTAATTCCTACCTATGCTTAGTGAAGTTATTTTAATCTTAAGGCACATAACATAAGTAACTCCAGTAATGTAGACTTAATATGGCCCGTTTTACAATCGAAAATATTATGTTCAAGCTAAAATACAACATACTATTTGGCATAAAATTTGTAGTAATCTCGTGATGCTACTTTCATCATGTTAGAGGTCGCAATGCTACAGATTAAAATAGTAGTTCACAAATTTCTGTTTTTATAAAATTTTCGCATGAACCAATATTTGGCGGTGGATTCATATGCGAGCACATTAATAATTTCAAAAGTGATATTGTGCAATAATGATCATTAAAAACTTAAATAAATATGCAAGCAGGTGAAACAGGCGCGAGAAGTTCTTTCTCTATTCTAATTAACTGATAGACATTCACAAACGTGATTTTCCAATATGTTAATGTAATATTCAAACTTATTGAGACTTTCGACAACCTTACATAAACAATTTTCGAGTTTCTCTAAGTTCTCTAATTAGTCTTAAAATTAATTTTATTCTACAGCCAATGTAACAAGATCGTCAATATTAACACGCGCGCAGTTTCTCATTTCATAGTCAGTTTGAGACATCGGAACACTTCTAACGCTAAGTTGGCATAAAATTTATTAACATGTAACTGGACTAGCTCCTTCACTAAACCTATTTCCAGGATTTAAGACTAAATAATGCTAATCATTTGAAATGTGTATAGTAAAAATCTTAATTTTCATCAATAACTTAAAACATATTAAAAATAGACATACACAAAAATAATTCAGAACTAAGCGTATAAAACGGCATTGTGCGGTATATTTTAATAGTAAAACGAGATTTTTTTTAATACACAATCACTGGTTTCTTTTTTACACAACACATAGTAATAAGCACATAAATTAAAGTCACAGTAGTTAATAAACACAATTTGTACTTTGGACCTTCGTGCTGAGAGCATCCACAATATGTCTCTCACTTAGCTTGTTCAAAATTGAAGAGTTCAAAACTTACCGAGGAAACACACTAATCTAGGAATGATCACTATCCAATCTACATCCTAAGGGCGAATTTTGAATTGAACACCACACGAATCGCACGCACACATAATATTCGAATTCACGAGTCTATTCGTTGAGATTGTGCGGTCGCCACAGTTTTAGCAGATGCTACGTTTCGCTTTCGCGTATGCTGTCCTCCGTGGCTTTCCTTAAATCCGAGAGTGGGTTACCGTGGACGCGGAATCTGTAGACGCAAGTATATGTTGGGTTCCCGTGGTTGCTCTCGACGCGCAGTTCCACGATGTCGTAGGCCACGGGGTACTCAACCCCACCGATATTTGTAGTTTTGGGATATTTGACGGGGAAGTACTGGATGGCCGTGCCGTTCGCATCGTACATGTAGTCGCCGAATAAATGTGGCTCCGGGTCCGATTCGCCGTGGAGACCCTGAGAAAGTTACATTTTTTTTTAATTGAGATTGTCTCTATATAAAGAATATTTAGAAACGAGCACGATATTTTACGGATGTGTAAATTATTAAAATCTGGTTTCAAGACATTTTTATTCAACAAATACGGTTTAGACTGCAAATTTTGCCAAAATTGGTCCTCACTTTGAAAATAAACTTCCAAACACGCTGCTTGTCCAACTGGCTTCAGTTTATAAAATTGAAAGGACAGATTTTTCAAGATAGTGATGCTTGTATGTTAAATTCATATTCAAATATAGGATTTATTACGCATCGCAGTCATGCATGACGAGCTAATAGATTAACTACTACTACTACAGCCTATTTGCGTCCCACTGCTGGGCACAGGCCTCCTCTCATGACGAGAGGGTTGGAATAGATTAACAGTAAAGGTTAAAGATGAGATTGGAAAGAAAAGATACTAGTTTACCTATCGAAAAGTTGCTAAAACGCGTGTTCGGTGGCAGTCTACCTCGTCTATTAGTCTATCGGTATACTCACATAGACGGAGAAGTTCTTGGGCGCCGACTCGATCTTGCCATCGACGGCCAGCAGCCGCGACATGTGCTCCAGGGAGAAACCAGTCACCTCCACGATGGCGTACGTGCGGATCACTGGACAGGGAATCATGAATCAGACCGGTAATTTAGTGACTTGGAACAATTTGTCTTTAAATGTGATAAACTAATATTTATACAAAATGTTCACAGTAGCTGAGCAGTGGAATACCATAAAGCGTCCTTCATGCACTTTTTTTGTCTAGGGGCAGAAGAAATGTACAGTACGACACAACTTAGAAGGCGCGCGGTGCAGCACTTAAGCCGTTGATGCAGAGTCTATTATTGCTTAATCCACGCGCCTTCTAAGTTGTGTAAACCTGTAACTGTGAGCTCTTCAGCTGCTTAGTTACAACTTGATCTACATTAAGAGGGTTTATTCCGATAGCCGGCAACGTCGTATATTTCTGTCAAATAGGAATTTCGCTGTTTTCTATAATTTACAATATTACTGAATGAAAAAAGGAATGGATCTGTTATTGAATTGACAAGGGATTTCATTTAATACTCAACTTAATAAAAGGGATGATTTCCAGGTTATAATTATCTGTGTGCCAAATTGCATCTAAATCCGTTCAGCCGTTTTAGCGTGATTGAGTGACAAACACATTAGGCTTCAGATCCAGGGGGGGCTGATAATTTTTTGGGGCATTTTTTATGGGAAGACCAGATCCAGGGTGGGGGGCATGGAGCTATACTCACCGAGGTACCCCGGGAAGCCCTGGAAGGCCCAGCATTCAGCAGGCATGGCGCCCGGAGTGAGAGCGAACCGCGGCGAAGTGTACACCCACCATACCGGCAGCCCCAAGATGGAGTACTGCTTGGTTTTGATCTGGTACAGTTCCGTGCATTTCGTTGACACCACCTGGCCGCCTGGAATGTCGGTGTACAAAATCCATACTAACATTATACGTCAGAACAATGTCGGCATAGTACATTATTTGTATGACAATTCAATATTATGAATCAGTATCCCTGGCACGATTGTCATTGTGATAGTAAGGTCCTAGATCAATAATGATCTATCTAGACGTAATCACGACTACGAATAGGAAATGATACTTGAATTTGAACTCGATTCATCTCGAAAAATGTAATAGTTACACTTGTTTGACGAAGGTATCCAGCTTTTTGTAGGCTATCGAACTTTGAAACTGTCAATTTGATGCCTATTTCATGATCGCGAAGTACTGCTACCACACCTAAGACATGACAGTCGTTTTCACACCTCCTATTCGAAAAGGAGTATTTTAAATACAGTTGCTCAAAAAAAGAACATTTCGACACCTGTTTAACGTGCTAAAAGTTAATCATTTCCGAACGAGCGCTTTTTGTTTGGTGACATCTAGTGAGTGTGCCTAAAGTTGTTTTTTACGAACTAGTGTTTAAAGTTTTTTGAGCTTCATCTTGTTCATTTATTGCTTTATTCTTTTTTTTCGCAAATATATTAAAAAATGTCGTGCCAACATAAATAGGGACTCGTGATAAATGACAAACTTTTCGCACTTGCATCAAAATGTACTATTTTGTTGCCCAGTTAGAGGGAGCAAAATAGCATATCCATTACTGCTCCTCTAACAGGGAACAAAGTACGACTGGTTTTGTCATAGGACTGAAAAGCAGAGTGCAAAACTCAATAGCCAAAAAAAAATCAACACCTTGGATGACATAGCTAGCTTGAATTCCTTCGCTAGCTCAAGATTCCACGTTAAAATCTTTCGCTTCGCTCTAGATTCAATCCTCTACCCGCGCTAAAACATACCATTTTGCTCCCTGGTCATACAATCTACTATTATGAATCAAAGTTAACAAACCTGCAGACTCCAAAGCGTAGTCCACCAGGCCGGTCTTGTCAGCGTCGTAGACGTCCAACATCCCGGCCACGAGACGCCGCACCGCTTCCAAATCCACCTCCCCGCCGCCCACCTCTCGCCTCACCTCCACCTCCCTCACGTACTCCTTGAATCGTTCCACTATCACCTCCAACTGTCTCTTCTCAAATACGGACAAATAGTCTTGCACTATCGCACGGATCCTATCTTCGTCCATTTCAGGCTTCCATGAAGATATCAAGCGCTCGTGTATCTCTTGACTCATTGCTTGCATTTGCTCCTTAGTTACATAGTGCTTATCGAAGTAGGATTTGAGTTTAGCCCCCACAGCATCGCTGTTACTATCCGTATTGAATATCTGAATCAGATTCTGCTGTAGATGTTTGATAGAGTACTGTTCTATTTGCTCTTCTAGGTTGTCGAATTTGGATAGTTTTTGGTCGAAGTATTTTATACGGGAATCTACATTTATCGCCCAGTCTTCCAATGCTGCTACGCGTTTGGATAAGTCCGGGTCTTGCACTATTTGAGGTGGCTTGTACGTGTCCGTTACTGGTGGTTGGAGAATTGGTAGAATGTATTCTTTGCAATGGTAACCTGAAAAATAAAGAAGAATATTTACATTTTGTTTACGCTTGCTCCTCTGTCCTTCCCACATAATTATTCTGCAATCTGGATAACGTTTAATTTGAAATGTACAGGGAAGGACAGAGTGGTATATGAACGATGATAAAGCATTATTCACTCACCTAAGTAGCGTGCCAAAGTACGTCCACTTTGTAAGGTGAAGATTGACCTCTATCCTTCCCCGATATTCAAAAACAAACAAATGCACAGGGAAGAACCATGTGGGAGCAGGAATGAAACATAATTGCATAGGAAAAATATAATTATGTCAAAAAATAGCTGATCATTAGTACAATGACATGAATATGAATGCTGAAATAAATAAATTGTAATTAAATTATAGCTTGCACATATTAACAAAGACACCAACCCAATATACGTAATACACATTAATCTAACCTTACTTGCAAGTAAAGCAATAGAGTAATTATCAAATACAATCTATAGTATTTGTGACACCATTATTTATTCTTACTTCGTTGTAGGTTACTAAAAAGGTGAAGCCGAAATAGGGTACAAAACGAAAATTTTAATTGATGACTAGGGGTAAAGTCTTCTCGAAATTTAGCAAATAATTTTAGTCACTGAAGAATAGATAAATCAAATTAATCACACTTAGAATTAATGCTTACTTTAAAGGACAGGTACTGAAGAAATTTTAAAACTCCATAATTATGGCCACTCAAATATTTTCAAGGTACAATAGACATTTCTCACTTTGTGGATAAACTTAAATTAATATTTTGTTTACACTGGATAATTTAAATAAATAAATGATGCGATATATGTATTTCAAGCAAAATAAAATTAATATTATAATATGGATATGAACTAGAATTGTATTATTTAATATTATAAACATTAAATTAAAATATGCAAGAAATTGCAAAATAAAATATTTTGTACTCTTATTTAAATCATTATTAATATTATTTTATTACACATGTGTGTGAACAAATACAAGACAATAAAATTTAAAACAAGAAATTAAAAATTGGCTTCATCACATTTTCGTAATATTGCAAAAGTAAATAAATATGAAGTAACTGAAAATGAAATCGTTCCACGAAATTAACAAGAAAAGAATGAGCCCAATTATTTTAAGCATTGTAAAATAAGTAACTATGCCAGTTGGTATACTTACTATTGTTATTTTCATATTTAATCACAAGGTATAAATTGACACATAAATTGGATAACTTTAAAATGATAAATTATATCTGGAAATAAAGTTTACATGCTCACTTAATCGCTATTTAAAGTTAGCACTGGACGTCAAAACAATAGCTTTCCTTAAATTAATTTAGAACATTCTAAACGCAGAGCAGAAACAAAAAACTAAATCCTTAATCATCCAAGCACACCGCTCCAGAAACGACGGAGCTCCTCGAAGCAACTCTCTGCCACAACCTTCATGTAATCCGAAGCATCCGACACGCGGTTATGCACGATATCTCTGTATTCGACGTACGTTTTCGTCACTTCGGGCAGATTGTCGCTTATATCTGGCAGTGTTATATTTATGGCTGGCAGTGACAGGTTGAGAGAAGGCAGCGTCAAGTCTGGGAAGGTTATGTCGGGGAGAGAGATCCTGGGAATGGTGAGAGCGGAGAATTCAGACAAGTCTAGCTGGAAATCGGTAAAGTTCGGCATGGCGATACGATCCGCGTTCTCGTATGTGTAGTATGCTGTAAAGAATTGGTCACATTACTCGCTGTTTTGGGTTGTTTTTGAATGGAACAACCCACTAAAACAACACTGTTTATGCATGTGAATGCTTATTTGTATAACCCAGATTGTATTTTTGCTATCCCTTCTTCAGATTTACAGGATACCTCATCGTTTACAATAATGAATACTTGTAATCTAAAATGATTTAGTGTCAAATTGTTCTATCAAATCATTACCCATTCTATTCTACTTAAAAACAAAAATACACTAGTATCTAAATGGAGGTTTTTTTTAGGGTTGGTACCCAAAGGGTAAAACGGGACCCTATTACTAAGACTCCACTGTCCGTCCGTCTGTCACCAGGCTAACTCATGAACCGTGATAGTTAGACAGTTGAAATTTTCACAGATGATTTATTTCTGTTGCCAAATAAGAACAAATAACAATAAAAAAACGGAATAAAATAAATATTTAAGGGGGCTCCCATACGACATGATTTTTTCGCCGTTTTTATAGATAAATAGTACGGAACCCTTCGTGCGCGAGTCCGACTCGCTGTTGGCCGGTTTTTTTACAAACTTGGGATTTCTAATACCCGAATTGAATGTTCATGGAAGTATTCAACAAAACTCGGATGATATAATCGTTCATGTATCATCATCATAGAACGTAAATCACTCGACATGGCACGAGACCATGACAGGTGTGTGTGTCCAATGAATATCACAGGTACATACAATCAAACTTGCCTAATGTGAGTCCTAGTTACTCGAAATAAATGAATTTTAATGTAATTAAAGGTACTTACATCCATATCCGACTAGAGGCAGCAGTAACAGGAGCCAAGGCCACCAGCGCCGTTTGGAAGCAGTCTGTTGGTAGCTACGCGCCGCGTGCTTTGCGCTGACGCTGGTTTCGCTCGGCGAAAACTGTAACAAATTAATCTTTATACAAAAAAAGTCATTACTTATAAAAATTGTTTAAAAAACACACACAGACAGTTTGCAAACCTTCGTAGTACGAATTAATGGGATTTGGATGGCAGTTGAATATAGAAAATAATCTTTGAGAAGAGCTCTTTTTAAGTTTTATACGGTGATATGATCACTGATCAGTAATCATTGATTTTTGACAATATCATTGGATCCTCGCATGTCTTTTTGGATTACTTTGTAACGAAAAAAATCTATCGAGTTGGTGATATATAAGTTATCTTATTGCAGGTTGGCTTAGTAGACGCACTTACCGTTTCGGTGACAGTAGTGACGGTCGTGGTGACAACGGTTTTTATCATAGTGTAGATCCAGTAGAAGGGCGCCGCAGCTACAGAGGCCGTCCGCGACATTATGCCAGCTGGAAGAAACAAGTAACGTGGCATTAGTAAAACTTTCAAGTGCATTTTCGTCGTCGTTTTGACGGCAGGTTTGGCTCAGTTGGTACTGACCAAGCCCGCGGTTACGACTGTCGCCGGTTCGAGTCCCACTAGGGGCAAACTTTGTGTGTTGAGCATGTCTACTCGAGTCAAGGACGTTTAGTAATTCTTTATAGTACATTTCTCCATGTTAGTATTTATCGTTGTCTATTGCACCCATACATAGTACAAGCTTTTCTTTTTGGCGCTAGATCCAATTTGTGTGAAATATCCAAAGATATTTATTATTTTAATTATTCATATGTATGTAAATATTAGCTTCAGCCCGCGTGGGCTGGGCAACTATCTCCATACCAAATTTCATCCAAATCGGTCCAGCGGTTGAAGCGTGAAGAGGTAACAGACAGACAGACAGAGTTACTTTCGCATTTATAATATTAGTATGGACTAGCTTCTGCCCGCGACATCGCCCACGTGTAATTCGGTTATCGCGCTCCTGCGGGAACTATGCGCTTTTCCGGGATCCCAACTATCTCCATGCCAAATTTCATCTCAATCGGTCCGGCGGTTGAAGCGTGAAGAGGTAACACACAGACAGAGTTACTTTCGCATTTATAATATTAGTATGGATATGGATAAATAACCTTGCGCGGGTCTCCGCTCCGTGTAAGGGTATCTGTGCGCAGGGCCGACCACGCTTCTGTAAGCGCGTGACGTGGCGGTGGTGATGGCAGTGACCATGGTCAGCAGAAGTCTGGTGAGCCACCACCGCTGCTCCGCGGGCGGGTAGCCGTTGCCGCGGATGTAGCACTCGTCGTCCGAACTGTCGATCGACTGTTGATAACAAATAGAAGGTTAATTAGTGTTAGAGACAGAAGCTAAAAAGAATAGTCTGTATTGTCTAAATAACTCCATTTTGAAAAAACAATTATACCCGTTTCCAAACGAATTTTTGATGTCACATTATATATTTTTGTAATCCGTTCATTAAACCCTTTATTTTGATATCCCACTCTTTTACAAAAAAAAAAAATTTTGGAAACGTTTAATATGCTTCCAAAAGTCAGCCATTTTGCTTTTTTGCAATTTATATACCCAGTGTCACTTTCACAATTAAGACGAATCTAACGACACCGCGCATAAAATCCATCAAGAAATGTAGGCTACAGAGCGTGCCAAAGAAATATACATACATACATACGCTCGAAAACATCCTACTCCTTCTGGCGCAGTCGAGTAAAAAAATGGTAATGTAGCACTAAAACTGTCAAAGATTTCAGAAAACTCCCTAAATAAGACTAAAATCTTTTTTTAATATTATTATTTGCAGTCTTACTGACAGATGATCATCAACGCAAAGGTATTTGTGAACAACGTATAGACGGGACAACCGTTTTGGCGTGTGCACAGAGTGTTTGCACTGGGTAGACCTAGACAACAACAAAAAGTTATTACACTTTTGCGATTAATAATAGTCGGGTTCTGATAGAGCGAGAATGCGCGCAACCGCTGCCTTGGGCGCATGCTTGCCCAGTCAGGGTCCAGCTAATGGCGTATGCAATAGTCGTAGGGTAGACCACTTTTTGCCTGTATGAAATGCTCGCCACATAGGACCCATTTTTCCCGTTCCTGTAGGAATTTCGGGAGTGCTCCCCTAATATCCCGAAAGAACATGCCACATTTCAACTTTCTACGACCAGTAGTTTCGGTAGAGCGTTGATCGATCAGTCAGTCTATCATATCACATTCCTACTTTGGTGTCGGGCCCCTGCCCTGTACGCCCTTCCATCTCTACCTATATGCCCCGGCCACCGTGGAGGTTACTGACCGTGTACCGCTGGCGCAGCGTGCCGGAGGTCCAGGCGGCGGTGGCCGCGAGCCGGTCCACCTCGTCGACGCTGGTGGTGGGCCCCTGCACGCGGAACTGCGACAGCGAGCGGCGCGACATGTTGGGCACGGCGATCTGCCCTGGGGCCAGCTCCACCCGGTCCTTCGACAGCGGGGAGTACGTGTAGTCCGTTTTGGGGTATTTGCTGTGGACAATAATTGACTGAGTTTTAGTCTATGTAGGGAAAAAGTAAGGTAAACATAGAATTTCAAACATACAACTTTCATACAAATCAGCGTACGCCCGAAATAAGTGTTGAATGCAGTAAAAAGGAGGAGGTTCTCAATACGTCGGAATCTTTTTTTTTAATGTTTGTTCACCAAAAATAAATAGTAAACGTGAACCGATTTCGATGATTCTTTTTTTGTTCGAAAGCTGGTACTTCCAAGTTGGTCCCATTTTAATTTGGTTCAGTTTTGATGATGAATTCCATGAGAAAATGAGGGAATTACTCAAAATTTGCTAGCTCGTAGATGATTTTGGTGTCAATTTCGATGATTTCAGAGTTACTTATGTATTTCTATAGTAATGTTTGGAAACTGTAGCAGAATTTTTTTTATTAAAAAAAAAACCTGGTCTATGTCGGTTGAACAACGAGACAATTGTCTTTTTACAATACACGTAACACTAGTTTTCGTCAACCTAATCCAGGCCTGATAAAACCTGGATTAGTCGTGTGGAGCCGCCATTTGCTTGGCATCTTCAAGGATAATCTCGGCAGGTCCGGTGATCTCTAAGACTCATTATTAGTATAATACCTATAGATATGATAATTTGAGCCTACTACTACTACAGCCTATTTGCGTCCCACTGCTGGGCACAGGCCTCCTCTCATAACGAGAGGGTTTGGACTATAGTCCCCACGCGGGCCCAGTGCGGATTGGGGACTTCACACTCATCTTTGAATTACTTTGCAAATGCGTGCTTTCCTTCACCGAAAAGCTCAGTGCTAAATTCAAATTGAATTTCGCACATAAGTAAACTTAGAGGCCGGGATCGAACCCGCGACCCTCTGCATGAGAGGCGGTAGGTCGAGCCACTAGGCCACCACGGCTAATATAAATGCTAACGGCAAATTTAATATTTGAGCCTACATCAATTTGCTATTTGTTTCAGTCCCTGCAGTATACTCTGACATAAAATTCAATTTACTTATGTGGGTGGTATAAGGCTATAAAAGGCAAAGCTTAAGTAATAAATTGTGATTTACTGTTGGGAATTTGTACCAATCAAATTACTGGTACGCACCAATTTATGATAGCTTGATTCCGTAGAAAAACGTCTGAGGAAGTCCCCTACGCTTTATTCAAAGATTAACCAAATCTTAATATACCTGACTGTCTTGACCCTGACTGAATGCCTTTCTTTCTCTATTGTTTTCCTCCTAGTTTTCATCTTGGTAGTAACAGGTATATGTAATTAATAATATTTAAAATTAATATCGCTTTACAAGCTTTCCACTAACAACACAAATCAAAAGGGAATCTTATTGACATATTTTTCTGTCAACATAGAAATGTTTGTCATAGTCGTCATAATGAAGATGAAGTTTATCAAGAGTTTATCCAATGTTTTTCGATTCAGTCTAAACAGTCTAAAGAATGAGGACGAATCATAAAATAAAATGATTACAGTTTGTTTCGTTGAAACATCTTTTATCAAACGAATAATCAATGAATTAAAAAAGAAAAACTTTTCGTCAACCACCACAACCATAAAACGCGGAAAGAGTAAAAGTTGAAACCCAGAAATCATTAAAGTTCATTGCGATAAGAATCCGCATGCCCACTGTAGAATATAAACCTCATTCATTATTATGCCGCATGAGAAATATTACATAACCTGATATTAGCATACCTTACGATTTCAGAGCACCTCAGCCCCTCATACATGACTGACCGCGAGTGAACCAAGCGGAACGAGCAGGTTTCACGTCACTGCACTGATTACACTATCACTATTGTAACAAATACTCATTACGAATCACTTCCCTTTTTGAATTCCATTTCCATCACACAAATCACAAAATTAGGACGAACATAACAGTGCTTTTGGTGATTGTTTAACTAAAGACAAGAATGCAGTTTTAAATGGTCTTAATTTTACAACAAATTCAAGTCTTAAATGCAGTTCAGTTAAATTATTGGGTACGAGGCGCCGGCAGTGTGCGGTTGGCATTTGCAGACTGTCTTCGATGCAAATATAGAAATAGAACTCATTTATTGTGTGTGAGCTTTGGTCGTGCCAGTGAAAAGGAAGTTGGGGTTAATAAATATCCTGCTGTGAGTAAATTAAGAGTTGTTAAACGCCTAAAGGAACTATTTTATAAACATTAAAAATTAGAAATGATTTGAACTGCGGGGCCTGTCGAAATATGTACAGTCGAGTTCGTTAATATGTGTACGCTTTTGGACCTTATCACAAAGGAGTAAGGTGCAAAAGTGTGTACATATTGGCGAACTCGACTGTACAAGAAAAAAGTTAGTATAAATCTACAGCCTAATTGAGATATTTAATGAACACTTTTTTCATTAACCACTCACTTGCTTTTGGCAACTACGGTTGCCAATTCTATGTTCATAGAAATTCAAAGTCATAGCGCCTTTTTTGCGCACGCGAGCACTGAATGGTTAAGTCTATCTATGTGGTGTTGCAAATCGACACACTGTCATTTCGAATATAAAAAAATGTGCGAATGAGATAAAACGGGTCAAAAGGTTATCGAACGGCGACATTTAAATTGAATTAATTTGCGGTTAAAAGTAGCAACGGTTAAGAGGCAATTGTTATATGGTAAAAAGTCACTTTCCCATATTGAGAATGCGAACGAGTTTGTATCCAATTTAAGTTATTTATATACCGAATATTTCTCGTTAAGAATCATTGATGTACTAACATACCATTCAATAAGTATTGATTGTTAATTGAAGATGGTTTATAGCTTTTCCTCGCATTGAGTATTTGGCCCTAATTAAAGTCTGAAGTATTGTACTATAAATCATTATTACTACTTTACGTTGTGTAGAATCATCAAAATACACTTACGTTACAGTCAGTTCAACCGTTTCCACTTCCGTCACCGTTATCACGTTCTCCATATTTGCAATTCTTAATGATAATATCAAATAAATAAAATAATTAAATTCAGATGTCAATTAATAATTAAAATAAAATCCACTTAAAAAACATGTCAGTTATACCAGCCAGCTGGCAATTCTATTTTAAACCTTACTACAGTGGGTAATACGAAATATAAAACGAAGTAAACAAGTACCCACGAAAAATTACAAAAAAAAAATAACACCTGTTGAACCTGTTTCAGCTTCTGTAGAAGACGCTACGATTTGTAGTAAAAATATATATTACCGAAGGAGCTCAGCAACAAGCTGGCTTGATATCGAGGTCGAAGCGACACTAATATAGAAAATAACTTATATAAAGGAAAAAGGCAATTTATTTCATTTGTAGAGGAAAAATACATGTGTTACAGACGACCTTGGTTCGAGTGGATGCACGCCCGTTCTCCCGAATAGTAAACTAATTGGGACGCGCCGACAGCTGGCCCACGCCTGCACCCGGCGGTTTGGCAATGAAATGACCCTGATCCAAGTTTTGTTTATTCGACAACTGTTCTACACTTTGAGTAAACAAAAATTATTATCAGAGTCAGTAGCATGTTTGGGTCCTATGAAATGTAAATGTGTAGATTGTGGAGATATCTCATCAAATATAATGATAATAATATATAGGAAATTGAAATAAACACTTATTATGTACTCATATTTATTGTGTCCTAACCTGTCTCACAAATGCTTTACCAGAGGAATTATTGTACGTACCTAATTAGTGTATCTAAATCAAATGAGTGTATTCCTGTTTGTGATATGTATCTACTTTTTCAAGGCCTGTGCCTAGCAATTGGACCGATCTGTCTTGTGCCAGTTGTTCCGCACGCATCGATATGGACCTACCTATTGATTTTTTCAAGCGTTTAGATATACTCTCGGGTTAGTTGTCTTCTTATCAGTCCGTCGAGCACTGTGCTAGCTGCGGACTCACTTCCAGTACTCGCCGGCCATCCTGTAGAGGCGCGAGGGCAGGTGCTCGCCGCTGGGATCTCGCTCCAGCAGCGTGCTGGCGTCGGCCAGCGCCTGCTCCGAGCGAGCTGTCGTCGAGCACTGTGCTAGCTGCGGACTCACTTCCAGTACTCGCCGGCCATCCTGTAGAGGCGCGAGGGCAGGTGCTCGCCGCTGGGATCTCGCTCCAGCAGCGTGCTGGCGTCGGCCAGCGCCTGCTCCGAGCGAGCTGTCGTCGAGCACTGTGCTAGCTGCGGACTCACTTCCAGTACTCGCCGGCCATCCTGTAGAGGCGCGAGGGCAGGTGCTCGCCGCTGGGATCTCGCTCCAGCAGCGTGCTGGCGTCGGCCAGCGCCTGCTCCGAGCGAGCTGTCGTCGAGCACTGTGCTAGCTGCGGACTCACTTCCAGTACTCGCCGGCCATCCTGTAGAGGCGCGAGGGCAGGTGCTCGCCGCTGGGATCTCGCTCCAGCAGCGTGCTGGCGTCGGCCAGCGCCTGCTCCGAGCGAGCTGTCGTCGAGCACTGTGCTAGCTGCGGACTCACTTCCAGTACTCGCCGGCCATCCTGTAGAGGCGCGAGGGCAGGTGCTCGCCGCTGGGATCTCGCTCCAGCAGCGTGCTGGCGTCGGCCAGCGCCTGCTCCGAGCGAGCTGTCGTCGAGCACTGTGCTAGCTGCGGACTCACTTCCAGTACTCGCCGGCCATCCTGTAGAGGCGCGAGGGCAGGTGCTCGCCGCTGGGATCTCGCTCCAGCAGCGTGCTGGCGTCGGCCAGCGCCTGCTCCGAGCGAGCTGTCGTCGAGCACTGTGCTAGCTGCGGACTCACTTCCAGTACTCGCCGGCCATCCTGTAGAGGCGCGAGGGCAGGTGCTCGCCGCTGGGATCTCGCTCCAGCAGCGTGCTGGCGTCGGCCAGCGCCTGCTCCGCGAACGAGCTGTCCGTCGAACACGCGCTGTACGCCGGGCTGCCGAAACGGGTGGACCTGGGGAAGAATTGAGGCATTATTCTGCTGTTCTGAATACATTCAATATACAGCTTTTTTTGCAAAGTGGACACTGACGAATTCTCCAAGCTAGTTTTACAATGCAATCGAAAAGAGGACTTTTTTTTGGACGACCATTAAATAACGTAGCGTTTGCATGCGTATCACCTTGCGTTTTGAAAGCACCTGCATTATTCATTCCAGACTTGCAGTGAATACCTCGCAGGGAATTAATTTATCTTGAAGTATGTATATCACAGTTGAGTTACTTCCGCTATTTTCTCGAACTTCTTGGCGTCATGCAATGTATGTAGGTGAGATTAATGTGTGAGGATGAGTATTAAAATACCTGATGTATATTTAATAGACTATATACTAAAAGACTAAAGTTACGACCTACAAATGTTTTGTTCGCAATAGTCGTAGAACGTTAACTGGTTAAATGAGACGATATTTATAGAACGCGTAAATCACTTAGGTTTCTATGTGTTTTAACTGTTTTGTCAGTTTATTTTCTGGTAACAAATACATGTCCTAGAAATTACAATTAATTTATACATTAAAAAACTACTTCCGTACTTCAGCCGTCGCCTTTACATAATGATTTAATGTAATCGTAGTTTACTTTATTTCCTCGATTTACGTCAGAAAACGCAACGAAATTAAATTCGTGTTAAAAAATATGGCGCAAAGCCAACAGTAGTACTTTGTGCCGTTTTACTGCTTGTCCGTCTTAATTAGAGGTTGACCTTTAACTGCAAGATCCATATCGAAGGCTTACTATGAAATTGTGTTATTTTCAAGGCAGTGGATACTAAACACGTAGCAGTTTAAGAGCAATAATGAGAGACACGAAATAAATACCTACCTATTTACGAATTGTAAAAGAAAATAAGATCGATGAAATATTAGTTAAATGATGAATGACGTTCATATCCTCTGTAGTAGTGCAATTAAGTCCGAGGAATAATGTGGAGGAGTAGTCATCCGTGCGAGAAGGGAGAAAAATACTTTCCCCGCGGCAGCATATCGTAAAAATGGCAAACAAAAACTCGCAGCTGGTACTTAGCCTATTGTTGGTAGGGCCCGAAAACTTCATTTTTCGCATTTTATTTTTGAGCAAACGAGCACACAGGCTAACTGACGGTGTGTTGAGACGAAAAAAAAGGCGTGGTGGCCTAGTGGTTCGACCTCCACCTCGCATGGAGAGGGTCGGGGTTTCGAATCCGGCTCGCACCTTACTTTACTCATGTGCAAAATTCAATTTGAATTTACCACTGGAAGGAAAACATCGTGAGGAAACCTGCACGTACCTGCACCTGCGAAGTAATTAAAGGATGTGTGTGAAGTCTCCAATTCACACTGGGCGCGTGGGGACTATAGCGCAAGCCCAAACCCTCTCGTGATGAGAGGAGGCCTGTGCGCAACAGTGGGACATACAGGCTGTTGCTGGTTGGTTGGGTGTCGACTTACCTGTCGGCGGTCACGTCACCGGCGTGTATGGGGCTGAGCGTGAGGTCGGCCAGCGTGCCGTACCGGCTGGTGGTCGTGACGCGCTCATATTGGCTGTTCACCTCGTTCTGGAGCAAAACGGAAGGATCAACGGTTTGTTCTATCACATACTTAAGGCACAGGGCGGACACGGCCTATAAAAGCACGATTTCGAACACAATTCGATTGTCAATGTTTGCGTGCGAGGACGTCTGTACACTTGTAAATGTGTGTGTATCAACTACGCGGGCCAGTGATCCACTCTTCATCTCAGGATGAAACAAATGACGGTAAGGGCGAGTTGGGCGCGAGTTGCGCCCCGGCTATATTCAGGCGGTTCATTCCGTGGCCATTCTGTATGTAGTACTATTAAATATTCTGTGCTTAAGGTCTTAGGCTGTTTGTCCACCGCCACCGGGACGTCACCGACAACGAGATGACGGTGCCGATTTAGCGATACATACATTTACTATGGCCGGTTTTGACGGGTGTGCGGTGGACACACGGCCATAGTAACGGTATGTATCACTAAATCGGCGCCCGTCATCTCGTTGTCGGTGACGGTGGCGGAGGACAAACGGTATAAAGCATTTGATAACTATATGGTAGTTACCCTAAGGTACTGGCAATTTTCCTCTGATATTGTATTTTGCATTAGATGTTTAAAAGTTGTTTTAACACCTTCCCTGTCCGGAGGCCCCCCAATGTGAGATCATGAAGCTTTTTTTTCAGGAGTCCGTCTGTGCTTCCACTATAGAGTCATTGCTTCATACTAACTAAGATACGTATACATAAGTCAGTTGGACTTGTGAGATTATGCCATTATTTTGTACTAGCTTCTTTCTGCCAGCGACTTCGTCCGCGTGGAATTCGATTATGGCGTTCCCCCGGGAACTATACGTTTTTCCGAGATAAGAAGTAGCCTATCTATGTCCTTTCTCGGGACTCCAACTATCTTCATCCCAAATTTCATCAAAATCGGTCTAGTAGTTTTCACGTGATGCGCGGTCAAATAAACAGACAAAAATTCTAAAAACTGTTGGAATGTGTTCTGTTATCGATTCTAAGTATCCCCAGACAACTTTTTTACGAATATCTCCCATGTACAGACTTTCGATTATACAATTATTTTTTTTACCACCTCAAAAAAAATTCAAGACCTATACAATATATTTAGAATCGATAGCCGATACGATGGGTTAATTATTTGCCATATTTTCTGACCCACCGTGTATAGAAGAAGATGGGGACAGGGGATTTGTTAAAGGACAGGACTTAACTAAACGTGACAAAAGTTTGCCGATTCATAGGTACAGTCGCAATATAACACTAAGATTGTGATCAGATATTTACGATCATCTTGTTCGCTTCCATATATCTGATGGCGACAGTACGTGACGTAATTTCCTCCATCTATAAAATTAGCATAAACCGCATCCTCCTAATTAAATCATCCATTAAGCCATCAATCTAATCATGATATTGGGACAAACACGGAAACGTATGTAAAATATCCTATATTAAAATACAAATTAATTTTGTATTTATCTACATTCTATGATTCTACATACCCAACAGTGTTTACATAATTTATGCTTCTAAAGCGAAATCGTCTAGATTATAAATAATGCATACTTATTGATAAATACACACTAAATTGGACAGTAAACTACAAAAATCTCGTAATTATTGTATGTCTACAACCATATCTCATCTAGCATCTAACTAACAAAAATAAATAACAAAATGTTTTTTCCACTGACGAGCGACGATGGCAGACACACAATAGGGGAGACGACAACTTTTTTTTTCTTAGTCTACAGGAATATTATTGAAAAGTATTGGACACGTATTTTTTCTTTTTCAACGTAATCAAACTTATGCGGAGATATATTGAGTTGAAATGTCGCGTGACGTCACGGTTAGGTACGATTTACACCTAACGGTGACGTAGTTAGCCCCCATTCTCCAACTTTAATGCGTTTTAACTCGGTCATTCTTTGTTAATTTGATAAAACAAAAAATACGTGTCTAATATTTTTTTGTTACCTGACTGACGGACTAATTAGAATTTCGATTTCTTCACCCTGTCGTCATCCCTATTACACGCGACAAGGTTCTACACTACACCTACTTTTTGTACCAGGGTTTAGAAATACCGAAATAAAAAAGAAATAAGAATGTCTATTCTTATGGTGATCAGAGCCAAGTCAGCCAACGCATGAGACATTCACGTAGCACGGCATTTGTCAACAAGGCGTGAAAGGGTTAAGGGATGAATGCTTTATCCAAAGTAAGTTGATTAGATAAAGTGATAATCGCTTTAACACTCTCCAAAACAACGTAAGAGTTAGAAAATTAATAGGTAGTGGCTTAGTTAGATAACTTTAAAATTATCTAAACCGGTTCTTATTTAACTAAGCCACTATTAACTTTAGTTTTGGAAGCAAATTTGCTGTCCTTCACTTCAACAACTTTCTATCTGTGGTTTAGCAGCGAAACGCAAGACAGATGGGTAAAGTTAAAGATGGTTGGGCAGGACGGAATATTTATTGATGAAATACTGGTTCCACCCGATCGATGTTAAAATTCGACAGTCATTCGTTTTTGCCACGAAAACGCGTCCGATTTCTCGGATTCGTCTACGGACGTCCAGATCGCAGAAGCTCGCGTCTAGGTTTTTTTTTCATTTCTTATCCGTCCACGTTTACGTCCACCGGTCAACGGCTCATGATCATGACATCATGGTGGTTGCACGTCTTGACGCGCTAATTGAAGCGTGGAGTACTTTCGGTTGTACGGTGAGTCATGGCTGAATCAAGTGCGCGGACGCAGAAGGTAAAGTTTACTTGGGCGGTTAAATATAGGAGCTCTAGTCTATTCTTTTATTACCTAGACGGGATATTACAGGGGGTACAACACTATTTAAACACTCTACTACTACTACAGCCTATTTGCGTCCCACTGCTGGGCACAGGCCTCCCCTCATCATGAGAGGGTTTGGGCTATAGTCCCCACGCGGGCCCAGTGCGGATTGGGGACTTCACACAGATCTTTGAATTACTTCGCAGATGCGTGCAGGTTTCCTCACGATGTTTTCCTTCACCGAAAAGCTCATGGTAAATTCAAATTGAACTTCGCACGTAAGTAAACTTAGAGGTGCGAGCCGGAATCGAACCGCCGACCCTCGGCATGAGGGGCGGTAGGTCGAACCGCTAGGCCACCACGGCTTTTTTTTTAAACACTCAGATGATGGAAAATTAAAGAGGACAGCGTACCTATCTATCTAATTTGAAACCCTATAGTTAAAATATTTGTATAATCTTGATGATATTGTTAGTGATCTAACAATCGACCCAATAGCCAAACTATAGAATAGACCATTCGTTGTAAGACTCTACTGTTGATATGATACGACGTAACAGTCGATCCAATTACAAACCAAAATCGACCCATTTCTGAGTTGAACAACCATTGTTTGAGACAAATCAAGCAGTAAATTATAATTTCTACCATTTTTTATATTTTATAGTGGCAACAACAACAATAAATTGTTAGTTTACTTTTCTGCCACCTGGCAACTCGCTCTTTCTATTTGCCTATGCAGTAGATCGTGCGCATAAAATTTGTAAATAACTTTTAAATACTTATTACAATAATTAAGTCAAAATATAACGCATGTTTCATTTAAAACCATACTGTCACAGGAACAACGTTAACTTCGTCTAAATGCTGTGTGTTATCTATGAAGATCGCTATTCTTATGGCCCGCCCTCCTAAACCCACAGGGCGACCATAAACTGATTGCGGAAGTTGATTGTAATCTGTTAGAGACGGAAGATACCATACAAACATTCACAACTGTGCACACAGTGGCATACCAATACAAGTTAGAATGTACATGTAATAAGTTAGACTACGAAGTAAAGATCATTATTTTGGTTGTCAAAGTAGTGAAACACTTTAGTAATGACCATATTATTTGCATAACAAATTAGTATACGCGTCATATTCGTAATGCGCTCCGATCCGACGCACTACAATGACGATTTTTACTTAATATTCACAGTTTCAAAGTCCAGTAAACTATTAGCAAGAGCAACTCACCCAGAAGGATGTCGACATCTTAATCACTCTAAAATTATCAATTCCTCTAATCAGAAATATACCAAGAAACGAATCTCCATAGTTACGGGAAACATACCTCACGGACTGTATCCTTGGACGGTTCTAGAAGGCGAACGAAACTAGGTCAAGAACTCAAGATTCACCATCGCAGGAATTAGTATAATTTAATTGATTAAAAACGTATGTATCTGTTCTAAATTCTCCTCCGGACTGAGGCAGATGGCGGGAAATGCCCATATGCGTAGTGTTGGGGCAATTTAAAAATAAACCGCGCGGGGGTTTCGGTTCCATTTATATATTTGGGTGTATTGGATCTTGCTAAGAAACGTTCGTGTTCGTACTCGCAAGTAACAGCAACGAACGATTATCAAGCTTGTTCCAACGGGATTTAAGTTGCAAAATGATTAACGCACGGTTTTTAAAGTGGATAGTATAGTTCAAAGTTTGAATTGGACGTCCGTTGAAGCGTGGGCGCCTGTTTATAATTGCCTGATCGTTATTTATGAGATCGTGTGATCGTAATAGAATAAAGTTATGAAGTTCAGTGGTCAGTGTCAGAAAAAAATGGTGATAAGAATGTCGAGTGCGTTTCTATTTGGTAGCACTCAACTAAGTTGGAATAATCTATTTAAGGTAGTTTTTAATTTAATGATAAGGAAACGTTTAGAAAGGACAAGCAGAGCAAACTAAATTAGGAAGTTAAAAAAAATCGATGATCATCTTTAATTTGCTTAAGTAAGCCGTTGCAAATACCTTTGAGCTAATTTTAAGTAGGTACTGCTAATAATAAAAACAGAGAGCCCGATTTTCGCGGAAGTTACAAATGAAACCTTGAGTCTGACTGACTCCAGTCGCGTGTTTTAATTATTCTCTAAATTCCGACGTTTCAAGTAGGTTGCATGCAAATAAATATCACGGCCACCAGTATATCTGACTCTATGAAACATTATAAATTATACTTACATCTGAGTCTAGCATTAATATATGTAGAACAGGTAGTAAGTATAAAACAGATAGGAATACAGTATGAATTAAGGTGAAGTCAAAAAGGGGCACCAATTTGTCAGTCAGAGGGCTTGATAAGCCTCAGTAGGATAAAGAAAGATAAAAAATGTGATAATAGCAAACAATCTAAAACTAATTCCTTGTAGTGTTCAGTGTGGGTGCCATCTATTTGGCATAATTCTTTTTGTCCGAAACTGTTTACGCATAACAGGCTTCGCATAATTTATTTACGCCGAATCTTGACTTTGCCGAATTTTTACTAAGCATAATTCTTAATTGGCCGAATGGGTGTTTACCCGAATATTGTGTTGGCATAATGCTGACTTGGCCGAATTTTATTATGCATAATATTGTTTGGCATACTAATTATTTAGCAGAATTTTGATAGGCCGAAATATTGTCCGAATTTATGTCCGAAACAACAATTAATGTAGGGAGCGCCAAAGTTCATATAAAATTGCTAGTCCGAAAACTGGAATTCCGAAAATGTATGTTATAAACGATTTTAGCTATTAAGGTCTATTTAGTTTGAATATTTTGCTGCACCCTCACAGGGTCCATGTTAGTACTTAAGAAAATGTTGTAACATATTGTAAAAACCATGGTTTGGCAATAAATGATATGAATATGAATAGCTAAGTATACAATTTTGTATGATATAATTTGTTCCAACATACTTATCTTTATTAGATAGAGTTTGGCAGTTCACGGTGTGCGGTAACACCAAAGTTTGGAGCAAAGTCGACTCGCATAGGTTAGGTTAGGTTATTTTTTATATAAGTAAACGAAATTATAATTTAGTAAAAATACCCCCTCTCCCTATTTAGATAATCATCGATGTTATACAAGATACTCATTTAATTAAATCGGCGAAAATAAAGGTATGCGAAAGTAGTTTTCGGCGTAACAAATTTCGGCGAAAGTAATTTTCTGCCTAAATAATATTCGGAATTCGAAAATTATGCGTGAATACTATTCGGCGTAAATAGATTATGCATAATAGAATTCGACGAAAAATCGTTATGCGAGATTAGTTTCGGCGTAAACACTATTATGCCTATACTGATTATGCAAAATCGAATTCTGCCAAAAAAAATTATGCGTAAACAAGGGGAACCGTTCAGTGTATGTAAAAAAATCAAGCTGAATATAGACATTCACTATATTAATACTGAAATTAAGGTGAATCCTGGAAATAAAGGATGAAACAGAAATAAAAAACATTCAAGTCAGATTCTAATTGGTGTTATTCTTATATCACCTTAATGTTTTGATACAACCTACTACTACTACTACAGCCTATTTGCGTCCCACTGCTGGGCACAGGCCTCCTCTCATCACGAGAGGGTTTGGGCTATAGTCCGCGTGGTATTCGGCTATCGCGTTCCCGTGGCAACTATGCATTTTTCTAGAATAAAAAAGCGGGAAAAGTAGCTAATGTCCTTTCCCGGGACTTCAACAACCTCCATATCAAATTTCATCTAAATCGCTCCAGCAGTTGTAGCATGAAGAGGTAACAGACAGATAGACAGAGTTACATTCGCATTTATAATATTAGTGATGGATATTAGTATGAATTACCTGGAAAATCTCCTTCTTATGTCCTTTCAGTCGGTCTAAGCTTTCTTCTGAGGAGTAGTCTGACGTCTTTGCCAGGTTTTCAACAGCTATCCTCGTGGACTGTCTGGAACGGGTAACTGGTGGGGAGATTTCTGGTACTTCCGTGATTGCCTCTACTGAGGCCCTTGTTGAAGATTGTTGTAGTTGCCTGGAAGATGTTTCAAGTGTTAAAATACATAGAATTATGAATAGCATTAAATTGTGGATGAGTTATGATGCAGTTACTTCATAAAAAGAATGAAAAATATGGTTTAAGCAATCAACATGGAAATTTTGGGATAAATGGATGAGATATTTAAATGGCTAAATAAGTTCATCAAGTTCAAAGTTCCTTTCTTACTCATCTTAATCTATTTAATGGAAAAAAAAATGTATCTAAACCCTCCTTGCTTCATTTCTTGTGATTATAGATACATTTGTTATTTACGGCAATTCAATAATAATAAAGCAAAATTTGAATATTACAAAAATCCTAATTCACAAAGAAATCAGGTACAAACAAGGGACAAAAACTTTATGATTATCATTGAAAAGTTGACAATGTACATACTCTAATAGTAGGGCACAAAAAGATTTAAACATGCAAATTCCAGTTTAGTACTATGTATATCAATGATTTGTTAACATTGGCCAAGGTAAGGTCATCTAGTTATTGAGGTCATAGAGGCTTTTAAAACCATGGTGTCTTTATGGTAATGATGTCATCAGGTAAACAAAACCTAATGATGTCATATTTGTCATATATATCATGTTCTAGAGAATAATAAGAATAAGTATACATATATGATATCAGTGATGTTTGATTGATAAGCAATACGACCTAAGAGCATGTTCTGTATGTGATATTGATATTGCAAAGTACAATAGATAGAAGTCTGTTATATATTACATACAAGCAGATGCAATATAGGTTTGTTTGCATTCCATTCCATAAAGCAGCTGAAATGTAACACCTGGCCTGGGTCAAGTTTCCTAACATTGTTGTAACAATAAACACTACTTTTACTTGCTTCTGTTTTACTGAATAAAATTGTAGTAAGACTAGGGTGACACGAAAAGATATTCCTAATAGTTTCTAAGTAAAATTCTAGCTAGAAAATAGTTTTAGAGTCCATCCAGTTATGTTGTAAACTTACTTGATAGGAGTGCTTCGTTTGATGGGTGTTTTTCGTCCTGATTTAGGATGAGTGTGGTCCTCAGTTTCCGTACAGTTTTCGTGGTCACAGCTCGATCTCAGGAAGGGTGTTTTCGAGCGCGACCTTGACCGTAATCCGCCAACGGTTGAGCCCTCCATCTCTGATAAACGTGTAACACAAATTTGCGATATCACTTTTTCGTCATGTTTATAAACCGTGACACATATTCAAAATCCAGTTCAAATGCAGATTAGTCCATCAATCACTAATAACCGTTGATTATTGCACAAGGAAATCTATTTTCGTGGCTTCGATGATGCCGCCAAAAAATAACGTAACGATGTCTCGGTGACTTTCAGCGATTCTTCACTGATAATGAAATGTTCCATGACACACTGTAAACTATATTTAATTAATAATATTTTTCATTTGTAAATAAACTTTGTACAAAGCATTTTGTACATAAATAAACCCGTAACGATGAAATTCCTAAATTTCGTAACTGCTAACTAATGCTCTCTCTCTCGCTAACTCGCTAAACATAAACTGATGACGTCATCAGTTAAAAAGCCGTTGCTACTCTATGGAAATTGGATGCGTTCAAGGAAAATGATTTTGGAGTATTGTCTATTAAAACTTGAACTAAAAAAAACCCTATAAATAAAAGTGTGGCAACACTGATTTTGCAAATGTTCTAAACATAATATAGTTGCAAACAATTCAGCTGTAACTTTGTTGTCTTGGTTAGTCAGAGAAAGTTCTGCATCAAAGTAAATAGAATTGTAACAAGCTAACAATAGGGCACGATAAAAGCTAAATGAATGGCGGTATATTTTTTATCGCTTACATAAATATATTTTTGAAATGTTGTAGAAATATAAAAAGTGAATGAGAAAACTTAGTATTCGAACATTCTGTTTATTTATGTTTCTTTGGCGGGACGACGTCACGTCAGTTTTTCGTTTGAGATTTCATTTGCGGTACATTTTCCTAAATAAAATGGAGATAAATGACTTATTCTTAAAAATCAAAGAACTAGGCCAAGTAAATAGTAAACGTGCAGAGCTGCGAGAGTTTTGTACACTGAATATTGAACAGGTGAGTGAAATAAGACTCGCATTTTCATATCCTAACCAATACATGTTTCGACCTGTTTAGTACCTTTTTCTTGCAGATATTAAAGTATTTTCCGAGGCGAATTTTAAACAGCGATGGATGTAAAGTAGCTGACTGCTTATTAAACGGCCTGTCAGATCATAATGTTTCCTCTTCAAGATACAAAACAAAGGTAGTGTTATTGCCTTTTTAAAAAGTTATTATTTGGTATGTTTTGTGTTTACTGTTCTATTATTTGATTTGTTTCCTTCTGTATTTCAGGCAATTGATATAATTATAAAGACACTTAGGAAGGAGTCAACGTCTCTCACCCATTGCGGGGACTTAATAAGTAGACTATGCCTTGAACTTACCCGAGCGCCCGTAGATGATCTTGTCCGCTGGTGCAATGACAGTGTGCAGTCGATTGTAGATGACAGTGATGTTAATATGATGTAAGTGGTTAAAAATAAAACATTCCGAGAGGTCATGTATTTTATTTGAGAAACTGGTAAAATTTCTTAATCGTAAACATTGTAATTTTAAAACTTTCTTTGAGACTTTAGCTATAGAATCCAATGTGAATGATTTCCAGATGGAGGGACATTCTTCCAGAATGCCTGAATGCAATAGCTCCGTCCAACAATGTGAAGCATTGTGGTACGGAGATGTTGAGCGGAGAGTACAAGGAGCAGTGTGTGCGGACTCTGTGCCAGTGCAACTGGACGGAGAGGCAACTCGTACAACTGGCAGCAATGTTCAAGTTTGTATAATACTCTTATGCTAACTATGGCCTGCCACAAACAGTCGTAATTCGTTCGTTTGAATCTCCTCACGATGTTTTCCTTCACCTAAAAGCTCAGTAAATTCAAAATTGAATTTTGCTAATAAGTAAACTCAAGAGGTGCAAGTCAGATTCCAACCCCTGACTCTCTGCATGCGAAGCAGAGGTTGAGACAAACCATTAGGCCACCACTGCTTTTTCAGAAAAGTACTATTTGATTTCATTTCTGGAATCAAGACCTTACTGGTGTGCCATACGGAATAAATTGAAATTATATCAAACAATCAAGTGGTACCTTATTATTCTCAAAGACTAGCATCCTATACTCTAAAATAAATGTGTTTAATTTACCTCATTTAGGGCACTCTTACGGAAATTGGATCACATTCGTTTTCAGTGACATGCAGCTGTCTCGAAATGATCACAAGCAGGTGGTGAACAAAATCTGCTCATACATTGTTGATTTCCCACCAGATACTCTGCCAGCACTGGTGCATCAGTTGCTCAAGTAAGTGATAATTGCACCACAACATTGTGCTGGGCACAGTATGCATGCCCAGTGCAGATAGGGGACTTAATATAAAAGTATTAATTGAATAAAGAAAAATGCTAGGTAATCTCAATAGCTTGAATTTCAGCAGAAAAATAAAAAATCCTGCCAGTGAGTTTTAAACCCAATAAGATTTTGGAGATTTAAAGGAATTTAAATACTGAAATGAAAGTGTAATTTGGGAGGATTGGTATAGCAGAACACAACTTAGAAGGCGCGTGGATTAAGCGATAATAGTCTCTGCATCAACGGCTGTAACGTTTTTCTGTACGCCCCCGTCCCCCTTAGTAAAACGTTACGTAACCACCAAGTGACCATTTTTACCTAAAAATCACAATTATGTGGCGTAAAGTACCGGAAACAATGTTACGTAACGCGTAGTTCAAACACCCCCTCCCGTCCCTGTATCGCATCGTAACGTTTTACAAGACCCCCTCCCAAAATTCGTTACGTAATACTTGAACGCTCCCCATCCCGAAACTATGATAATGCTTATTTTTCAATAGTACTATTGAATAGCGGATTAGCGAGGGGGCTAAAACTTATAAGGTAAGGGCTCTTGTGCTACGGAATACGAAATGTTAATTTAAGTTGTCAAGTTGTAGTTAAATAAAAAAATCGACGTAAGTTTTATACTACATTTGTATTGCAACTGTCTCCGTGCACCCAATAGTTTCCGGGATAAAGCTTTTCAGAATTCATAATTTTTCAGAACTTCGCAATTTCTTACAACACGCGACTTTGTATGCGCATAGACATTAACATTTAAACGCCCGTTGTTCCCGTTCCCGTAGGTATTTCCTCTCTTAGTTCTCCCCTACACCCCCTAAGGAACCTTTATGCCAAATTTCAGCTTTTAACACACACAATTTAGAAGGCACGCGGCGAAGCACTTAAGCCGTTGACGCAGAGCCTATTATTGCTTAATCCACGCGCCTTCTAAGTTGTGTAAACCTGTAGCGATGTAAGTGCAGAAAGTGCACTGCGAAATGAAAAAGTTTGGGATCCCCTCTCGTAGGGAAAGAAAAGTTTATGAAGAGTTATAAAGTCGTAAGTTATTCGAGTTATCGAGTACGTTTAAAAACAAGCGCAAATTATCGGCATACTACTGTATTTCGAGTATTTCGATTTCTTAGTTCCTCCATTTTGTTTGCAGGCAAGTAATGAATGCTTGAAGGACTACAGTTTCCTATTGGAATGTTTTCAGACTATGCCAGACGTACGATTTCGACATAGTACTGTCTCACCTGAGCCACTATTTTAGCGTCCGGCTGTATAGCAAGCTCGAACCGGCTCCGCAAGACTCCGAGTCCACTACTATGGACATTGATGATATTGGTAAGTTTAGGAGATGCAGCATGAAATAGATAGGGCATTGTCCCTCTTTTTATTTTCTTTAGACAAGGAATACTTCACAGAGTCCCTCTACACTGATCAAGTCAATCATTTATATAGTTAGATATTTGTATGAAAATTTCATAATTTATTTGTATTATGTTATGTATTACATAATATAAACTAACTTGTTTTTGCCTTATCGCTATTTCTGTGGTGAAAGGATAAACTACCTGTTCACGTTTGTACGGCCGTACCCTTTTCACAATTTCACAGTAAAACCTATTAGTTCTTTTTTTATATTTAGGATAAACTTTAAGTTATTTCCTGTTGATACTTCGTTAGTTGAATGAATGGCAAATTAAATTATATATTCCAACATGAAAAATAACTTCACAAATAATAAACAAGGTTACTAAATTTCGAATCCCGAGAATTTTTATAGGAAAATTAAATCGAGTCCGACTCCATGCCGTTCACGCTACCAAAGTTTTTATCTATCCGACTTTCCGATCCCTGCTTATGGCATTAAGTTCGCCATTTGTAATATAGTGTTTATTGTGCAATAAAGCTTTAATAAATATGCTATATAAATATGCACGGTGGGTCAGAAAATATGGCAAATAATTAACCCACAGTATCGGCTATCGATTCTGAGTATATTGTATAGGTCTTTAATTTTTTTAGAGTTGGTAAAAAAAAGTATTTTGTATAGGATTCAGGCGTCGCTCACACAACCAATCCCATATACAATTATTTTTTTTACCAATCGATAGCCGATACGGTGGGTTAATTATTTGCCATATTTTCTGACCCACCATGTATACTACTAGCTTCTGCCTGCGACTTCGTCTGCGTGGCATCCAATTTTAATCAAACATAGCTTATATGTTGCTCCAAATGATGCTCTATATAAACTGCATTCAAATCGGTTCAGTAGTTTCGGAGATTAACTCTAACAGACAGACAGACAGAAAAGATTTCTAAAAATCGCTGTTTTGTGGTCTATCATACATCTTTAGACCCCTTCATTTTTTTGAACTTTTCTTTCTATGTACAGACATGCCGGTTCTGCTCTTTTATTATAGTTTAGATTAAACGAGCAATATTTGTATGCATAGGGCTCTAACGATTTCGATAAAATTTGGCTTACGGGGTGAGAAATCGATCTAGCTAAGTCTCATATGTGGGAAAATTCGTTTTTAGCTATTTTTACCCGAGCAAAGGTCGGTCGCCTGGGTACTAAATATTTATTAGCGTACCAGACCTATACAGGTCGTTACAAAAAGTTGTACACACTTTTGATCCTTATTACAAAAGCATAAGGATTAAAACTGTAGTTTTTTCTGTACACCATACTTATTTTCTTTACTCTTCTAAGTTTCAAACATTTATCAATTATGTAAAGAAAAATATCAGTAGTCTTTTAAAATCTCTGCTAATAAAAGACCCTTATTCCCAGTACCCCATAGTCCAGCCGAGCTCAGCCGTTGCCTGTCCACATGCATCTACCACATAACCGAAGGCACTGCGGAGACCAAGCTCATAAAAAAGTACATCAGGAACTGGCCCAAGACTCAGTTGTTGAGAGCCCCATTCCTCCTGGACCTAGCGCTGGCTGTGTCCGATCAGGGAGATTCGAAGGCCGTTTGTTTGGATGTAAGTGATTGTTGAAATAATCATTCTTTTGACGACAGGTTTGGCTCAGTTGGTAGTGACCCGTCCCATTGTTCCGACGGTCGCGGGTTCGAATCCCGCTAAGGGCAAACTTTGTATGATGAGCACGAATGTTTGTACCCGACTCATGGATGTTTAGTATTTATATCGCAGAGTCTATACTGTAGTGCGTGCTCCGAAACCCGGGTTAACACTAGATCGACATCTAGCGTCCAGTGGCTGAGCCCCGATTACCCGACCGTTTAGCAGTTGCTACCGCTACTAAAAGCTAGATGGCGAGCCGAAAGCAAAGCGTATTTTATTGAACTGACTGTTCATTCTCGTCGTTATTTCAGGTGATAAGAGCGGCGATAGAGCAGCGCGAGAGCGAGGAACAAGCGCGTATTACGTCCGCGTGGGCGCGCGCCGTGCTGCCGCCCGACGTGAACGTGGCGGGGGTGCTCAAGGTGCTTACTACTGAGAGGTGAGAAGGAGATAGAGTGAGACAGATATATATATATATACTAGCCGCAAAACAAAGTGGCTACTGGCGCCGTGCATACTTCTATCGTGCCAGTCGCCGTAAAACAAAACGCATAATAATACAATGGCATAACCGTCATAACGCATAAATATTATGCGTTTTGAGATTATGCGTTATGATTTTATGCGTTTTTACATTATGCGTTTTTATTTTATGCTTTATAACATTATGCGTGAAAACATTTATGCCAAATGATAATTATGCCAAATGACAATTATGCCATATGAAGGTGATGCGTAAAAATTTTAGGCGTTATGATATTATGTCAAAAAAAATCTGCGTTTGGAGGGGCACCATATAATTATACACACCACAGGGTTGCTCGGTATCTAGCTATTATTAAGCTTAAGGATTTGCAGGACAAAAGTTAATGTATATAATTTTACTTCATAAACGAAACCGGTGTGTCGAAGATTTCAAACTCATGCTACGTACGTAGCACGTAGTAGTAGTTAATCACGCTTCTTTACCGTAGCAGTGGGCAAACTTTTAGAAAACTTTTCAGAACTTCCTTTATACTTATTGGATTCTTATGTATTTTTTTTCATGTTGGAACATTTTCAAATTGAACTAGCCCCAAAATAAGCACAGCTATGGGTGCTAGACAACGATATAAATACTTATACAGAAAAATACATACATAAATACTAAACATCCATGACTCGGGTACAAACATTCGTGCTCATCACACTTGCCCCTAGCGGGAGTCGAACCCGCGACCGCCGGATCAGTGGGTAGGGTCACTACCATCTGAGCCAAAGCTGTTGTCCTGTAATTTGTATAAATGACCAGTAGAAGTGCCCAGATGTGGCCTGTTAGTCATGTTTTGATTTTTGACCACTATTTTCTTTGGCTCAATTATCAGTCACTTTTTCGAAGTAGTATTTATCAGTTCTCATGATATTTTTCCCCCCAGTGCCAACCACCGCCAGCTGACAGTCCTGGGGCTCGTCAGCCTGGCGTTCTCCCTGCTGGCCGTGTCCCGGCTGAAGCCCGCGGCGCGCGCGTGCTGGTCGCACGGCAAGCTGATACTGGCGCGGCTCAGCAAGGCCCAGCCCGAGACCGCTTCCCACATCCTGAGCCAGCTGGCCGACAGGCTGCACACTGACTGCTCGCAGCGGCAATACGCAGGTACACGTGCCCATTACTGGACACTGGCGCGGCTCAGCAAGGCCCAGCCCGAGACCGCTTCCCACATCCTGAGCCAGCTGGCCGACAGGCTGCACACTGACTGCTCGCAGCGGCAATACGCAGGTACACGTGCCCATTACTGGACACTGGCGCGGCTCAGCAAGGCCCAGCCCGAGACCGCTTCCCACATCCTGAGCCAGCTGGCCGATAGGCTGCACACTGACTGCTCGCAGCGGCAATACGCAGGTACACGTGCCCATTACTGGACACTGGCGCGGCTCAGCAAGGCCCAGCCCGAGACCGCTTCCCACATCCTGAGCCAGCTGGCCGATAGGCTGCACACTGACTGCTCGCAGCGGCAATACGCAGGTACACGTGCCCATTACTGGACACTGGCGCGGCTCAGCAAGGCCCAGCCCGAGACCGCTTCCCACATCCTGAGCCAGCTGGCCGACAGGCTGCACACTGACTGCTCGCAGCGGCAATACGCAGGTACACGTGCCCATTACTGGACACTGGCGCGGCTCAGCAAGGCCCAGCCTGAGACAGCTTCCCACATCCTGAGCCAGCTGGCCGACAGGCTGCACTGACTGCTCGCAGCGACAATACGCAGGTACACGTGCCCATTACTGGACACTGGCGCGGCTCAGCAAGGCCCAGCCCGAGACCGCTTCCCACATCCTGAGCCAGCTGGCCGACAGGCTGCACTGACTGCTCGCAGCGACAATACGCAGGTACACGTGCCCATTACTGGACACTGGCGCGGCTCAGCAAGGCCCAGCCTGAGACAGCTTCCCACATCCTGAGCCAGCTGGCCGACAGGCTGCACAAAGGTAGAACGGATACACCCTTTTCCCATGCACACGGTCACGGCACGGTCGCCGTGCCCGTGTAAACCAGTAATGTATGAGCTACATAGACAGCTTTCACATGGAACCGTCGCCGTGCCGTGCCGCGCCATGTGAAAGGTGTCTATGGGGCTCATACATTACTACATTGCGGGCACGGCGACCGTGCCGTGACCGTGTGCAAGTGAAAGGGGCCTTACGCTTAAAAAAAAATTGCTACTTTCACAAGCACAAGAATGTATGGATGGTTAAAATTCGACATTTGTTTCATAGCGATTTTGACAAATTTTTACCATCTGTAGACCAAACTAGGCATTTTGTGGTCATAGCAACCGGACCTTAGTCGTTTTGGGTAACTTTAACTACAGTTCTAGCGTATTTTTACTCATCGCAACTTAAACTGAACCTGTATTACGATTTATGCCTATTACAGATTGCCTCTTCGTGCTCTGCAAGCTCACACCTCTATCAGTGGAGCGCTGCTCGCAACTCAGCACTATTCTGGAGAACTGCAAGCCAACAGTGGACTTCAAAAGCGCCGCCGCCGTTTTAGAGGCCGTGTACCCACTGATCAACTTCAGTATAAGGACCCGAGACATTTTGTTCATGGTCTGCCGGAAGGGTCTGTATTCAAGGTATTTTTTGACATCTTCGACCATTTTGATCAATAGTGGAAGTTAATATGTATACACTGTTGCAATATTTCATTGTGATAGGACCAAAAGTGTATGGCTGCGTTCCGAAACGCGCTCAGAGCGCTCACAGCACCTTGCATCCCTTTTCCTCTTGAAAGTCGAGTTCTAAGAGGAAAAAGGATGCAAGGTGCTGTGAGCGCTCTAAGCGCGATTCGGAATGCAGCCTATATGAATATATGTATCGAATGAAGTGACAATTGGGGATGTCAGGTACGTGTTGTCAATATTTTTATGGGCATATTATACTACGTTTATACACGCGTGCCTGTGCTCGTGAACGTGCCCGTTGAATGTCGTTTTGAACTCCGACCGTGTCCGACCGATCAAATTCAATTCATCTTTGATCTTTATCGAATACCGACAGCCGACCGATCGACGGCGTTCACGAGCGCGTTCAAAAACAGCCTGTTTACAGGCTCGTGCCCGTGAACGCGCCGGTGAATGTCGTTTTGAACGCCGTGCATGTAAACATACCTCCAAAATGTTTATAAATAGTATATACGCAAATTATGATATTAAAAGTATCCACATGTTGTTAAAACCTGAAGTATTACCACTGTAATATGAACTTTTCTTCTATAAAACAGTTTCAACCAAATATCTGTAGGTGAATTTAATATTTAATTTTAGTTTTACAATTATACATAAATAAATTACTTATGTACATTATAAAGAAAAGTTAAAACTTACCGATGCAAAAGTTTTTCATTTTACTGGCAACACACACAGCTTTTTTGGAATCTATATGCGGCGTCTAGTATAAAACTATTGCCACACGATTCACACAAGCACGATTTCGAACACAATTCGAATGAAGTGTCAATGTTTGCGTGCGAGGACGTCTGTACACTTGTAAATGTGTGTGTACCAACTACGCGGGCCAGTAATCCACTCTCGATCTCCGGATGAAACAAATGACGGTATGGGCGAATTGGGCGCGAGTTGCGCGCCGGCCAGATTCAGACGGTTGATTCCGTGGCCATTCTGTATGTAGGACTATTAAATATTCTGTGCTATTGGGACATAGTTAGCTGGCCAGTAGCTTTACTTGTTGCTTCTTGTTCTCTAAACCCCAGGGACTCAGCGCACCGCTGCCTCGCCCTCTCCGGTTTCCTTTCGGTACTGAAACACGTGAAGGTTTCCGGGACCTTCAGCAGCAGCCAAAGTCTCTGCAGTGACCAGAACAGTCACACCTCGTACCTTACCCAGCTGACCATAGTCCATGCGACGCAGAGCGGCGCGAGGTAAGCCCAAACTCTTCACTGTTCTTCTTAAATGTTTTTCTTCTTCTTCTTCTTCTTATTTATTTATAGTTTGACCCATCAACAGCCTACACATTGTTACAATATAGGGTAATTAAACTTATAGCTAAAGATACGATGCGATTGCCTACGAAGGCCAATTTCAAACAAATACATCAATCATCAATAAAAAGCATGCAACGTAACAAATTACAGATAAAATATTTCAAAACTATATAATAAAACGAAGATGACAGCCTCACACATGAACAAGATTAGTAGAAATACGAGTAGTGATTGAATGAATGGTAGGTGGACTAAAAAGCAGATTGATTATAAAGTTACATTAGATTTAAAGTAACGGGGGCTTCACACACATCCTTAAATTACTTTGAAGATGCGTGCAGGTTTCCTCGCGATGTTTTCCTTCACAAAAGCTCAGTGGTAAATTCAAATTGAATTTTGCATTAATTAAGCCGGATTTGAACCCGTGAATCCTCTGCATGCGACGCGGAGGTCGAACGGCTTCTAAGAGACTGAGCCCACGGGTGACTTTTGTCGCCGTGACAAAAAAGTTTCTGTCACCTCAAAAGTCACGTCTCCATAGCGAACTGAAGAAAAAGTCACCCGTGGGCGCATCTCCATACATCTCCTTGGACTTGACCGAGGGACGAAACTGTCGCCGGCGACAAAAGTCACCCGTGGGCGCACTCTCTTAGAGGAGGAGACAGTCAGAGGTGAATCACTTTTTTTTTAAATATTTTAGTGCTGTTTCCGGTGTACGTAACGAAGCTGTGTGCATGGAGGTGGTCTCAGTGATGCGCCGTTGCCTAGTACAAGACGCCGCTGTCAAGCAACTCCTTTATACTAGTACGTATTCTACGCTAGTTCGAACTCTGGTAATAATAATAACATTTTATTTACACTCATATCATAAACCCTCTATGATGCGTTCAAAAACCGAAAATTATGACCAGCATTAAGATAAACTGTTTATTTAGAACAGATTTCTTATCTGTGAAAATGTTCTAATAGCTGTATTAGACCATCGAATTCGATTGTCTAATGGCATTAAAATTTCGAACATCTTCGAACAGCAATGCCCGCGTAAATTCTTCAGCCAGACAGAGCGAAAGTTTGTTCCAAATTCAATTGTCGACTCTATTTAGTCTATGCTTTTTGAAAATCGAATGTGAGACACTGACGTATTCGAATGGGGACTATCGTTTCTTTGCTCACCAGTTGGCGCCACTGTTGACTGAGGTCCAGAGGTATAGCTGTCAAAGGCGACTTTATAAGATCGGCGCCGAAACAAAGTTTTCAATCATGAATCTCATTAAGTTTATTAATTATAAATAACTATCATCATATCGAGCAGCTATGCCGCAATGTTGTGCAGTTCCGTTTTGTTTGGAAAAAAGAAAAAAAATCAAAGCTTTTCCATTCATAGCCAAATAGTTCATATTTGCGATAATTTCACGAAGGAATTCACTTTTCAACAGGTAAATTAAAGAAATTATCATTTATGTCACGAAGCCCGCCAAAACCAGTGAAAAGTGAATGTTATTGGACCTCACGCGACACTAGCGCCTCTAGTGGCAAATTCACACGCGATAGCCCCCATTGCCGACATTGTGGACAGATTTTGAAGCATCTTAGAGGATTTATAAAATGAGTGTAGATAAAGTTGTGTAGGCAACTGTGCATAATTAGGTCTTAAAACACTCGTGCGATATTAATATAAAACCCCCTCGTGTTTTAAGGGCCTTTATCGTGTAGCAGTTACATAAACTACTATTATGAACCTGTTCAATTCTGACATACGTGAAATACTACCGTATTTGGATGGGGTAGCGACCTTAAAATATCTGACACCTTTAGCTGTCATACCTTTTTAGGATTCCGTACCTAAAGAGTAAAATGGGACCCTATTACTAATGCTTCGCTGTCCGTCTGTCACCAGGCTGTATCTCATGAACCGTGATAGTTAGACAGCTGCAATTTTCACAGATGATGTATTTATTTTTTCAGTTACCTATTTTTATCAATTACTTAAACAATATTTGATCTGCAACCCTTGATTATTATTTATTTTGCTTGAAACTTGGTGGTACAATTTTGAAAAATATCCGTGATATTTTGTATCCTTACATTTTGCTGATATTTATTTAGAAAAAGGTACTGTACAATTAACATAGTATCTATTTATAAATATTTATATTTAGGCAGCCGGTGAAATTTCTGGCACAGAGGCATTCCATCTTAGGCCTCGGGGTAGGCAACGCATTCGAGATCTTATGGTTTCTTAATGAGGGATCATAGGATTCGCGCTCGTTTGCCTATACCATTGGTATAAAAAAAATCTTTTCACCCCTCCTATTCGAAAAGAAGTGTTTTGTTGCCCGTTTAGAGGAAGCAAAATGCGATTTTGCTCCCTCTTCGCTTTTTTTTTTAATTTTTTTCATTTCTACCCCGCTAACAGGGAGCAAAATACGTTTTCACCCCTCCTATTCGAAAAGAAGTGTTTTGTTGCCCGTTTAGAGGGAGCAAAATGCGATTTTGCTCCCTCTTCGCTTTTTTTTTTATTTTTTTCATTTCTGCCCCGCTAACAGGGAGCAAAATACGTTTTAGCAGTGCGTTCACGGAGCTGCGGAGACTGTAAACAGTTGTATTCAAAAGTCGTATCTTTTTCGTATTTAGAATTTTATATATCGGCGTTTTACATAAATACTTTAATGCATGCATATATACTTTTGATAAATTATTTTCTATTATCTTTTATTTTCAATTTGGCTGAATGGTGCAGGCCAATGCCGTAGCATTCCTCGCAAACTCGTCGTGTCGAACCCGCGAATTTCGTGAGCGCTCATTTCCTTGCCGTATTATTTTACACTTAATTTCCAAAATAAAACGTACTTTATGCAGTGTTATGAATTATTTCGTAGAGAATGAATGAAATCAAAAAGTGATTTAGGTGATGCAATATATTGGGATCAACACCTCTTACATAATATTCCTTTGGAATTCTCCAAAGGAATATTATGTAAGTACGTAATATGAATTGCACTGCCCTTTTTTCATTTTATCGCAATTGTATTAAAAAACTTTGTTTGATACATGAGCGAAATTGTAATAAAATGTATTTTTTTCACATTTGTTAAAATTTACCTATTATTATGAACGCAACGCATGCGAGCATGACAGAATATAAATACAATGAAGTTGTTAGAGATTCTTCAATATGGAAGCCATTTTCGCCTTCTGCCTACACACACACACGTTCTTTTTAACCTTGTTTGTTTCTAAATGTATTTTTTTTTGTTTTACTTCATTTAATGACAATGATGAACGAATGATCTTATGATTTTCTCATAGGAGGGGTGAAAAGCAGAGTGTACAACACGGTAGCAAACTTATTTATGCCTTGGGTGACAAAGCTTGAATCCCTCGCTAGCTCAAGATTCCACGCTAGAATCCCTCGCTTACGCTCGGGATTCTATTCTGGAATCTTTCGCGTCGCTCTGGATTCAATCCGTCACCCGCGGTAAAATATATTATTTTGCTCCCTAGTCATACAATCTACTATTACAGAGCTCTATGAATGCGTCAAAGAGAAGCCTGCACTCCACGAGTGTATACTAGAATTTCTCTATGAACATCTATCAAAGTATTTGCCGGAGGAGGAAAACCAATCGTCACTGCTGATCGATGCTTGTGTGCAAATCAATGGAGCGACGGCCGTTCTGATCGTGAGTTGTTATTAGTAATTCCTTTATTTAAGGTATGGATAGATGGTTGAAAATTTAAGTGACATAAATAAAACCATAGAAGAAGTAAGGTATACTTAGAATGACAACCTTTAAACAAATCAGCATACGCCCGAAATAAGTGTTAAATGCGATAATAGATGTCGCTGCCTAGGTAGCCTGCATACAAATTTGAACTCCGTGAGCAACATCTAGATGGCGCTGTGCAGGCGAAGTGTGAAATTTTGAAGCTCCCTGGCTATTTTCGAAGTACGCCGTAATGTTAGGAGATTGACCGTCTTATATTGTCTCTGATAAAACCTCAGATTCTGACCAAATAAATATCTTTCCCTGCACTTTGTCTCACTTTCACCAAGTTTCTATTCATCATCATCTCAGCCGAAAGACTTCCACTGCTGGACATAGGCCTTCCCCAAGGCTCGCCACTCGGACCGGTCTTGTGCTACTTGTTTCCATCGGATTCTCGCGATCTTTACGAGGTCGTCGCTCCATCTTCTTGGAGGCCTACCGACAGCTCGCCTCCCGGTTTGCGGCCGCCACTCGAGAACTTTCTGGCCCCACCGACCATCAGTCCTGCGAGCAATGTCTATTATAATATTTAGCTTTGTCTCATATCTGAGAAAACTCGGTTTAGCAATAAGTGAACTCCTAGACTAGTGAGTAGACTCCTTAATTGTAGGTGGGAAAATACTCAATTTTAAAGAACCATGCGCGCGCGCGGCAACGCGGCTTTGTATAAAGTCGAGAAGCTCAGGTAGACGAATCACAAAACATTTCGCGTCGGCGATTTTTGCACACCGATATAACTTTGGCGCCTGCACTAAAAGTAGGGTAGACGGTGTCTTTTGTCTGCATGGAGCGTACACAAAAACAAAATTCGTGGGTTAACAACGTGTAAGGCCATACTTCTACTACTACTACTACGCCTATTTCGTCCCACTGCTGGGCTATATTCCCCACGCGAGCCCAGTGCCATTCAATTCAATTCAATTCAATCATTTATTCAGCAAATTGGCCACATAGGGGTACTTTTACACGTCAGAAAAAGAATTTACCAGCGCTTCCTAGACCCATTGCTTGAGAAGAAGCGCCGCAACAAACTCAAGTAGAAGGCCTTTTTTCAAAATTTACATTACATGTATAAAAATACATATAGGTACGTACTAAAATTACATTGAAGGGATGTATAGTCCCTAACTTAAACTTAAATCTAAGATCTTAGAGACGTATAGTCTCCAAGGGTCCAGAAAAAAAAATTGCAAGTATGTAAGGCCATAAGTAAAGTGCATGTAATTCGGGTAGTAGTTTTTGAGCTATCTTACTTTCGGCAGAGATTTAATTTAATTTCGAATTACCTGTACAAGTTCTAAATCTGTTTAATTCGCCATTTCATCTCATATTTTAGTATTTTTCCACAAAGTCCTTAACTTTTGATTTATTCTTTCAGGAGCCAATATCTCACCTATTGTACGTGACAGCGCAGTTCCTCCAAGAAGAGGTGGAGGAGTTGGAGGATATCCTGGCCAGCCAGCCCTTCGACAGCAGCGCCAACTTGCGGGGGAAACTGGCGCTTATCATGACGCAGCTGTGTGAAAGTGAGACCTTCGGCCAGATCGACATGGTAAGATACCACTGATAATACCACAGCAGCCTTTTATATAGGGTAAGGCAAAACGTTACGACTTATGACGATATTTTACCAGTATCAGTTATCGATACTAAGCATGTTTTTTAAGTTTTTAATTTTTTTCGAGTTAGTAAAAATTTTTCTCTCACCACACCATCAATCCCATATACTGGGCCATACATTTGAAACAAAATCATTTAGTCTTACCAAAGGCGAACCTTTTATTCTCACAACAACTAAGGTCTACAAACCTCCCACAGGAGGACCCAGGTCTCACCGATTTGACCCCCGAATCCAAGGCAAAGAGTCTCAAAGTCCAGCAGATACTGTCCTGCTACGAATCTCTCGTAGCCTACCAGATCATGAATTGGGATAGAAACAACACAAGGGCGGCTGGGATTGTGCTGGCCCTGTTTAAACGGTACACGCAACTCTTGGATCAAACTAAGGTAATCAGATTATCATAACTCTTGTGTCTACGCCTTGGCTTGTTGTCGTCACTGACACTTTCACTGCCCTCAGTGAGTGCGGAAAAAAACGGTCAAGTGCGAGTTGGACTCGTGCACCGAGGGTTCCGTACAAGCTTGAAAGACCCGAATTTCGGGATGTCATAAAAATGCAAATTTATTATTACAAACTTATTATTTGTAGTTGGTTTAGTACACCCGGTTACAGAACCAACCGCAAATTTATTACCAATTTTTTGTATTTTGTATTTGTATGTTTGCTGTAAGACTTTACTTCTGGTCAAATTTCATGATTCTAGGTCATTGGGATGTATCCTATACGTTTTGATTCCCTTGTGAAATAAACGGGTATATCTTTTGATCGCGTTGACGTACAACATGATTTTGTCACAGCCAAAAGAGACTGTCTTCACTAAACTTTCACCCATTTTTAGGGTTCCGAAGTCCACAAGGAACCCTTATAGTTTCGCCATGTCCGTCCGTCCGTCCGTCCGTCCGTCCGTCCGTCCGTCCGTCCGTCTGTCCGCACTATTGCTCGGAGATGCTTAGGTCTAGAGAGCTGTAATTTGGCATGAATATGCATATTAGTTACGCTGACAAAGTGGTACAATAAAATTTTGAAATATATTTTTTTATAGGGTACCTCCCCTACTCGTAAAGTGGGGATGTAATTTTTTTTTCTTGCGTACCCCATGGTGCGGCATATCGTTGAATAGGTCTTAAAAAAATATTGTGGGTTTGTTAAAACCATTTTTTGATTAAGTGATGCGTTTGTGAAATATTAAGCTTTAAAGTGCTATTTTTTGTTAGAGTCACGTGTCCCCCCCCCCCGCCAGATAAATGGTGGTATTTGGATGGCTGAAAAAAATCACGGTTGTGGCATATATAACGTAGTTGAAAGGAAAACTATCAGAGCTAAGTAGGCTGTACAAACTTACGAGTAATAGTCGACCAACTTATAATGATGATTTTTCTCGAGCGGCAGGGGCGTCGGGCGGGCACGTCATACCACAGGCTAGCTAGATGCTAATAAGTCTTAGAAAGGTACTGTGGGCATCCTCAACTTCGGAACCCTATAATTTGCGCGTGGCCCGACACGCACTTGGCCGGTTTTTTATCCTCGTTTATGAAATGAAAAGTATCCATATTATACTAGTGTGGGTACTATATCCTAAATTACATCTCTATTAGTTCGGCTAGAATAAAATATGGAAAAAAGCCAAAAAGATCTGCCTTATGAATGCCTTAGTTATTTTGATTTATAGAACTGCTAAATATTTTCAGACGACACCAAAACTAGGTAAAAAAGGCAGCAAGTCAACCCTCAATGAGACTAGAGACACCATAAAGTCTCAGAAGAGTCAGAAGAGTCAGAAATCTCAGAAGGATAAAGAAAAGCCTCCAACGAAATTGTCTTCTTTGACAAAAGACAGGGCAGCGCCCTTCAAACCCTTACCCTGCGTTTGGGATCTGAAACTTTGTTTACGTATGGTAGAGTTGCTCTACAGGTACGTTTCCTTACCATAACTTTTCTTTTATTGATTAGGTATGTGCCATCAGTCAACCTTAGTTACCCATTTTATTTATAGAAAAAAGTGTGTTTGTTTGTCCTTCCTTCACGTCGAAACGACTGGAACGATTTTAATGAAATTTGGTATGGACATGACATAGGATACTTTATACCTCTGAATTTCTATGGAAACGGGTTTTTTACGGTCCAAACCAGTTTTTTTCAATACTTCTATAAGGACCATCTTCATAGTATCATCGGTTACGCAAATTCTAAGTCGACGCGGGACCAAGTCGCAAGCGACGGCTAGTATCTACATACACTCAACAGTAATGAAAACTTGGCATGGAAAATCCTATACAAAGTGACCCGTTTTCATTGCTGTTGAGTGTATATGTATAGTATCATCGGGTACGCAAATTCCAAGTAGATGCGTAACGAACTCGCGAGCAACTGCTAGTAGTCAACCAAAGAAAAACAGTCTAAGTGCCAGTCGGACTCGCCCACGAAGGGTTTCGTACCATTATCTATAAAAACGGCAAAAAAACACTTGTATGGGAGCCCGTCTAAATATAAAATTTACTCCGTTTTTTTCATTGTTTTTTAGTATTTGTTGCTACAGCGGCAACAGAAATACATCATCTGTGAAAAATTTAACCGTCTAACTATCACGGTTCATGACAGACGGACAGTGGAGCTTCAATAACAGGGCCCCGTTTTACCCTTTGGGTACGGAACCCTAAAAACGATACAGGTTTCAGCGAGGAGGTACCCTGGTGCGGCGTGGAACAGCGCAACCGCATGCGCAGCTCACGGGAGCTGCACCACTGGGCGCTGCGAGGCGCGCGCTCCGCCGTCACGGAGACTGGCGACCCCCGCGCCTGCGCCGCCGTCGCCGCCGTCCTCTACAACAGATGTCTTTGCAGGTACCATACTAATAAATAAATAAAATAGCAATTTATTCCCAAAACCATTGGACGGCCGGAGTGGTCCAGTGACGGCCGGAGTGGTCCAGTTGGTAGTGACCCTGCCTTCTGTTCCGAAGGTCGCGGGTTCGAGTCCCGCTCGGGGCAAACTTTGTGTGATGAACACGAATGTTTATACTCGAGTCATGGATGTTTAGTATTTATATATGTATGTATTTATCTATATAAGTATTTATATCGTTGTCTAGCACCCATAGTACAAGCTTTGCTTAGTTTGGGGCTAGGTCAATATGTGTGAAATGTCCCAAGATATTTATATTTATTTATTTATTTATATTAAAAAAGACAGGTATCCATAGTAATATTATAAACCTGCGACTTCGGCTGCCAAGACTTTCGTAATAAAGTTGTTCTCTAATTTAGACCGAAATGTGCAGCATATAGGTACGCTGTGATACTCTCAAAAGTGCATTAAAAAGCTAAAAAAGCGTTAAGGTCCCATGGTCACTCAAGTTGACAGATCGACTTGGACTGCGACACCTTGGCGCCATCTATACCGCCAAATCACGATAAAATAGAAAATAATTGATTATAAATACTAAATACCAGAATAAAAAGTAGCCTATGAGTTAATCCAGGTTACCAACTATCCGTGTACTGAATTTTATGCAAATTGGTTGGGTCGTTTTAGCGTGATTGAGTAACAAACATCTAAACAAACTTTCAGCTTTATTATATTAGTAAGATGTGAAAGTGTGTTTATTTGTTTGTCCTTCCTTCACGTCGCAACGAGTGGACCGATTTGGATGAAACTTGGTATGGAGATAGTTTGAGACCCGGGACATATCATAGGATACTTTTTATCCCGATATTTCCACGGGTGTCCTTCCTTCACATCGCAACGAGTGGACCGATTTGGATGAAACTTGGTATGGAGATATGTAGTTTGAGACATAGGATACTTTTTGTCCCGATATTTCCACGGGAACGGGTTTTTCAATACTTTTATAATTATATCTGTCTATATATATAGTATCATCGGGTAGGTACGCAAATTCCAAGTTAAATTAAATACCAAGAAGTTCGCGGGCATCGACTAGTCTTTTATATTAGGCCTGGTTCTGTTCTATATATTCGAGTTCATGAACGGATTTTATAGGGAGGCGAATGGGAAGTTCACTTTCGCTTCTCGGACAAAAGCTCAATTCAAGACGTCAAACTGAGAGCTGAGGGATCGTATAGCGAGAGAACCTAACCTAACCTATCTCTGGGAGCAGTTTCGTTTTAAGGGTCATGAAAAAAATAACCTATCTCTGGCACTTCATAATTATTTGACAATATGTTATTTGCCTTAGCAAATTATTTGCTACACAATTATTTACCACGTAAAATTTGACGTAATAAAATATTGCAACATAAAAATGTAGCGAAATAAAAAATTACGAAGTAAAATTATGCCAAAGATTGGTTTGCGAAATAAAACTTCGTCGAAAAGTTGGTTGCTAAATGTAATTTGACGAAACATAATTCGGCAATAGGGCAGTACACCCGTCTCGTCTCCTACATATATGCGATAAGTAACGATCATCGGCAGCTCGTTTCAATATTAGCCTCGGTTATAACCTTGTCTCAGTAACGAATTGTAAGCTTGGAGTAAGGCCGCGGCTAGGTCGATCCTAAAAGGTCTTATTCGTCAAAATTTATGTATTTTTTAAATGTTTTTAGGTTTCAAGAGATGTGCGATTTCGACGACACTACGATTCTCGGCTGTATCGAGTTGTTCAAGGACTGTTTGTCCGTGATATTTTCACCCACCAACACTTCGAAAATCGGCAGTTTACTCTCAACTATAAGCAAGTACCTTTCACCAAAACAACATTAAAAGGAATTTAAATTAACTGTCCTGGTTGATTAAAACTTCCGATTCATATCCATATTATTAATATTATAAATGCGAAAGTAACCTGTCTGTCTGTCCCGACCTCTTCACGCTTCAACCGCTGGACCGATTGAGATGAAATTTGGCATGATGGAGATAGTTGGAGTCCCGGGAAAGTACATAGGCTACTTTTTATCCCGGAAAAACGCATAGTTCCCGCGGGAGCGCGACAAACGAATTCTACGCGGATGAAGTCGCGGGCAGAAGCTAGTATACATATGTTATAGAAAAATATATGTTGGATATAAAAGTACTCAGGCAATTTCCGATCGAATTTTTAATAAAATTCCGCCAGAAGTAACCATTGAAGAGAAGTTCACTACATTTGTAACAAAACCTTCAAACTATCTTTTAGAGAAAAATCCTTATTATCTACGAGTATTCATGGAGTAACAAATTGGATTATTTTTCGACTCTTTTTAGTTTGTTAGTTCTACCTTCATATTCATATCATCCAATAGGGCGAACCCTACTGAGGGTTCATGTTTGTATGCGTTACTTTTTTTTTTTACCATAGTTGCGAAGGATTCAATTACACATTAGTAATATAAATAAAATGAAAAATGCAATTTTCAGCAAACGAAACGGACTCCCAAGAATCATCGTACATATCCGCCATATTGGAGCGGGTGCAGACAGCGTTCACTCAACTAGAGGAGGATAGCGTAGAGGAAGAACGAGACGTTGTAGTAAAGAAACTGAGTGCTGCATTGTGTCAGGTCGCTACGATACTTCTAGAAGTCCCCACAGCCGCTTGCGAGAGGTACACTGCTGTAAGTATAGATAGAAGATCATCAATCAGCGTTAGAAGATATTCATTATCATTATAATCATCATCATCATCATCATCATCATATCATCATCATCATCATCATCATCATCATTTCAGCCGATAGACGTCCACTGCTGGCTGGACATAGGCCTCCCCCAAGGCGCGCCACTCAGACCGGTCCTGTGCCACTCGCATCCACCGCGTTTCCGCGACCTTTACAAGGTCGTCACTCCATCTTGTTGGAGGCCGACAGCTCGTCTACTGGTAGAAGTTATTACAGGCTTGATATTGCTAACCTGGAGACTGCTTTGAATGAGTTTTCAAAGTCAAAGCGTTTTTTTTATCTTTATTTTATTTTTGAATTAAATTCCAAATTCTAAATTCCCCTGACTAAGCAATATTATAAATAAAATAAATGAATTAAAAATAAAATTTAAAACTACAACTAAAAATAACTACAAAAAAAAGCGTTTATTTATAAACATAGGTATACATATAATAGGGATGACGACAACTTTTTTTTCCTTAGTCTATCAGGAAGATTATTGAAAAGTATTGGACACGTATTTTTTTCTTTTTTCACGTAATCAATCTTATACGGAGATATATTGAGCTGAAATGTCGCGTGAAGTCACGGTTAGGTACGATTTATACCTAACGGTGACGTAGTTAGCCCCCACTCTCCGACTTTAATGCGTTGTAACTTAGTCATTCTTATTCTTAGTTAATTTGATAAAACAAAAAATACGTGTCTAATATTTTTTTATTACCTGACTGACGGACTAATTAGAATTTCGATTTCTTCACCCTGTCGTCACCCCTATTCTGGTGGTACAAATGATTATTAGCGCTATGTTTTTTCTTGTTTGTTATTCTCATGATGTCTATTTACCTCGTAATTTGCAAGATGCAGTCTGCAATTTCTGAATGTCGTGCATGAGGGTGTGAGGTATTAATCACATTTCTAGTCAAAACGTTTTTCCCCCGTTTTCTCCCCGTTCCCGTGGGAATTTCGGGAAATCGCTCCCCTACACTTCCCAAGGAACCTACATGCCAACTTTCAGCTTCCTATAACCAGTAGTTTATTTTATTCACGACTGACCGGCGATTGGCCTCTATCTCACCTGATGGAAAGCGACGGTGACGCCAAAAGTGTAGCTGTCGTTCTGTGTGTTGTCCTCAGTCAGTAAGGGAAGAGTTTAAATCTATTGATTGATTTATTCAGGTAATACTGAAGTTGGAAGAGTACGTCCGGCACAGCAAGCAGGAGTGCTTGTCGCTGGTGCCGCCGCTGCTGACGGCCGGCGGCCGGCTGCAGCACGACGCGCCGCTGCTGGACGAGCTGCTGGACAAGCTGGGCGGCGCGCTGGGCAGGATCGACGTCAGTACTCCGAGTGATAACATGAGATACACCAAGCCTAGGTTGCTTCAAGCACAATTGATGGACTCGTGCTCGTTAAACATGGCCGCCGAGCTGTCATTCGATACAGAAACCCCATTCAAAATTTGACAGATTGTCTATGGAGGAAATGTCAAATTATAACCGTCCGTAGACAAAACGAGGCGGTTTGTAGATATAGGATCCGGGCGTAAATGAACTAGCAAATTGCAATAGAGGACCGGCACTCATATTATACTGCAGTACTTCATCCATAACAGTGTTAACTTGACTAGTCGTGTCACAGTAATTAATAGGGTATCTTATCCAGGAGGAAGACACGTCAGCAGGCGGCGACGAACCGACCAACTTCCCGACGATAGACTGTCGCACCGGCCACACGGTTCTGACGCAAGTCTGCGCGCACCTCAACGCTCGGTACAAGTGCACCGAACAACTGCTCAACAGAGCCAAGGATCTCACCGCGGCGCTGGGTATAGCAGCGCACGGGAACGTGCAGCGGATTGATAAAGGTATGTATGCCTTTTATTGAATAGTTGCTAATATTGTGGACTATTTATATCAATCAATATATATTTAGTACAGAAATTTGACGTATTTTTGATCGTATCAATACAACCGCAATATATAACGTCTTCTGTTCCCGACAGAGCTGAAAGAACTCTACAAGAGCATAGTGATCCAGCTATGCCAGCTGACTACTTGGACCAGCCGAGCCGCCAAGTTGCGGTGTTGCGTGGGCGGCGGCAGCGACCGCGTGTTGGTCGCCTGTAGCCGACTGTACTCTCTGCTGGGGGCGCTCGTGCGGCAGCCGGAGCCGACTGTACTGTGCCAGGCCGTGCGGTGAGAGACATGTGCCGAGTGTTGCTCGCTGTAGCCGACTGTACTCTCTGCTGGGGGCGCTCGTGCGGCAGCCGGAGCCGACTGTACTGTGCCAGGCCGTGCGGTGAGAGACATGTGCCGAGTGTTGCTCGCTGTAGCCGACTGTACTCTCTGCTGGGGGCGCTCGTGCGGCAGCCGGAGCCGACTGTACTGTGCCAGGCCGTGCGGTGAGAGACATGTGCCGAGTGTTGCTCGCTGTAGCCGACTGTACTCTCTGCTGGGGGCGCTCGTGCGGCAGCCGGAGCCGACTGTACTGTGCCAGGCCGTGCGGTGAGAGACATGTGCCGAGTGTTGCTCGCTGTAGCCGACTGTACTCTCTGCTGGGGGCGCTCGTGCGGCAGCCGGAGCCGACTGTACTGTGCCAGGCCGTGCGGTGAGAGACATGTGCCGAGTGTTGCTCGCTGTAGCCGACTGTACTCTCTGCTGGGGGCGCTCGTGCGGCAGCCGGAGCCGACTGTACTGTGCCAGGCCGTGCGGTGAGAGACATGTGCCGAGTGTTGCTCGCTGTAGCCGACTGTACTCTCTGCTGGGGGCGCTCGTGCGGCAGCCGGAGCCGACTGTACTGTGCCAGGCCGTGCGGTGAGAGACATGTGCCGAGTGTTGCTCGCTGTAGCCGACTGTACTCTCTGCTGGGGGCGCTCGTGCGGCAGCCGGAGCCGACTGTACTGTGCCAGGCCGTGCGGTGAGAGACATGTGCCGAGTGTTGCTCGCTGTAGCCGACTGTACTCTCTGCTGGGGGCGCTCGTGCGGCAGCCGGAGCCGACTGTACTGTGCCAGGCCGTGCGGTGAGAGACATGTGCCGAGTGTTGCTCGCTGTAGCCGACTGTACTCTCTGCTGGGGGCGCTCGTGCGGCAGCCGGAGCCGACTGTACTGTGCCAGGCCGTGCGGTGAGAGACATGTGCCGAGTGTTGCTCGCTGTAGCCGACTGTACTCTCTGCTGGGGGCGCTCGTGCGGCAGCCGGAGCCGACTGTACTGTGCCAGGCCGTGCGGTGAGAGACATGTGCCGAGTGTTGCTCGCTGTAGCCGACTGTACTCTCTGCTGGGGGCGCTCGTGCGGCAGCCGGAGCCGACTGTACTGTGCCAGGCCGTGCGGTGAGAGACATGTGCCGAGTGTTGCTCGCTGTAGCCGACTGTACTCTCTGCTGGGGGCGCTCGTGCGGCAGCCGGAGCCGACTGTACTGTGCCAGGCCGTGCGGTGAGAGACATGTGCCGAGTGTTGCTCGCTGTAGCCGACTGTACTCTCTGCTGGGGGCGCTCGTGCGGCAGCCGGAGCCGACTGTACTGTGCCAGGCCGTGCGGTGAGAGACATGTGCCGAGTGTTGCTCGCTGTAGCCGACTGTACTCTCTGCTGGGGGCGCTCGTGCGGCAGCCGGAGCCGACTGTACTGTGCCAGGCCGTGCGGTGAGAGATATGTGCCGAGTGTTGCTCGCTGTAGCCGACTGTACTCTCTGCTGGGGGCGCTCGTGCGGCAGCCGGAGCCGACTGTACTGTGCCAGGCCGTGCGGTGAGAGACATGTGCCGAGTGTTGCTCGCTGTAGCCGACTGTACTCTCTGCTGGGGGCGCTCGTGCGGCAGCCGGAGCCGACTGTACTGTGCCAGGCCGTGCGGTGAGAGATATGTGCCGAGTGTTGCTCGCTGTAGCCGACTGTACTCTCTGCTGGGGGCGCTCGTGCGGCAGCCGGAGCCGACTGTACTGTGCCAGGCCGTGCGGTGAGAGACATGTGTAAGAAGAAATAAAAATTGCATATGCCGCTGTACAATTTGGCAGGCGAATATAAAACTATTTTTTTCTTTTTTAAGTCACCTCATCATGTATCATCAATTCATCATCATCATCCTTAAAATTGTAAACCTTAATGTTTGATTATTTCCTTACTTAGGCCCCGTTCCTTTATACAAATAAGTACGCCTCGTTTTGGATACTTAAAATTTGTCATTTTGCGCCATAGAGAAACTGTCAAATTTTAACCATTCGTGGCCAAAACGGAACGTTTTGTAGAAGACGGCGTTCGTAAGCTATCACGCTGAATCGATCGATACATAACAATAACAACGTCATTTTCCTCAACAGCCTGGAGCGCCTGCTGAAACTGTGCGGCAAGAAGTTCTCCACCGTGATCGACAACCTGGTGACGTACGTGGAGGCCTCGCAGGAGCAGCAGCAGGCGCGGAAGGTGCTGCGCGACACCAAGCTCATCCCGCGGCTCGTGTTCGACGCCGAGCACTTCAGCAAGCAGCTCGTGCAGCTGGCCGCCCGCGCCCAGGTATACAATTTAAAATTGATGCCATGGTTCCTATAGCTTGTCGACTTCGTGCCCGACCCTCCCTGGGGGTAAGACACGGTCGGCCGGCAGGGAAGCACGGGATATTGGCGACGTCATACAGCAAAGCGTACACGAGTGCACGCTCGAGAAACTGCACAAAGAATGGTGGCGTAGGGGACCAGCTATCATTTACGAAAATGGCATCTAACGCTCCCCATCTCTTTCATCCTTTCGTTTGACTAAGTTCGATTTGACCGAAAAGACTTGTCATATATCAGAGTCCCTCTTTTTAAATTTTACCGATCGATTCAATTTCACGCGGGTCGGTCATACGTACAGGTTTACACAACTTAGACGGCGCTTGGATTAAGCAATAATAGACTCTTGCTGATTTCTGTCGACGGCCAATGTGTTTCCTGTAACGCACTTGTATGGTCTCCCCGCAACCCTCGCCGTCCCCGCTGTCGTCGACCCCCCCCCCCTAATGTATGTCGCTTCTCAGGGACGGTCGAGCGCGAAATTGACGACCTATAAGAACATATCTCACATAGTTTCTGACTTCTCCATACTGACCCATTTGGATTGAACACTCTTTATTAGGAGCTTCTGCCCGCGATTTCTTCAGACAGTTTCGTAAGTAAACATCCAAAGCCCTTACTCCGTATTCCCTTATTTAACTTCCTTTTCCAGGTTAATATATTTTTTCCGGAGTTTCCGGGAGGCCTGTCTTTTCCGCGACAGTAAATAGACTCCTAACTCCTCTAATTGCTTTTTCCGGGATGTAATAAGTACCCTATTTTTTCAATACAGATTATAATATAACCCTTTAAGTGGCAAGCGGCCGGATGCCGGTCGCTGTCATATGTAATGGCATCTGTGGCTATGTATGTATACTTGGTGATCAATCCAAACGGGTCAGTATGGAGAAGTCAGAAACTATGAGAGATAGCGAAATCTGTTCTTAAGAACCATGGCTTCGATTTTAGATTTTATTAATAAGGATATTCAAACTTTTTTTTTAACTCTTATACATAATATAATATAACAACGAAAAAACTTATACCTAACATTGTTTACAGAGACTTCGACCAGGTTCAATTCCCGGTTATGTATGAGAGATAAAAAAAAATGCCATTAATATATTAAATCTAACATCAAAGCCATGGTTCGCTATCTCTCATAGTTTCTGACTTCTCCCTACTGACCCATTTGAATTGATCACCTGTATATAGGGCCGATATAATAGACGTCAAGATGCTGCCACTTGTACAGGTCGCGGCACGTAACTTGAGCGGTGAGCAAAAGTAGAGGGGATTTCTGCGCATGTTTACGACTGAAGAACCAATGAGCATGCACGCATGACATAGCGCTCCCTACGTCCCGCGCCCCTCTGCCGATGAGACCTTATTTTTGACTTCTGGGCATCGAAGATCACCGCTCAATGGGGGCTATCGCGTGTGAATTTGCCACTAGAGGCGCTAGTGTCGCGTGAGGTCCAATAACATTCACTTTTCACTGGTTTTGGCGGGCTTCGTGATATACATTATAGTTTCTTTAGTTTACCTGTTGAAAAATGATCTCCTTCGTTAAATTATCGCAAATATGGATTATTTGGCGATGAATGTGAACGCTTTGAAATAAAATAAAATAAATCCGAACAAAACGGAACTGCAAAACATTGCGGCATAGCTACTCGATATGATGATAGTTATTTATAATTAATAAACTTGATGAGATTCAAGATTGAAAACTTTGTTTCGGCGCCGATCTTAAGGCGGGTCCACATTTGTGACAAACCGCCGAACCGAACACCGTGGCCGTGACAGACTCGGGAGTTTGTACCGATAGTGTGGACGGAATTTGTTACACGAACAAATGTTACGATCAGTTATCCGTTCAAATCTCCAAACAAAATATCCATACAGCCAAACATTGTACGTACTCCCACAATGTGGTTGTGATAAATGTGGACGATGTTTTGGTTTTGTTACGGTCAAATGACACGGGGTACGGGCCGATCCATCCAAAGTCGGTCTTTTTCAAAGGATGTTCGGTACTGTCTCGGTGTGCGGGAGAGGTCCACACTGCGATTTTTGTCACGCGTACAAGCACGCGTGTCATCAGGCTGGTACCTACACGGGATTGATGGATCGGGCGAATGCACGGTCGTCTTGACAAGACAACACCCGCTCCCCCGCCCCTCGCACGTACCCGCGAAATCATTGCAACAATACATTGAAGGTAGTTGAGTGGCAATTTGTGTTGATAGATATTTAATTTAAGTATTAATACGAGGTTACTTCGAAGTAAGAATCTCTCAGTAACGAATTTCCACCATAAATATTACGATTTCTAAAAAGTTCACTTTGCCACTATCTCCTTTTTTTCACCGTCCTATTTTTTTTTAAAGCACAAAGTAAAACAAATGATGCACTTGCAAGAGCAATATTCAAATACATTTCGGTTAATTCTTCTGGAAACGACATGACTGCCTTGGTTGAAGTTTCAAAATGGCATTCATCGGTTGTAGAGGACATTTGTACGCGTAACAAATGCCGTCCACACTATCGTTACAGACATCGGGCTTTGTCACGGTCACGGAGCTACCACCAGCGTCCGATCCGATGCAAACTTTCACCCGTCCACACTATACGTAACAAGTCCGCGGCGACGTCACAGTGTTCGGTTCGGCGGTTTGTCACAAATGTGGACCCGCCTTTATAAAGTCGCCTTTGACAGCTATACCTCTGGACCTTAGTCAACAGTGGCGCCAACTGGTGAGCAAAGAAACGATAGTCCCCATTTCGTGCCGATGCCTGTATGGATAAACTATATGGAAAGCGACTACAAACAGCTCTCGTAGCGTGGGCTGCAGTACGGAGGGTTCTGGCCCAGTTTAACTAATCAGGGTTAGCGTTTATAAACTGGGTCCATTACGCTACCACACTATTAGAGCTGGGAGGAAACTCCGAATTTAGACTGAACCGCTTTGGTTGATGCAAATGGGCTTTAATAAAAGTATGTACAAATATTTAACCATATTCAAATAATTGCCATATTCTATAACTGGCAGCCGGTGAAATTTCTGGCACAGAGGCATTCGCTCTTAGGCCTCAGGGTAGGCAACGCATTCGAGATCTTATGGTTTCTTAATGGGGGATCATATAGGATTTCGGTGTCCATGGACCGCAGTGACCACTTGCCACCAGGTTGGCTGTGCGCTCGTTTGCTTATACCATTGATATAAAAAAAATCCGTGATCCATATGAAACAGTCATTTAGTGTGTTTTTGTAGCCGTGGTGGCCTAGTGGTTCGACCTACCGCCTCTCATGCAGAGAGGGCCAGGGGTTCGATTCCGGCTCGCACCTCTAAGTTTACTTATGTGCGAAATTCAATTGGAATTTACCACTGCGCTATTCGGTGAAGGAAAACAGCGTGAGGAAACATGCACGCATCTGCGAAGTAATTCAAAGATGTGTGTGAAGCCCCCAATCAGCACTGGGCCCGCGTGGGGACTATAGCCCAACCCCTCTCGTGAGAGGAGGCCTGTGCCCAGCAGTGGGACGCAAATAGGCTGTAGTAGTAGTAGTCATTTAGTAGTTTTTTGTTCTAGATAAACCTCCAACAATACCTTGCATTGGGCACCGCGCGAGACTTCAGAATAAGGGGACCGGTGATTGAAGAAATGTTGAAGGACCAAGATCCTGAAATAGAAGATGAGGCGGCTGATAATGGTAAGAATTGAAATGTGGTCTCAAAGAAATGAAATTTCTGATCAACCTCATCTGCCTACACTGTCCCACTGATGGGCATAGGGCTGTCCAAATCCGAATTTTAGAGGATTTAAAATGTTAATTAATTACATTCGTATGTGGATTGTTTCGGATTGTCGATAATCTCGAAAAGGGTTTTATGTATCCATGATATTTATGGAATGCGCCTTGCGCAAGTAGTTCCGCGTTTGTCTGTCTGTTACTTTTATATTAGTCGATAACAAATCCACGCGGACGAAGTTGCGGGCAGAAGGTAGTATTTTAAAAATCCACACATTATGCGATAGAAATCGCCGTTGGACCGATTTAGATTAAATTGCTTTCGAGTTTTTAAGGACATATTAGTGTAGATGTTTTCCCAGAAATCGTCGCTTAGGGGGTGAAAATAAGGGTGGAAGTTATCATGAAATTCTAAGTAACGAAGTCGCGGGCGCCAGTATGCGTATTTAATAACCTTGAAAAGCGTTTTACATCCATGTTTATCATATAAATCCATACCCATATTAATATTATAAAAGCGAAAGTAACTCTGTCTGTCTCTTACCTCTTCACGCTTCAACCGCTAGACCGATCTACATGAAATTTGGCATGGAGATATTTGAAGTCCAGGGAAAGGACATAGGCTACTTTTTATCCCGGAAAAGCGCACAGCTCCCGCGGGAGCGCGATAACCGAATTCCACGCGGGCGAAGTCGCGGGCAGAAGCTAGTAATAAATAATTTGCCCCGAAGGTTCGCCAGTTCTGTGAAAACATAATTTATGGCAGTTATTACTGGACATTACCGGGCTATCGTCCATGTTAATGTAGAATGTAATTCCTAAAACAGCCGTTCGAAGAACATCGTTTACTGCAGTTAATGTGTATTTACATCTACGACGTGGCCGCGGCCGCAGTATTAAATACTCATATTTAAGCGACATTGGTTCGAATCAAACATTCGGCTGAGCGTATTGTATTTCAATGTCGTCCATTAATTAATAACAATAACAGCGCCTTGCCTTGTATTTTACCCAAAAGACAAATCTAATCTAAAAAAAACTCATTAGTTTTTCTTTTGATCCTTGGTTTGTAAAATAAGAAACATACGTTTCAGTCTCTAATGAGTGAAGCTCGTCTCTTACCGAGCTTACTCATTATTGATGAGAGCATACATTTTCGATATATATATATATTTTTTAATTTTTAATGAAAATACAAAATAAAAACGGTTGTCTATAAAGTCGGTTTATGGACGATAATTTTACGTGATAACGTCATAAGAAAACATTAACGAATACGTCCCATTACGTAGGACATACATCGCCATGGACATACATGGACATACATTTTTTCGTGGGCGCAGCCTGCGTTCATCAATTTATAAGACGTTATCAAGTCAAAAAGTAGTTTTCGACTAATTTCACCCATGTTCAGTCGCCACACGAAAGCGAGCAGGACGTTAGAGTGCATGCCCACATATTTCTGTTCCACTCGCCCGCTACGAAATATCTAATGGCGACTTCATGTAACATTTTTACTTTATACGACCTCGATAAAACACCACTAGGCCCTTTACGTTCTATAATTTTTCGGTTACTGAACATTCCTTTTGTTTTTCTAGAAGACGAGGAGATGGAAGTCCAAGCTTCGCCGCAGTCAGAAAAAGAAAATGAAGACAGCGACGTGGAGCCTTCCAAGAAGAAGCGGCGTTCCTAGATACCATATCTGGTCAAATATAACACAATAAAGTGATTCACACTGCTAACTGTCTTGTCACTTTTCTATCGAAGTGCTCGCTGGCGTGAGTAACCCGCGGTTTATCTGACCATCATTAAGGTTAAAGTGTCAAGTCTTTTCACGGAATACGAGAGACGATGACTTACTGACCAGTCAAATGCAGATGATTTTTTGTTAGGCATAGAATTTAAGAAAAAGCCGTGGTGGCCTAGTGGTTCGACCTACCGCCTCTCATGCCGAGGGTCGGGGGTTCGATTCCGGCTCGCTCTAAGTTTACTTACGTGCGAAATTCAATTTCAATTTACCATGAGCTTTTCGGTGAAGGAAACCTGCACGCATCTGCAAGTAATTCAAAGATGTGTGTGGAGTCCCCAATCCGCAATGGGCCCGCGTGGGGACTATAGCCCAAACCCTCTCATGATGAGGAGAGGCCTGTGCCCAGCAGTGGGGCGCAAATAGGCTGTGGTAGTAGTAGATAGAAAAACAAAAAAAAACTACATTGAATTAGTATTTAATTGTTGAGTTGTGTGCGTTTAATTAATATTATTAGAACACTAGCCGATTGCCCGCGACTTCGTCCCGCGTAGTCTTATAATTTGCGTACCCGATGATACTATACATATGGTTATAGTTATAGTAGCGTTGAAAAACTGGTTTGACCCGTGGAAAAGCCGTTCCCGCGGAAATATCAGGATAAAAAGTATCCTATGTTATTCCCAGTGTTTTCAACTATATCTATACCAAATTTCATCTAAATCGGTCCCGTCGTTGCGACGTGAAGGATGGACAAACAAATAAAAAAACACACTTTCATATTTATAATATTACTATGGATATTAGGATTGATCTCAAGTTTTGAAGCCATTTTTTGTAACGGTGAAACTTTATTAATTTTGCCGTCGAACTTTACAAGAAAATGATATTGTTCTTCACACAAACCTTGTCCTGAAACTGGCAAATACGACAAATTAGTGAAGTCACCTTGTGAACAACCCATTTCTAGGGCCCTTTGTCTCGCCCAGTATGGCGTTACTGAGAACGTTGTCTGAACCTTGTATTTTCTAAGTATAGTGCGTGGCTGGCGCCTGCCTCCAGGAACTTGACTCATTGTCACGCGATCGCAAGATAAATGTTTGGCAACACGTATTGGAACATTTCTTAGGTAGTGTTGTAATGTTGTTATTTTCAGTATGAATCACACGTTTCCAAATATTACTTCATATACGAACTTATGCATGTTTAGTGTGATCTCCAGTCTCTACATCTATTTATCTTCTTCTATCACTATACTGTAATAAAAGGGTAATTTTCTGTCTCTTTCTTTCTGTTTATTTGTCTGTCTGTTTGTTAGAGTTAATGGAACTACTGAATCGATTTCAATGCAGTTTTCAAAGGTTAGTAGAGCATCATTTGGAGCAACATATAAGCTACGTTTGATTCAAATATGTCGGATATCGGAGAGAAAAGTAATCGGCAATTTTATATTCCACGCAGACGAAGTTGCGGGCACAACTAGTTAATTCATAAAAAGAAATTATTTTCCATTCATTTTATAACGATATCGATTTTTCTGAATACGCATTCCGGGTAAATCCACAATGGGTTCACGTTTCAAAGCAAATGAGTTTCTCTTTCTGGGAAAAATGTATAGCGACACGCTCAAAGGCGGATGATTTTCTATGTATTCTACCTTAGTTTCTTGTTCCGCATTAGAACTTGAGCAGAGAACGTGTTTTTTATATGTTATTGGTATAGCAAAACGAGCGCACCACGGCGAATAGACGCCCTGAAGTTTGGCAAGTTGGTTCCTCCTTGATGAGTGTAGGGGAGCACTAGAGAGGGGGAGTCCCCCGAACTTCCCACGGGAATGTAAAAAAATCTTTTTTTTTTAAATAAAGATCCAAATATATCGCAGTTTAAAAAAAAAAGGAAATTATAAAGGCTGCAGAAGCCGGAAGGGCTTATTCGCAGTCAGTGAGTTCAGATTTATATTGTAATTGTCTTATATGCTAAGTAAGTGCTTATAGCAGGAACTTTAATCATATATACCTAACAATGTTTAAAAGAAATATTAGTAGGTACCTACACTACAGTTATTGTTATTTTTCTACATTTTACAACACAAAGTTAGTGTCGTTACAAATGGGACTGTAGGTGTTAATATTAATGTTTCACGAAGCCGCGGGCAAAAGCTAGTGTCACATAATAGCCACACTCGACTCGACCACGTGTTAATTACCTTCGCTATCGATTCGAATTCCGTTTAACAATAAACCGTTAGATAGTGCCGCCCCTGTCATCGACACTGTTTCCACAAATGGACCGCAAAGCGAGCAATTACTGGGCGGCGGCGTTTCAGCGAAGCGCCGGTTTGCAGAAGCCGATACGGGCCGCCGTTTCACTCGAAACGCTGTTAACGCTGATTGCCTGCAATCTGACGAATTCATATTTGTTGTTGGCATAGACACAAATAATACTTCTATTCTATATAAATTAATGGCTTCTGTCTTGGACACTTCGCCAATATCAAAGTTAGGGCCACATGCCTGCAAGTTGTTCGGTAATAAAGGTAAATGTACGGTATAACAGATAAATCAAGTAAAAATGGCGAAGCTCAACAAAATGATCACAAATAATACTTCGTATGGACCCGGCCTAACGTAGATACATGTCATGTTTCCCCACTTCATTGGTGTCCAATCCAAAGTTAAACTTATATCGTGACACTAAAGCTGGGTTACATTTTTTCAACAACGAGACGAGTTTTTAGATAGGTACTGAGAAACAGTTTCGAAAAAAGTTTTTTTTAAAAACGCTTATTGTCACGCACGCTCGGTGGCAGAACTTTGGATTGGACACCGTGGCAGTGGGGACATATTACGTGTACGTTAGACCCGGTCTATATTATTTACGTCTATGGTTGTTGGCCATTATTTGTTGAGCATTGGCGTAAAATACTTTTTGTAGGATTCAAAATTGGACAAATGAAAAACTTGGGGTCTTCACACACATCCTTGAATTACTTCGCAGATGGATAAAGTGCTCTTCCTGGAATTTATATTGTACGAAGCGTGCTCTCTCGCAAAAATTGGGAGACCGTCTAACCCTATACGGGATATGGAAAATCCTATATCCCTAAGCTATGTACACTCAGCAGCAGAAGTAGATAAACGAGCCGGGTATCCAAAATGATCTACACACGCCCTTAACGTCTTAAGAATAAGGTCGTGTGTAGGTCATTTTGAACACCTGGACAGCTTATCTACTTCTGCTGTTGACTGTATGAACTCGAAAGGAAGAGGCCCCATGTTTACCTAGGTGCTTCTGCTGCTGACTGTAGGAATGAAGAATTTAATTTTTGCCGAAGTAAAATTAAAATTAAATGTCCCAAGATATTTATTTATTTATTTATTTAATTACAGTAAGTACCTACCTATCCCAAAAATTCCGAGTCGTCTTTAATTTAAGTAGGGCCATTAAATGAGATATTTACGGCTAAAATGAAATTGCCAGCATTGCGTATCGCATACGAACCGTTCACCGAAACCCGATTTCGCGGAACAGAATTCAAATTTGATGCGCTGCCCGTTGCCTGCATAGGTATATTTAATGGTACGTTCACATGCGCGGCGTTCAAACGACATCACGAGTTACGTTCACGAGCACAGACGTGTGAACAGGCTGTTTTTGAACGCGCTTGTGAATGTTGAACACGTCGATCGGTCGACTGTCGGCTTATCTGGCAAAAGTTTGGCAAAAATTAAATAAAGGTAAATTTGCGCGTGCTAGGCTTAAATAGGGATCTCGCTGTTCCCTATAGGATCGTTCACGCGTCAAGTTGGACTTTAAATCTAGCTGCTTAAAGTTCACGCGACTAGTGAGCGATCCTATAAGGAACAGACAGCGAGATCCCTCCTATTAAAGACTTCGAATATAGCCCTTGTTTACACGCGCGCGGTCGCGCTAGTATCGCTTGTACCGCACGTTTGTGGTGTACGGACGGTGACGACTTGCCGATTAAAATTAATTTAACAGTGCCAATTTGTCGGAATGGTCAAATATGGGTCAAACGACCAAAATTTTACATTTCCTGGGGTGTTATCAAAGAGAACCATATGGACCCCATCAAATAAGTAGAGATTATGAACAAACAGATAAGTACACAATGACTTACGATCGTATTAAAGCAAATCAAATACTATTATATACATTTAAAATAATCGTCGGTAAAAAATATTGTCTTGTAAATCGCTTAATGCGAACTACGCCAGGCTTACGCCAGGCGCAACAGGGACTTTATTGAGAAGCTACATACATAATATATGGCCTATATGGAACGTCAAAACTTCACGGCGCTGAAATTGAACTTTAAATCTAGCTAAGTACTTGAGGTTCGGCTTCAACGCTGTGACGCCTTGATGGTAGGGATATGGAAGGCTCCCTTTCCCTATGTAACGTTTCAAATAGAGCCGCCATAATACTCTTTAGGCTTATTTTATTTCCAAGTAGGTGAAGGCTAAACAAATCCTACAGATACGGAGAATTAATCGAATCCGGTCAAGAATAGCTGCCTCGTAAATTTCATTAACGTTATCAACGCAATTTTCCGAGAACTTCATTATGACACAGAAGTCAATTATAACGAGATGAACCGTGTTGGAACTAAATGGATTGGTCACATGTGGTTTAATGATAATATTATAGTGGAACTGGTATAATGGACATAGCAGACGCATATGTAGATGAATTGAGTAGGTAATGTCTATTCCAGATGTTAACTACTTATGATTTTGCCTACACTACCTGTGACGCTACTAGTAGAGATCTTCTACTATCTAAAGTCCCGCGGCTTTATGTTTCAAAACGCTTCAACTTTTTTTATTATTATTTTAAAAGCACCACCAATACTCTCAACGCATAGTTGATGGCTGTCTCAGCACGCACACATGTGTTGAGAGTGTTGGTGAATTCCGTATACACGTAGCTACGTATCTTAATTACACGTAGCCGAATCACACGGAGCAAACGGAGCGGATCTCCGTTGCCGAGTAACACGGCAACGGAGATTCGGCTACGGGTACACGAAACACGGTCACGACCAGGAGCACTAGTTGAAATGTCGCGTGACGTCACGGTTAGGTACGATTTATACCTAACGGTGACGTAGTTAGCCCCCACTCTCCAACTTTAATGCTTTTTAACTTGGTCATTCTTTGTTAATTTGATAAAACAAAAAAAATACGTGTCTAATATTTTTTTATTACCTGACTGACGGACTAATTAGAATTTCGATTTCTTCACCCTGTCGTCATCCCTATTGGCGTTTTCCCTTTTGTCTTTGTCTCTAACGAAATAATGTTAGATAAAGATAGAGATACAAGCCTTCACCTCCGCTCACCTCCACGCAACTGGGCCAAAACTTGATCACAGAGCGGGCTCCGATTATAGGTACAATATGTTACCTCCATGTTCCCATCACGGCCAGGCCAGCCTGTGTTCCAGCTGAAATGGGAATAGAATAGGTTTGAAAAAACTCGTTCGGTATAAATAAAATACTGGCCACTTCGGTATGCCTAATTTCTAAATTTAGAATCCGCGACTGTCGTCTGCTCTTTCTTTCGACCATTGTCAAAATCTCAAGTGTACTGTACCAGCGTGCAAAATTCCCAGTGTTTGATGATAAAAATCTATTTTTCGACGTTTGACGACTTGGCGTCATGCCGGTATATTACGGAGGATTCGTGGGCGGGCCGCAGGGCGGCGGGTACTGTCTCTACTCGTACGGTTGCAGCCCCTCCACTCGCGGCTGCGGCGGCTGTGGCGGCTGCGGCTGCTTCGGTCCCTGCTGACGACATCGCGGTACGGGTTTAATAGACAGCTATATATATTTGTCAAGAGGGAATAGGAGACCTACTAAGTATATGCTAACATGTATCACCTTCGGCCAGGTGAGATCGTGGCCAATAGGTATAACACTGTGCATGCGGTTATGGAAAAAACGCGACGTTTAGCTCGAGTAATTTCAGCTTAGCATGCCGCCCACAGCTTTCAGAACATCTCTACACATACTTTCTTATTTCTTAAACCTAACTTGATCTACATGCTGCCCATTCTAACAGTCGGCAGCTGAAGTAGATAAATAGCCACCGAATTACCGAAATACCACCTCTTAAGTACCTACCATGACCTACCATATACGATAAGAGCGCGTAATTCATTTTGAGCTCTTCTGCGGTTAAAACATGTGCTATGATCACTGGTTATAGGTTGCCAGGAAAGTCTACCATCTAGGATCTTAAGCGCGAGGACATTCCCATAAGGCAGCTACGGCGGTGACGATTGGGTCACCCGAGATATTATATAGAACGTGTATGGGCACGTTGTTTCTTTGTAGTGAAGGAAGTGTTTGTAAGTGTTATAACATGTACACGTCCTTGATTGTTGTTTCAACCTATGTCTTTGTTGCAGCTCGACGAGGAAGAGTATCTAAAAGAGAACGTTAATTTCGTGGTGTCGCTTCTTGTGCTGGCGGCGATCGCCGCTGTCTCAGCGCTCGGCTTCTTTGCGGAACGAGTGGCCTTCTCAGATCTATTGTCCCTTGATTAGTCAATAAATTGTGCTGTTTATCAGTTGGTTTGATTTTTATTCCAATGTACCTTCCGGCCTAGGGGCTCTAGGTACCAGCGACGCGACGCGCGGGGACTTGAGCGGAGCGTCAAGCGACAAAATTAAATGTGTCGATAATTAAGATAGTGTTTACGGAGTTTGGGAGTAGCATTGTCTCGCGTCATTCGCTAGCGCTACATGTAGCCGGTGCCTGAAGTAAATAATTATCTATAGTAATGATAATTAGAAAACTAATGTTTTCTCTCAAGCAGCAGAGGCGTCGGGCACGCCTACGCGCAGCCTAGCTAAGATGTTAAGATCTATAAAGCTGTAATTTGCTAGTATTTTTGTGGCCATTGTCAACTTCGGAACCCCACATTGCGCGTGGCCCGACACGCACTTGGCCGATTTTTTTCTGTAGAACACTGAACCTTATAGATCGTCTTAGGATCAATGGTCATTCATAAGGAGTCAATCGCTTCCCGCCCAGAATGTTATTAGGAGCGCTTCCTAAATTCCGAATCCGAGAAAATACTACTTATTTGGCCGTTTGTCCACCGCCACCGGGACGTCACCGACAACGAGATGACGGCACCAATTGCGATACATACATACATTACCTAGCTGACCCCGCGGACTTCGTACCGCCTTAAACCTCACGGAGCCCGAGACCTTTCCAACGAATGCAAAACCGTGGAAATCGGTTCGTGCGTTCTGGAGTTATAGCGTCAGGGAGGAAAACCCGACTTATTTTTATATAGTAGAAGATTATGGCCGTGTTTCTTCCGTGTGTCCACCTACGGCGCATGGGTGACGGGCGGTGGACAGACGGCCCACCGGAAGACAATAGTGTGAGCACTGCGGCAGGTTAGCGGGTAAGATGGTGGTACCAACCCGGACAAACCTAGCACCAAGCCCTACCACCCACCAAGGACACCTAAAGTTCTATTCTATATAAATTAATGGCTTCTGTTTTGGACACTTCGCCAATATCAAAGTAAGGGCTACAGGCCTGCAAGTTGTTCGGTAATAAAGGTAAATGTACGGTGTAAATGATTAATAAAATAAAATTGGAGAGACTCAACAAACGTCAACGTCCAATCTTGGGTGACGGCCATTGAGAAAACCGACACCTAAAGTTGCCATGGACTGCTGTGCCTACCACGCCAACGACACTTAAGCCAAGATGCACATGACATGGGCTCGTTGGTCTTGTGTGGACGGTTTAGCGAACGCCAACGATCGTTCGTTGGCGACTGGCGTGTCCCAGCGATCCGAAGCGAGGTGACAACGTCAAAGGAAGTGGACCATTCGAACTCTGTGTGGACGGTCACCGAAGGCCAACAATGAACGGTCCGAAATACGGAAATGTGTATCTTTCTTGATATTTTAGGTCCATTATTATATTATTTAACTGGATGAGAGTGGCAAGAAATAGAAGGCGTGGAAGAATTTGGAGGAGGCCTATGTCGGAAGACTGATTAGGTACCCAAGGGCAGCTATGATGATTATATTATTAAACAACCAGAATATTGAGAAGACATTCTTATAAAATTGTCAAATAAACCATATTATTTTCTACTTGTAAGTCTGCAATCATTAAACATCTACAATTCACATTTCTATTTTTGAAATTATTATGTGGTTATCCACCATATCCGTTTTCGCAAAAAAAATCTTGTCCTGATAGTTAGATAATATAAAAGTAGCAATTAAGTACTTACTTAAGTATAATTATTTCGTCGTCGTCCATGATCACATTGATTTGGACATTAGGGATGGAAGCCGGAATCAGGAGCAATGATCGTTTGCTTGATCACCAAATGTATTTGGACGTAACTCGAAGGCCTACAAGCGTGTGGCGCCCACGGCGAATATCCTTCGTTGGCGTTCGTTGGCCCGGTGTGTACCCAGCATTAGGTCTAAACACGGATTAAAAACTTTTCAATTTTTTTTTGTAATAAGTATTTACCCACGAACTTCTTCTCAATCATTCAAAAAGAGAACTGCTTGTTCCAAACAAAATCCAACCGACAAAAAGTTTTCCTTATCGATGCAAAATATTCTCTTGTCATTCAAGTCTCACACTCCAAACCTTCACCTAGCAGTAAAAAAATAATAAAAAAATACAAAAAAAGTGTTATTCTCTCAATCTCGCATCGTACGAAGTACGCGATAAGTCTTCAGATAACCCAATCGTGAAGAGTAGCTAAGAGGCAAGATGCCGTGTTACCCGTGCTGCGCTCCCTGCTGTGGCCCTTGCGGCCCTTGCGGCCCTTGCTGCACTCCGTGCTGCGCCCCCTGCTGCGGCCCCTGCTGCGGGTACCGCTGCTGCTAGTTACTTATCGGTTCCCGGACGGAGGGCAGTGGCCAGAAAATATGCCGTCAAGAAGCGTGATCAGAGGTTCCCGTCGGTCTTCGTCCGAGCTTTCCTCAACGAGATGTGCGGCTCTTGAAGAGTAGAGGATTAGCTGCCGCGTGGAGCGTCTCCGCGGCTGCGTACTCCATTTCGAGAGCAACGGACGTGGAAGTGAGCTGGTCTCCGGCCGCCGTGATCCTGCTGTGCCGGCCTTGAAGAGCTCCAAGGCCTGGTGCTGCTTGCGGCTGTCGTAGTGATGGGCAACTCCTGTTTCGGACGCGCTCCGTGCCTCTGCTTTTCTTGGTTGGCAAGATGTCGTCGCTACCCGTTTAGTGCAGTCCAACATGTTTTTTAATTGTTTATTAAAGTTCAGGTCACAATTTTTGCTTTTTCCGTTACTTATTTAGGTAACGGTATAAAATATCGTGCGTAGGCTGAAGGCACCGCACGTGCCTGTAGCTGTGAGTTGTCCCTATATACTCTGTAGGACTGAATAGAACTAGTTGTCCCTATATACTCTGTAGGACTGAATAGAACTATGACTATGCCAAATTATGCGGAAATACATATTACACAAGCGCCACATACGGCGAAAGATGCCATACTCGTTATCACATTTGCGATTCGCGAGCGAGTTTTGTATGGAGGCGAACACGCCGCGAGTTCGCCGCGTACGAGTTTTGTATTGAAAAACGCTTTCAACTCGCTCGCAAATCGCAAATGTGATAAGGCCCTTAGGCACTGGTCCCACCGCGAGCGAGTAAGCTATGAACTATCGGCTATTTTCTAGCTCAAGAAACGAACAAAAGATAATCGCTTTCGTGTAAATAAAAGAGAGAGATATATATTTATAGTTCATAGCTGGCTTGTTCACACCGCCGGCGAAGACACTCTCCCACCGCCCGGCGAGTAAGCGATAATTCCATACAATGTTTACTAGCCGCCCGCTGATTGTCAACTGTTTCTAGTACATAATTTTACTAGTTGATAGCCGAGCTCGCTGATAGTTGGCGGTGGGACCACTGTTTACTAGTTGACCGCCGCGATAAAAGCTATCGACTATAAAACTAATAATAACGAGTAAGCGCCCGTCGCACGCAAACACTCGCTTATAGCTCAGCGTCTAAACTAGTAAAACTATACTCGCTTCTCGCCGCTCGCCCACTAGTTTGTAGTTTATAGTTTCACTCGCTTATAGTTTGTAGCCGGCGGTGGGACCAGTGCCTTAATATATATTTAATATTTTTCCATCATGGCCGCTGTCGTTCAAAACGCGGCGTGTTCGCCTCCATACAAAACTCGCTCGCGAATCGCAAGTGTGATAACGCTCTAAGGCACTGGTCCCACCGCGAGCGAGTAAACTATGAGCTATCGGCTATAGAAACGAACAAAAGATAAGCACTCCCGTGTAAATAAAAGAGACACGGCGATGTTTATAGTTACTCGCCCAGCGGTGAACTATCAATATCGCCGTGTCTCTTTTATTTACACGGGAGTGCTTATCTTTTGTTCGTTTCTATAGCCGATAGCTCATAGTTTACTCGCTCGCGGTGGGACCAGTGCCTAAGGCTGCGTCCACCAGAGCTGTGCACGGGTGCGTTGCGGAGAATGGATTTCTTTCACTTTCAGGCTGCCAACTGCAATTAATAAGACTGCATTAAAACTGCAAGCGGACTTTGCAGTCTTAGTCGGTTTGCAGTTTTGATGCAGTTACTTTGACCCTTTGAACGCCAAGAACACCTAAGGTTTCTGCATCAGAGCTGCACTCTTGAGATTTTGCAGCTGGGTTGCAGTTCAAATGCTGTCTAACCAGTCCAAAACTGCAAAACTGACTGCTGTCCGCTTGCAGTTGCCATGCAGTCCTATCGACCGCACACCGACTACAAGCGAGCAGTTGCACGGTTGTTATAGTCCTGTTGCAGTAGAAACTGCATTGCAACTTGTACAGTGCAGTATTGCAATGTATCAAAGTAACGTAGTTTATTGCTTACTCGCATACAGGGCGCCAAGCGCGCAGTGCGTATAGTTAGCAGTTTGGGGGCCTTGGCTAGGGCCGGTACAGACTGACAGCAACAAGCTCCGCAGTTCGGATGCAACTGATTTGCAGATTTCATAGTGATTCGTTCAAATGCAGTCCGTCGCTACCAGCCGTCAGAACTGTACCAGCTCCTACTAGCTCCAGAAGTAAATAGATCAGCTACCTAGCTCCATTGGAGAAATAATAACAATATGCACGACCAGAAAATATATTCAAATCTGGCTTTATAACACTTGTATAACATAATTAACATACCAAACAAAAAATACATGTCCTCTTAATCTAAATCACAATTGTGACTCCTTCACAGTAAGTAGTTCCTTCGAAAGTATTGCCACCTTTGGCAGTGTAAGTAGACTACCGCGACCTCGAGGTATCACAGGCTGCCCCCGTTCACCCACAGGTGGGAGGCAAGTCCCGGTCTAGCTGCAGCAAGGCCCGCAGCAGCTGCCGCAGAGGCCGCTGGTGCAGCCCCCGATGCAGCCGTGGCCGCAGCTGAAAAACGAGCCCGCCACGCCGCCTCGGGCTCTGGAAACATGGAAAACAATTCACTTTAGTAAATGAACTACTACTTACCTACGACTTAGCTACTTTTTATATCCGAAAAACGCACAGTTCCTTCGGGAATGCTACAGCCGAATCATACGAGGACGAAGTCGCGGGCAGAACTACTAATAATAGGTATGGAATAATAGGTATTCAATTAGAATCTTCGCTACATAGGGAGATAACATAGGGATATTTTATCGGGCCCACATATAGCCATATAGCGGTAGGGAATGTGACTATGGCGAGCTAGAGAGAGATCTTGAAGCAGTCGAAATTGGCAGCTTGTTCATAGTACCTACTTCATTCCCAACCGCTGCGGGCAGCCCCTGAATAAAATTAAGTAAGATTCCGAAAGAGGAATTCAAATTTCGAACTACTACTTCTGGACTATTCGAAGAACTCTGTCGGTTGTAAAATCGGCACTACTCGTAAATCTGGGTTAAAGATTTAGTTACGAGAGTTAGATCTTGCTTGTTCGCCACAAGCGAAATTAAACAAGATGTTCGGTATTGGAACGCTCTATCGCTTTATGCACTAGGTATGTGGGGAAGCAGCACGGTTCTGCCATAGGGCCCTGATATCGGTGCGGGGTGTCATCTCTAGGTGTGGGCTAACACAACTGGCCCGTGGATACACGGTACGGGCCCACGCCGCAACCCGTGCGCACCATCGACCCACACAGGCCCTGACAGCGGTGAGGGCTGTCAGGACCACTACTGACCCGTGGATGACGCCCCAGGGCGAGCTACAGCAGCCGTACTGCGCGTGCACGCAGCACGGGCCCACGCCGCATTCCGTGCGGCGCGCCATCGGCTCGCACGGGCCCTGACAGCGGTGAGGGCTGTCAGGACCACTACTGACCGGTGGATGACGCCGGAGTCGCCGCAGGGCGAGCTACAGCAGCCGTACTGCGCGTGCACGCAGCACGGGCCCACGCCGCAGTCCGTGCGGCGCGCCATCGGCCCGCACGGGCCCTGACAGCGGTGAGGGCTGTCAGGACCACTACTGACCCGTGGATGACGCCGCAGTCGCCGCAGGGCGAGCTACAGCAGCCGTACTGCGCGTGCACGCAGCACGGGCCCACGCCGCAGTCCGTGCGGCGCGCCATCGGCCCGCACGGGCCCTGACAGCGGTGAGGGCTGTCAGGACCACTACTGACCCGTGGATGACGCCGCAGTCGCCGCAGGGCGAGCTACAGCAGCCGTACTGCGCGTGCACGCAGCACGGGCCCACGCCGCATTCCGTGCGGCGCGCCATCGGCCCGCACGGGCCCGCCATGGGGCCCTGGCAGCCGAGGCAGCAGTTACGGACCGGCATCTTGAGCTGGAAACATACGAGGCTCACTAACGTAGCGCAGTGGCTGAACTGCCTCGCACTTTTGTCTGATCGTATCCGTGAAATCTGTCCAAAGTAACCTGCTGGGGCTCTATTCGAAACGTTACATAGGGAAAGGGAAATTCTCTATCCCTACCTTTAAAGCGTCACGGCGGGCGCCCAAATTGAAGCTTAAATCTAGCTGTTAAAAGCTTGCTGCTGCTTCGACCGTGGGAAAGAGGATTTCCGTTTCCCTATGTAACATTTCGAATGGAGCCGCTGTTCTATTAAGACTTGGAGCATTTGTATAATGCCTCACCCAGGGACCATAAAAGGAAATGCGCGAGGCGTTTTGCGTTGGAGTCGGATCGTCAGATGGCAAAATCAATATATTTTGTTTTTATGGAGCAGCGTTGTTTCGCCACAGATTAAATAAATAATTACTAGGTAGTTTCGCGCTTATTCAGTACCTACTATTTTACGTCGCTTGCTTGACCCACCGTCGGACGTTTCGCGCATGTCGTCACGTCACTGGTCCCCGACCGGCTAGGGCCACTTCGTACACAGTCCCATTTCGTCACACGTTCTTAAATCATCCACAATGCCATCTTGTCAAGTAGGTAAGTAAGTAGTCCACAGTTCCTAAAGCATCGATTACACCGAACTCCATCTAGTGTACTACGTCATGTACTAATTGCAAATAGGGATGTAGAACCCCTAGATTTAAAATGTTTAAATTATTTTCGTTACACGTCCGTCTTTGGGTCACAAACTTACATATATCGTACCAAATTTCAACTTAATCGGTCCAGTAGTTTTGGAGAAAATCGACTGTGACAGACGGACGGACAGACACACGATGAGTGATCGATAAGGGTTCCGTTTTTACCTCTTGAAGTTCGGAACCCTAAAATAAAGTATCGTCGAAATCGGTTAATAATTGACGAAATTATCGTGGTCAAACATAAAAAACAAACAAATTCACGCGTCGAATTGAGAACCTCCTCCGTTTTTTCGTCGGTGATAGTTTCGTCACCTAGTTATAGTTTTAAGTCATAGAGGGTCCCACTGAAAACCAGAGCCGCGGTTCACCGCTGCATTATGCTGAGTGGGATCCTTTTTGGTAAAATTCGGCACAATTCGGCACAATTATTCCACTTTGCTGTTGGGTGAATATCAGATTTCATGTTTTGCACTTGTCTACCCATGTTAACTTCATGAAAATTAAACTATAAGAGTCAGGCTTTTTTGTGGGTAAAGATCTTACTGGGAAGCAACATTGCCATCAAAAAAGGCAATGAATAATAATTCAGAAGTTATCAAAAAAAAATTTTGAACTTTAAAAATCTAAGCTCTTTGGCGCGTCCACCACAGTGTTATTTTTTTTAAACAATTATAATTTTATTTTTTACTCCGAATTTGACGTCTCCAATTGTTTTTCCTGTATTTAGAAATGTTTAATTGTACAAAACTCAACTAGAATATTTTTTGTAATTGTCTGGTCAAAAGTTATTGTAAAATCAATTTTGTCCTACCCAAAAACACCTCATTTCTTTGGCGTACTTGAACAGTCTCGCATTTTGTTATCATTTTACCTAGACTAGTCCCACCTCGCGTACCCGCTTCCTTTAATTGCCATCTAACATCCGACTGGTGCAAACCTGAGCATAGTTTGACGTGTTTCGGAAAAATATTTTATACATCACCGTTTGCGGATTTTTTTCCGCTAAGCGCCTAATTTCTTCGGCGACCGAATTCACAGTCAATTCCTACTTGAATTTTTTTATACTTTTTTAGTGAATGTATGCTGCGATTATCTACATCTATAGTTTTAATTTGAAATTATACTTTAAATACTTATGGACGTAAAAAAATATTTATACCCAAATCTCATTTCTTTGGCGCTAATTTCTTTGGATTTCTTTGGCATTTAGTGTCAAAGAAATTAGATTTAGCCATAGAAATTAGAAGTTCATTGTAAATTTTCCCAAAGATATATCACAAATATCGCTTTTATTAGATTTAATTGTTTTTGTATATTGTTTTATTAATGATCATTCCTAAATATATCAATAATACTAAAAAAAAAATCTTCCGCTAAACAACCATAAATAAAACGACTGCTTTTCTCCGTTCAGTTAAAATAAGTGTTACATTCGGAGATTTATATAAAATAAAGCAAATTTAGCAATTTGTTGTGTTTATATACTTAATATAAAAAATGCAAAAAATATATGTTTCAACATTTTAAATAAGTAACATTTTGTCGTACAGAATGACATAAAAATGGATACAACTATATTGTACAAAGTCGAACCGATTCAATATCTAAATGGCGCGAAAGAAAAAGAAAAAGGCAATTAAAATCATACAAAAACTAAACAATGAAAGTTCCTGTTACTAGGTAAAGAAACCAAAAATTAAAATAACTAAAAAAAGGCAAACAAAGATGAAAACTTGAAAAAGAGCAAAGAAGTGTTTAGAAGATATTAAATCCTTTAGGTTTATCAAAAATAAAGATAATTTAAACAAGAGAAAGGTACCACGAAAGAAGAATTGATAAAATGTTTTTTTGGGTTATGGGGAAGAATTGAAAAATAGTTGTGGGTAACTTTTAAAAGGAATTTAGATTTAAGAAAGTCTTAGATCGATCTGTAGCACAAATGATGTGCAAATAAGAATAAGCTAATGTACATATTTACTCGGTTTAAATTATAACCAAAAGTATAAAAAAAAAATTGAGCCTTACAAGATACTTTTATTTCATTACTACACGGTGGTTGTAAAAAAGCTTGATTTTTTGTTGATCGCGTATTACATTTGTAAAATATGCTACAAATATTTTATGTTATAAACACATAATATTATTCACAGTTTATACCTATGATGGAAAAGATATTTTAATAACACTGTTAAATCTGTGGTATTATAAAAAAGACCGACATTACGTAGATTTTTGTGAAACAAAGTTTTTAATACAGGTAAAAATATGATCTCAAATTTAGAGACTAACTTAACATGAAGGTAGGTACCTACTTTGTCAAAAATCGACGCTTGCAATTTAAATGCTTTTATTTTTAATTTTATGATTATCTTTTATACTCCACTTATTTTTTTTGACGCATTTCTCTTATATATTTGACAAAATTATGTTCATTTTCTAATTTTATTGGCATATTTTCTAATTTCTTTGGACATACCCTAATTTCTTTGGCAATCAAATTTTTAAACTGCTAAAACTTAAAAAGTATTAGAGCTATTTTTGGCACAATAAGATATATTTTATTGAATTTAAGTCTTTTACAGGGTATGTTGTCCGAAATACTCGAAATGTTGAAAAAAAAATGCGCCACAGAAATGAGAAATTTTCAAACGAAATCTGATATTCACCCTGTTACTTTTTATTTTTGTTTTATTGTATTTATTGTCGTGTTGAAGTATGTGTCAAATAAATGATTTTCTTCTTCTTCTTTCTTCTTCAATGAACAGTTTTGCGTTTGGCCATCCGTTTGCGTCGCGAAAGACAACCATAACTTTTCAACACGAAATTGAACCTCGCGCGCCTTTAACAGTACTTATTGAAATATATTGGTTATCCTCCGCATCGCAAACGGTTGGTCAAACGCAATACTTACCGCTGATGCAAACTTATATAATTCGGGATTCGGGTTATCGTACAATATTTTGGAAAGGAGAATGCACGTGCATATTTTTTAAAGGAGAACACATCGGAAACTACTTACTACTTCTGAGCTCTTGTATTTTCAAGTGACGAAAAAATGAAGGAGGTTCGATTCGATTCGACGCGTATATTTTCTAGAAACATCTCCGTCATCTAAGTTTTACTAGTTGCCCCGGTGAACTTCACCGCGGATTCCCGTCATCATCATCCCCGTTCCCGTACAAAGTTATTTTTACGATTTTTTTTCTTTCTAAGCCTTAACACAAAAAAAGAATGAGCTACCTAAATCGGCCCAGCCCTTCTCGAGTTTTAGCGAGACAAACGAACAGCAATTGATTTTTAAATATATGTCGCAGGGAAATGATAAAAACAGGAAATTGATCAAATTCCTCAGGGATATGATGAAGTCCCGGGAGATAATAAAAATACATCGCGTTGTTTCATTCCCCTTGCGGAATTCAGTGATTTGATCAAGTCTCCGTTTTAGGGGAATGATGGAATTATAGCAATGTCCGATGGATTTCTTCATTTCCCTTAGCAATTTGATCAAATCCCTGAGCTGTTTTAGGGAAAAGATAAACGAGTTACTTAAGTCAACTTCTTATATTCGAACATTTTACTAAACACGTCTAGTGATTTGATAAAATCCTTTGTAGGGATAGGGATATGTACCTCAGGGATTGATCAAATTGTGGACTTCGGAACCCTAAAACTAATATCAAGTTAAAAGAGTTCGGCAGTTCACCATAGTTTGGAGCAAATCCGACTCGGATAGGTTAGTTTAGAAGGCTTTCGCGGGAGCTCTGGAGCTTGGGAGCTCTTTTTTTATAACAACCCAGAAATTACATTTATTACCACCTTATTCCATTAACAAGACGTTATTTACGTTATTTATCAAAGTTACCTCTCTAGTTTTAATCACAACACGATGCCGATCCTAAACACGACTGTATGACGTTAAATTTCCCTAAATCTGTCAGGAATTTGATCAAATCACTAGACGTGTTTAGTAAAATGTTCGAATCGAGTTGAATTAAAAAGCTCATTCTATCTTTTCCCTAGAATAGCTCAGGGATTTGATCAAATCGCTAAGGCAAATGAAGAAATCCAGCGGCCATGGCACTCTTATAATTCTTTCATTCTCATAAAACGGCTCGGAGACTTGATCAAATCACTGAATTTTTATATCGTCCCCGGGACGTGATCATTGTTGGAGAGCGCATATGCCTGTACTGCGGTACTGGCAAATAGACTAATCATATTACATATGTCTCATTTGAATATTTGTAAGAGGAGATAGCAACCGTAGTTGTTTATGTTACAATGGTGTTACTTCAGTAAATAATGCGAACGGTCAATCACTGCATTTATTATTTTACATTAATGATATCCCTGAGGAATTTGATCAAATCCCTGTTTTTATCATATCACTGCGACATATATATAGATAGATTAGGACCTGGGCGACCGAGCTTTGCTCGGGTGAAAATAACTAAAACACAGTTTTCTCAGATATGAGACCTAGCTAGGTCGTTTGTCGCCCCCGTAAACCCCTCATCCGAAATTTCGTCACAAAAAAAAGGAACAAATAAAAAAAATTACAGAGAAATATAAAAGTTTAGCACGTTTAAAGTATAAGATTATAATTTGTCGGCTTTGGGCATAAAAATATTCTTCGGATTTTAATTTTAATTTATTTAATTTTTTATAATTTAGTGGGATATGTTTCAGTAAAAGACAAAGAAAAGAATCGCGAATAGTTTGTTCACATCTAGTAAAAGCTACACTACACAGAATAAAAAATAAGCAAGATCAATTTTCATAAAAACATCTCCCGATATGTTAAGGCTGCAAAAACTCTAAATTTCCAATTTACCCATTAAATATGCGGTCACACTGCTTGAACTGCTTCCCAGCTTGTAGGTATCCCTCTGGATTGGATACATGTTTTTTTTTAAACGTGATTAGGTACCGAATTCATTTCAATGAAAGCGAGCAGAAAATTATAAAATAAAATTATGAAAGATTAAGTAGGTACATGGCAATTATTTTAAACCGACATGTATTTCAATAAATAAAACTAAGAAAAAGGGGAAATAAAACAAATTGAGAAATTCGACAAACTGGGGAGTAGGTGTAAATCGTGTAAATGGAAACTTAAAAAATCCAATAAATTAAATGAATTAGGTATTTAAGATACAATATTATTTGATTCGAATTAAATGGCATCGTGCCATTTTTATTGCTGCTACTACTACTACTGCAGCCTATTTGCAACCCACTGCTGGGCACAGGCCTCCTCTCATCACTAGAGGGTTTGGGCTATAGTCCCCACGCGGGCCCAGTACGGATTGGGGACTACACACACATCTTTGAATTACTTCGCAGATGCGTGCAGGTTTCCTCGCGATGTTTTCCTTCACCGAAAAGCTCGATAGTAAATTCGAATTTAATTTCGCATATAAGTAAACTTAGAGGTTAGAGGTGCGAGCCGGGATCGAACTCCCGACCCTCTGCATGAGAGGCGGTAGGTCGAACCACTAGGCCACCACGGCTTCAAATTTATTGTTTCCAGTTATTTCCAGTGAAAACAAATTGACAACAACAAGTTATAATGTAAATTATGATTAAACTAAATAATAGTTGCGGTTAGTTACCTTATTATTTAGGTAAAGATCTTTTCACCAAAATTTTGAAGTTTTTTTGATATTTTATTTTTTATACTAAGAGACGTTCTCACAAGCACGACCAAAATAGAAATGATTTTAAATTGTTCCATTCCTTGTCAGAGTGGAATTCTTAAAGAAATATATTCATAATCCATTCGACGATAAATAACGGCCAGTATTATCGATGTAATTACCCAGTCAGTAGTGATTATTAGGCTGGGCACAGACCTACCGATTCTGTTCTGATTCTACCCTGATCATAAGAACAGAATACAAATCGGGTCATCGTCAGACACACGCCGGGTAGGGCGTCGGTCTTTCTTGTTTCTCGATCACTCGCAATCTAGCTCTTGCCGAGAATACGTACGTACTCGTATCCATACAGTAATATACATAAAAGGAACTTAGGTACCTATTTACAAAAGCGTTACCAGAGCACTCACATCGAAAAACCAGACCATGGGCTTTTTACTTTCATTTATTTTACGTTTTTTTTTATTTAGAAATGTGAGTAACTTGAGATTTAACTATTTAACTATTTATTTGTGACTTCGTGAATGCATCTTTAGTTTAACAAATAAGCACGCAAATGAGCCCGAAAAACACGTGAAACCATGCTATCAAGCAACTACGTTTTGGCAACACTGACTGGATTCGCCGGCGCCGGGCGGGTTTGCAACCGATTATAATGATACGGAGCTATAGTACAACGTACGTTGTAAACTATGCCTCTTTCTGCCCGGCCATCGGCGGCGCTGTCCCATTGCTTGCTGCCCGGGCATTCTTCCGGGCCCGGGCCGGTAGGTGTGTGACATTTTAGTATGGCATTCTAGCCTTACGGTGTCATTATTTTCTAGGAAGAATAGAACAGAATCGGTAGGTCTGTGCCCAGCCGTATTCTCTTTACACGTAAAGTGAAGATCAATGCTGGCTGCATATTCAAATTCAAATTAAAAATGTCCTTCTGTCAGCTTTAAAACAAGAAACGTCACTTTGCCAACACACATGAAAATCAAAAAATCCAAAAAAAACTTCAAATTAATTATAAATGGTATAAATATAAATAACTTCAATTTGCTTAATTATTAAGAATTCAAACGGAATGCCGTATCAATACGGGTGTTACCGCGACTTCAACATCGGCACGTTCGCGCGCTGCGGCGGGGGCTGCGACCCGCCGTGCTGCCGGGGCTTCACGCCCTGCGTGCAGGGCTGCTGCTGCTGCCCCACGGGGCCCTGCTGCAACTGCCACAGCGGCGCCGTGCCCTGACCAGCCTAGGGCGAAATGCCACTAGTGTGCTAGATTCCTAAGGTGTCTTGACTCTGAAGTTTCGTCAATAAAGTGGTTTGTTATTAAGAAGAATTTTTTATCGCGACTATACCTACATAGATCACGGATTTGTAGCATAGATCCCATATACCCACCCACCCAAGTTCACAGCTGGAGTAAACAATTGAGTAGATATTGTATAGATAGAATTGTCTCCAAAATATAACTCTACATTACACGGTTTACACGGAGCGGGGTTAGTCAATGACATCAAAACAAGTCAATCCGCCCCATTAAGTCAGCGATTGATATCGTGTAAACTGACGTTCCCTGCCTATGGACTCCCTATGAAATCTCTTTTGCGGTCCCGAATGAACAAGTAGGAAGTACTTTAGTTCAGCTGCGGCCTTCAGATTTTTTCTAAATCCTAAACTTAATTCAATTCCAAAGTTCTTATTAAGCACATATCTGTATGTATTCAGCTTACTTCGTTATTATAAAGAATGGCAGTTCTTCCTGGAAATAGACTTTGATTGAAATATTATGTAGACGACGCTCGAAATAGACACAATGACATTGAAGGGGGATTATTTTCGTAGAAAGGACTCCCCTCGACCCGCCAGCGATTCTGTGAAAACGTCACCCCACAGCCGCGGCACCACAAAAAACGACCAGCCAATCTAGACCCACGGGCCAGTGTCTTTGGCGAAGCCACCGTAGTTCTATACTGTCTGTAGAGTCTGTTCACTTTTCGTCGAATCCAGGTCACGGAACGCGTGTCATTTGGACAAAACTGGCTCCAGCACGCAAATACTCATGGAAAAATTATCGATCTAGAGATGATTAATATGTATAAACTATCCCCGGTTCTATGAAATGGCGAGCGAAGGGCGAGCCGGGACCGGGAACCGTTCTGCGAAATCGTTTTCCTGCTTCATACCATTTATAACTAGAATCGTTGTTGGGTTGGGTTTTAAGGCGAAGCAGTCGTTGAACTCTAGTTCATGAATAAACTGCATAAATAAGTAAATATGAATGACAACTCTTTTTTCCTTAGTCTATCAGGAAGATTCTTGAAAAGTATTGGACACGTATTTTTTCTTTTTTCACGTAATCAAACTTATCGGAGATATATTGAATTGAAATGTCGCGCGACGTCACGGTTAGGTACGATTTTTACCTAACGGTGACGTAGTAGCCCCCACTCTCCAACTTTAATGCGTTTTAACTAAGGGTAGGTTGGTTCAAACCGTTCGTTAAAGTTAACGTCAACGTTAAATATTTTACTATGGGACAAAGTGACGTTTCTGTATGGAATGACAGCTCCGCGGCCATATTTAACGACCAGGAGTCCGTCAACTGTGCTTGAAACAACTTAGTCATTCTTTGTTAATTTGATAAATCAAAAAAATATGTGTCTAATATTTTTTACGTCACACCAGGCCGAAAAGCGGGATTTACCGCCCTTGGGCGCTACGAAAAATCCCTCTTCACGGCCAGGTGGTGACGTAAAATCGTATACTAACCACGGGCGGTCGTAAAGAAATCCTCAGACCGCTAGATTATAGCCCTCGCCTCCGGCTCGGGCCTCAATTACCCGCGATCTGAGACTTTCTTTACTTGACCGCCCTAGGTGTGTAATGTACTATTTATTACCTGAAAGACGGATTAATTAGAATTTCGATTTCTTCACCCTGTCGTCATCCCTATTGATAATTTAAAAAATATCCCGACGGATCATCAGAAAAGAGTATCTTGGAGCCGGTACATACATTTTGAACTGCAACCCAGCTGCAAAATGGCTGTTCGAGTGCAGTTCTAATGCAGTCGACGTAAATGCAGTGGATTGTGTAGTCGGTTTGCACTCTGCAAACCGACTACACAATCCACTTGCAGTTGCCGTGCAGTTGTAATTCAGTCCTATTGCAGTTTGGGTAACTGCATGCATGCCATTGCAACTTCTATTGAAGTCGTATTTCAGTTTCTCCAACTAAAATAAAACTGCTGCATTACAACCGTGCAGCTCGTGATTCAGACAGAACTGCATTCAAACGCCACTTTGCATCTGGGTTGCAGTTCAAAATGCTGTCCGTCTGTACCGGCCCTAATCATCAAACTGATGCGGTGAGGCACTGGGTACCTACTTACTATAATATACAGTGATAGTTGGTGTGAAATGAAACCATTGTGAAACCACCTTAACCGAGGAGATATTGGCAAAAACAGAACGACGCACAATGCCAATTATAACTGCATATCGCGGAGCCATCGGCCGGCACTTCCGCCCGCCGCTTATCTGATGGCGCCCAAAACGGCGCTTCCGGCACCTTGCTTCGCGGGAATTAGCGAGTTCGTGCCTCAACAGTCGAGCTCATTAATATGTATACACTTTTGCACCATGGGCCGGTACACACGGACTCCAATTTCTACGTTGCGTTGCGTAGCGCAGCGTATTTGCACGTCTTTTTAATACATTTATTTATATCATTATCTTATTTTCTTTTTCTTTATTATCTGTATTGTGTCTTCTGTATTTTAACTCTGTTACGTTGTAGTGTGTATTTTTATGTCAAAATAAATGTTCTGAGTTCTGAGTTCTGAGTTCTGAGTTATCGTTCAGTGATTATTCACTGAAAACTGCAAACCAACTGCATCCGAACTGCACAGCTCTCATAGAAATTGAAGTTCCGTTGCAGTACGTCTCTACCGGCTCTTAACCCTTTGGATGCCAGAACACAGTTACCAGGCGCTGCCTACCACGCCAACGACACAGGTGTCTCTGGATGTCTAAGCCGAGATGATGAACTTTGATTATGCAGCGGGCAGACAGTGAACATTTCAACTCCAGCCGGTTGAAATTGTATCCGAACTGCATAGCTCTTACTAAATGTAGTTGAGAACTTGAGATGTTCTTTCTATCCCTACCGTTGGACTTGTGGGATAAGTGGAAATACATTTTCCACAAATACAGACCCGTAGAAAAGAACGAAAGAAAATTCCATTACTCCCTACCCCCTGGGGAGGATAAGTAAGGATAAATAGAATAGGTGGAGATAGCTTGATAAGTGAACAGCTAGCGATGAACAATAATTTGTCTCTTACTGGCACTATCTTGACCGTTTCAGTCTTTGGTGAGACTTAGTGCCATGGGTAGAAAAGGTTGCCAAGGAGTTTTGTAGAAAAAAACGATTTGTTTTGGGAGACAGAGGTCAGAGGTTTTAGGCACTAGTCCCACCGCGAGCGAGTAAGCGATGAGCTATCGGCTATAAAAACGAACAAAAGATAAGCACTCCCGTGTAAATAAAAGAGACACGGCGTGTTTATAGTTCACCGCTGGGCGAGTAACTATAAACATCGCCGTGTCTCTTGCCTTAGGGCAGATTGCGCTACGAGGCAGTTGGTTAGCAGTTTCATCGAGATTTCGTCGTTCAAATGCAGTCCCGTCGTCTGTACTACACTGGCCCCTAGAGCCTGGCAAGAGTTCGTTTACAGGTGATCTCGTAATGCCAGGGTATGGTGGACTGCACGTGCACACTCACGTTAACAGATTCACCGGACCACTCTTCTACATTACGCATACTTAAGGCATAAGAATAAAGAACAAATTGTAAACAACGTTTTATTCTTATCTTTACTTCACATGATAGACGGACAACGGAGACAACCACGTGGCGGGGCTCGAACAGCTGCAGACGACACGATCACAGGCTCAGGTCTCAATATAAGGGGGCCTCGTAGCACACGGGGGCCGGTTGCGGAGAGCTCTGCTGCTGTGGCTGGCAGGGCCCGCGCGACATGCCCGGCCGGCCGTAGGAATGGTACGTCCCGTAGGCCATGCCGCAGGATTGTTGAGGTGGCTGGCAGGGTTGTTGGCATGGTTGCGAGCACGGCGCCGGCTGTCTGTAGCCGCCGTAGTTGCAAGGGGCCTGGCAGTACTGTGGGCTCGGCTGCCGCGGGCAGGACGGCTGGGCGCACGGCGGCTGCGAGTACGGCGACGCGTAGGACGGCCCGCATGGCCCACATGGTCCGCAGCCCGGCCAGCAAGGCCCGTAAGATCCACCACCGAAGCAATTCATCTTCCTTCACCACGCGAGTCTTCAAAATAAGTGTAAGTTCACTAGAAAATTTTGCATCAAATTTTTCGTTTTCTATTTTATTATTTTTATTAGTTTTTACATGAATGCGACTGATGTGTATAAAAATATACGGAATACTAAATGACACGTTCTTTTTTCATCGTTTCGTAGAATTTAGTTTTGAAATTCAAATTAATTGTTACCTACCATAGATTATTTTCGGCCAGGTTATTTAACCTAGTGACTCAAAAAAAGGAGAGATATAAATACTTTATGGCCCATCAATCACATACACTCGCTTCCAATATGAAAAAAAAAACCACTTCCACCACCAGTGCTTGTCACCACAGCGCTATGATTAGAGTAGGAAGGAAGTATATTGGCCAAGCCAACACATAGGTACTAATAATATCAGACACTATTAATATATCGTAGGCAGAGGAACATGTCTTTACATCTTATCTACTATGGTAAATGCAAGTCATGCAATGGGAGTACGTTAATGATAGTTTCAACTTCTAGAAACTTATTTATTTTGTAATAACATATAATTATTATTAGCTGCGCGATAGTAATGGCGTGCCGAACGAAGCCAACGCAATTCCGTAGAATAGTTAGCAAACCACCGTCTTATTAGGTAGGTAGACGCAATGCGTAACGTCGTAATGCATTACAAGAAGCCATCAAACATGACATGCGAAGCCTGCATGAAAATACATACTTACCGTCTCTTAATTCTACGTGGATAGATGTGGAGTAGAGAAACTATCATCTGAGATCGTCAGGACGTGTGTCAGGATAGAAGATATTTTTTTGGGTATGTAAAATAGCGTACGTCCTATTCTCAGACCTACTGAACATACACTCCAAATTTCATAAGAATCGGTCGAGCCGTTTCAGAGGAGTTTGGTTACAAACACTGTGACACGAGAATGTTATATATTAGATGTCCTAATTTACGTAGACCTCTTCCAAAAAATTTACCTATCTAATTATTGAACCCACGGTAACCTTAGAACTGGTCCCACTCCCACCCTGTTCACTGGAGCCTAGCACGAGCGTGAAGATAGTGCGCACTCGCAGGTGTACCTAACACAAAGTTGCGATCCCATCACATGGACAACCACGTATGATTACGATGAATATAATCACGTTCTATACGAGCAGTTGAGCAGGGTAATAGTTTCCAGCGAACCAATTTCGTCAACCGTTTGGATAATAGCTGCAATTGCTACCGACTTCTATGGAAACGAGAGATGTGCGGTGCGCAGACCGCTACGTTTCGAGGTCATTCCTATGTTGGCATCATGGTTGAGGGAGGGCGTTTTCATAAGTATTGTTTGTAACCTATCAGCCTAACTAACGGACCTACTACTGTTACAAACTTATTATTTGCGGTTGGTGCAATGGACACGGTTACTCCACCAACCGCGAATAATGAGTTTGTTTTAGTATATTTGCATTGTTTTCTTTGTATAGGTATTTTTTGGAGTTTCAGATAATAGGCAACCCAACAAAATGCTAAAGAACGATTTTTCAAGAAGAATGGTTCAATATGTATGTATCAAAAACAAAAGCGCTCTTTCGAAAATGTCTAACTTTTTGCACGCTGAACGTATCGAAATGTTTACTTTTAGCAACTGCATTAAAAAAAAACCTTACGAATACCATAATAGTCTTCTACGCGGATGGAGTTGCTGGGATTGCTAGTAGCCTTCTTATGTTGAATAATGTTTTTTTTTTTGTATGAAGGTCTCCCACAATTTCCGGTGCCGCCGTGTACGAGTAGACTCTACATTGTAGAGTATAATGTACAATATTTAAAGACTGCGTAATTCGTATGGTTAAAAATAATTTCCATTGTGAATGTGATGAACATAACAATAATTTCACTTAAATTAGGTAGTTTCATTGTTCGGTAGCGTAACCAGTGGGAAAGGAAGGGGGAACCAAATAATACCGCTTAGCTACTTCCTGCGCACTTGAGAACCGGCGCTGCGCAGGCGTTGCTTGTTTTACAGCGAGCCCACTTCGACTTAAAAACGCTTGCGATAAAAACTAATTTTTCGACATTACCTGATCAAAAAAACGCTTGAAGAATATTTACATAATACTTATCGTATCGCAACTAGCCACTACAAAACCCACCATAGGCATACCCAGGATGTAGCATTTTTAATTTTTACCGTACTCACAATCCATATTAATATTACAAATGCGAAAGTAACTCTGTCTGTCCGTCTGTTACCTCTTCACGCTTCAACCGCTGGACCGATTGAGATGAAAATTGGCATGGAGATAGTTGGGGTCCCCGGAAAGGACATAGTATACTTTTTTATCCCGGAAAAAGGCATAGTTCCCGCGGGAACGCGATAACCGAATTCCACGCGGGCGAAGTCGCGGGCAGAAGCTAGTATACTTATCAGACGAAAACACATCAGTGATGTGCGGAATCCCCGATTTCATGGGAATATCGCGATACCTAAAATGTGTATGGGTTATGGGCTTTATCCCACCAAGTGTGATTGGACTACACGGTGCTTAATGAAAATCAGTAGAAGTTAATGTGCCAAAGGAAAGTAATTAAAATACACTCGATCGCATTTAAACTGGGTCACTTTGTGTAGGATTTTCCATACAAAGTGACTCGATTTCATTGTGGCTGAGTGTAGATTAACATATATATCCATCCATCCGTATGTAATTGTTACGTTTAATAATGTCAGTAAGAGTACGAGTAAGGTAGAGTAGGGTATAAGCCGGATGCATCAACAAAGTTAACGTGAGTTAAATATGGCGCCGAGCTGTCATTCCATACAGAACACAAACGTCATTTTCTCTTAACGAAATTCTCGGCGGCCATATTTAACGGACTCTTTGATGCAACCCAGGCTAAATTGGCGGCCGGATTGGTCCAGTTGGTAGTGACCCTGCAATCTGTTCCGATGGTCGCGGGTCGAGTCCCGCTCGGGGCAAACCTTGTGATGAACACGAATGTTTGTACTCGAGTCATGGATGTTAGTATTTATATATGTATGTATTTCTCTATCTAAGTATTTATATCGTTGGCTAGCATCCATAGTACAAGCTTTGCTTAGTTTGGGGCTAGGTCAATATGTGTGAAATGTCCTAAGATATTTATTAATTCATTAATTAATCTGCGTTTTCTAAGGTAAGTGCACCTTCTGCTGCTAGGCTGTACGTCAGGTGACGGACGCGCCGCTGCGCGCACGCACTGCGCACTCGCCGTTAAGCGGCGGTGGTCGGCAACCCACCGGTTTGACCCTACATATGTATATTCCAACTTCGACGTAAACATCTGTGACCGATTTATATACTTAGCCAAAACTACTACATTTTCTTTTGTCAATTCTTCGAGGTACCTCGCAGGCCTAAGCGCATAGTTACTTCAGGGTTTGTCGTAGGTATAACGTTATTGTTATTAGCCCACAATTCATAGTGAAAAAGTTCCTATTGTAACATTTCAGAATAACTAATTGAAAATTTCTGCTACCTGCATTGCACGCTACTATAAATAACAGTCGACAACTTCCTAGTACCTACTCGGAAACTCGTGAATTTATGGGAAAAGCAAATACATTTTGCTCGTTATTTTAAATACCTACCTAAGCTCCATTGTAATGGAGAGGCATTGGATTAATGGGAATTACATTTCCATTTCGATAGGGTTTTTGATGGCTACAGACGAAAATCCTATTTTCGCATAAAAATTCCGCTGGATGCGGGGGACCCAGGGCCACTCTGTCTGTCAAACTTTGTGAGATGTCTTTGTCTGACATGATGATTCATATTCATATTTATTGATTTGCAACCATACTTATAAGACTTATAAGGATGTTCTTAAGGTTAAACAGTACACACATGGACCCTACTAGGGTGTAGCAGTACTTACATCTAAAACTTATTCTATGCCTAATACGTATGTATATTTTAAAGATGTTAATAAAAAGTAAAATCTTGAAAACAAAAATGAATGTTAAAATAATAATATATAAGGCAAAAGCACAGTGTAATTGTTTCATAACCTAAGAATATTTTATAAATCCATATACTCCTGCAAGGAATAGGGACATTTCTTAATTAGGTAGTCTTTTAGTTTATTTACAAATGTCGTGAATTTTTCTGATGATGAGGTGTCACATATTCACAAATAGTGTCGAGCAAGTGACTGTAGGTAAGTACAGTCGCCATCAGATATATCGTAGGGGGCGAGGTGATCATAAATATGTGAGCATGTACTCTAACGTCTTGACAATAAGATCGTGATCAGAGATATATATATATGATCACCTTGTTCGTTTCCATATGTCTGGCGGCGACTGTACCTAATACCAAATTTATTCTTCCACTTATTTATACACCATGTAAGACAAGTAACACAACTCACTGAAAACCAAAGACACCCCAGTGATTTTTATTCTCTTCTTCTTCTTTATTATTCTGAATTAGCCTAGCGTGTTTTTAATTTTTATTAAATTTCTTTAATTATTGAAAAAGATATATACTATTCACATGTTTCTTTTTTGACATGGTTCTATTTGATTAGTGAATCTGCATTTGTTTAACATCTCAGCCTCAGCTACTTGTTATCGTTTCGAATGTCGCGTAGTGTTGCATTTAGAACTTTTAGTCAGGACGCAACAAAAAAAGGGAAATGAAAAAAAAACAATCGATTCTACTCTTGGTCCTGATCATACGGTTTTTAGGTTTTTTTAGTTACTAATACATATGTTTTATGTACAATGTGTACTGTTTTGTTTAACTCCCGCATAAATCTGTATAATAAATACCAACGGTTGAGCACGCCTGGATTGAGCACTTCCGTCGTTCTCACGCCCAAATTATCGTCGCCTCGTCTCCGAAATACTAAACAGCCTTCTGTCGGGGACTCGGGGAGCACTGGAGCGCGAGTCAAAACATCCCTCCGACTATTAAATTTAAGTACCCTAAGGTAAAATTATAACGTAACGTAAGCGACGCAGCGCTTGCTAAGTAATATTCGTCCATACTACTACTACTACAGCCTATTTGCGTTCCACTGCTGGGCACTAGGCCTCCTCTCATCACGAGAGGGTTTGGTACCAACCACACTAATACTTTATCGCAACACGTAAAATCACAGTTTTCCGGATTATCCATGGGATTTCCTCCACTGGCGTGAAGAAGATATCTCATCGGGATAAACCGTCTGCATAGTTTGTACCTTAGTATCTTCACAAATCTTTCCCCATGGCGTCGATCTGCGTGACAACTTTTGCGCGGGGAAATTACTCGGCTTTGATTCGAACCGAACTTGTCCGTGTCTGACACAGTCGCGTGTGTTTGTTTGTTTGTCCTTCCTTCACGTCGCAACGAGTGGGCGATTTGGATGACATTTAGTATGGAGATAGTTTGAGACCCGGGCAATAACATAGGATACTTTTTGTCCCGATATTTCCACGGGAACGGGTTTTCCGCGGGTCAGACCTATTTATCAACTATAACCGTCTATTTGTATAGTATCATCGGGTACGCGGGACGAAGTTCGCGGGCATCGGCTAGTTGTAAATTAAAGGAATAGAATTTTATAGTTAATTTAATTTAACTCTGACTACTACTACTATAGCTTATTTGCGTCCCACTGCTGGGACAGGCCTCCTCTCATCACGAGAGAGCCACGCGGGGCCAGTGCAGATTGGGGACTTCACACACATCCTTGAATTACTTCGCAGATGTGTGCAGGTTTCCTAACGATGTTTTCCTTCACCGAAAACCTCAGTGGTGAATTCAAATTGGGTACCATGCCATGTAGGTAGTGTTGGCCTTTTAGATTAGTGCGTAAGATATTTCATATTTTTGTTATTTTATTTATTTTGTCACAGTTAAATTGAATAAACTATTATAAAATTCTATTCCTTTAATTTACAACTAGCCGATGCCCGCGAACTTCGTCCCGCGTACCCGATGATACTATACAAATAGACGGTTATAGTTGATAAATAGGTCTGACCCGCGGAAAACCCGTTCCCGTGGAAATATCGGGACAAAAAGTATCCTATGTTATTGCCCGGGTCTCAAACTATCTCCATACTAAATGTCATCCAAATCGCCCACTCGTTGCGACGTGAAGGAAGGACAAACAAACAAACACACGCGACTGTGTCAGACACGGACAAGTCGGTTCGAATCAAAGCCGAGTAATTTCCCCGCGCAAAAGTTGTCACGCAGATCGACGCCATGGGGAAAGATTTGTGAAGATACTAAGGTACAATACAAACTATGCAGACGGTTTATCCCGATGAGATATCTTCTTCACGGCAGTGGAGGAAATCCCATGGATAATCCGGAAAACTGTGATTTTACGTGTTGCGATAAAGTATTAGTGTGGTTGGTACTAAAGTAACCTACTCTCTCAAACAGAGGCGGGTAATCACAGCTCAGGTAGCCAATTTTTGTAAACATTACCTATATACTATATGGGCGTATTTTTTTTGCTTTTCGGTGAAGGAAATCAGGAGGTGGGACATGTAACATTAATACATATAAGGGCCTTATCCCACTTGCGATTTGCGAGCGAGTTGAAAGCGTTTTTCAATACAAAACTCGTACGCGGCGAACTCGCGGCGTGTTCGCCTCCATACAAAACACGCTCGCAAATCGCAAGTGGGATAAGGCCCTAAGATTTCTATAAATTGCTTACTTTATTAATTATAGTACAGTACAAGTAAGGCACCTACGCAGTTCTACTCCGGAGTTCGAGGAACAAGCTAAATCGACAAAACCTTATTGTTTAATGTTATCGCTAGATAAATTGCTTGTTTTCGTAATAAATACCTATGTTTTTATTTAAGGTGAGTAGTGAGGCAAAAATGCAAAATCGAGGTGTTTTTGTAACCATTTTTCTATAATTGTAACAAGTAGTCATCTGCAAAGTTTACGAATATGGAACACAAATATAGTCAATTAGTGTTTCTGGTATTTTATATCGTCTTATATGTAATGATTTGTACTATGGATGTCATTTAAGAAATCCTTAATCCTCCTATATGTAACCATTTATTTCCGCTTAGGAAAAAATCTGCGTTGCCAAATTTTTTGCAAGTACTTTTCAGAATTTTATCTAGGGCTTTACCTTCTTAACTTTTATGATAAATAGCTTTTAGACGAAAAACCTATGTCTTACTTAGTGTATAATCACAAGTATCACAACACACATTTGCTGCGCTTGTTAAGGTAGGCGCTTTGTTGAATTATGCGGCGTTTTTAATATTTTTAAATATTTTTATTTATTAATTTAAAAATATCTAAACTATCATGATTACTAAAGCTAGAAGTAGAAAAGTTTGTTTCAAAAATTTGACTTTTATATTGGATTTGAAGTCGTGTTATTTTTCTATAACTTCATTGCATTATACAGAAAGTTGTGTTGTGGATGTGAACAAGGCGACGTTGCGAGTTTCGGCACTCGTGTTGTTTACCTCGCGGTCGCGCGCGCTGTTGCCAGCTTGGTAGGTATCCCGAACTCGACCAGAAAAGTAGGGTCGCTTCGCCTGTTTGCGTCCACTTAGTGGAGTTGGCAAGTTTGAAGGTGAAAATAAAAATGTTCTAATTGAAATTTTGATTATAAAAGGAACGTAATGTATTGATTATATAGTCCTTTTCAATATAACTTATAGTTTTGGTCGAAACATCTGGTGGTTTTCAAAAAAACGACACAAATAGGCAAATTAGGCGATTTACCAAGTTTGCGTCCACTTAATCCAGATTGCGTCCAGGTGGACGATGGCCCAATTCACATCCACCAACTTAGAAAAGGAATTGATGTTTTTATAGATAACTAGCTTTTCCCCGCAACTTCGTATGCGCAGAAATATTAAAATGAAAGATCCCGTTTTTTCCCGTTCCAGTGGGAATTTCGGGAAATTCTCTCTTAGCGCTCCCATACGTTTCCTAAGGAACCTGCATGCCAAATTTCAGCCCGATCCGTCCAGTGGTTTGGGCTGTGCGTTGATAGATCACTATGTCAGTCAGTCACCTTTGAGTTTTATACACGGTGGGTCAGAAAATATGGCAAATAATTAACCCACCATATCGGCTATCGATTCTAAGTATATTGTATAGGTCTTTAATTTTTTTTCGAGTTGGTAAAAAAAAATGTATATGGGATTGGTTGTGTGAGCTACTCCTGAATCCTATACAAAATATGTTTACCTATACAATATACTTAGAATCGATAGCCGATACTATGGGTTAATTAGGTATTTGCCATATTTTCTGACCCACCATGTATATTTAGATGTACAGAATATATGTTTAGATTGTACAGAATGATCGGATTTTAACAATGACTTTATTCAAGAATATTTGACATTAAAAAATCATGATTATAATTAATAAAACCATGAAGATTTTTTTTCCAGACAGGCCAGTTTTCCTGCTGTTTGAACTTTATAATGTATGTAGTCATTAATCGGGGTTTTACCCTACATACGCATAATGCCTAATTGCATTGCATATTCTTAAACTACGACTTTGATACGAAAAAACATTTAAAATATCTAAATATCACTAGTACCATGTTCAGCATGTAAATTAATTAAAAAAGTATTCAATTCATAAAAAAAATATACAAAAAGTTATTTTAAGCGGTGATTTGAACCCGCGCAAGAGGGCGCTCTCATGTACGTCATGATGAATTTGGACCGCTGGGCCACGGTAGACTTAAGACAGCGGGCGAAATTAACCATTGGTATCGTTGTAATTTACGTTAGCGTATTTGGCGCGGTTATTATTGAGAGGATCGAGCTCGAACGCCCAAGGTCATCGACGGCTACATGCGCCTTAACATGTCCCATTGTGAATTATGTGAATAGAATATTAAGTATTAAGTACCTAGTTCGAAAATTACTTGTGATTCAAGTGGTAATTCTTTCTGCGGTTGTAAATATTTTTTTATAGGTTACCTACTCGAGGAATTGCCTCAGTGTTGGCAGTTCTGACGTTTGCGTGACGTCGGTACAATTCTCAAAATAGTCCGCGAAGAATTCGCATTGATTCATCAAGTCCGACTGCCGGCGTCATAGCATTGATCATCATCTCTGGCACTTGCTCGCTGGCATGTTAAGGACTTTTTCCTGACGTAATAACGCGATATCCATAATATTCTATACTTATACTATAAATGCGAAAGTCACTGTCTGTCTGTTACCTCTCTACGTTTAAACCGCTGGACATTTGGATGAAAGGAGATACATAGTTCGAGTCCCAAGAAAAAACATAAACAAGAAAGGACATAGGTAGGTACTTTGATTAGGATTAGCCTAGTTTGTCATGTTTATAAACCAAACCCACACCAAACCATATTGTTATTTTGTCTTTAGACGTGGCTTTGTTAAAATATTTCACCCAAGGCTGGTGCAGTTACCCTACACGAAATTCTTCCTAGTTTTCGAGCTTCACTGGGGAATAAACATAATTATAAACTAGCTTTCTGCCCGCGACTTCGTCCGCGTGAAATTCGTTAATAGCATTCCCGCGGGAACTTTGCATTTTTTCGGGATAAAAATATAGCCTATATGTTGACCAGTGTTATTAACTGCCCCCATGACAAATTTTGTTGCATTCCGTCCAGCAGTTTTCGAGTTAAATCCGGACATGCATACCTACATGCAGTAAATTTTCCAAAAATCGTTATTTTGTGTTCAGTATCTTTTATATAGTCCCCTCGACTTGATAAATTCTTTTAATTTTCATGTTTCAGACGCGACTACTATTACAGACTTATTATTAGTAATATAGACAATATTTATAAACAATCCTGAATAAATTTATCAAAAAACGGCTGTAAGTACCTAGGTTACTGTAATAGTTTTTCGAAGATACTAATTTGGGTTCACAACACACCCTTTATAAACTGCTACACCAAACTTTGCGATTTTGTTATTTTTATCTGCCCACCTTTACTGAAAACATACAAATAAGAAGCCGCACCAAATCGAAAGTTTGTAAACAGTTTGTAAGCACAAAATAGAAGTTCTCGGAAATTGAATTAGATGTTTATTTCGATCGAGACCTTGGCGCCGCGACGCTACGACACACGTAGATATCTACATGTCGTATAAACAATGCTTATATCTAGCCGAATATAAATACCACCCGCTTACCACTTCGAGTTATAAACGAATTCGACATTGGGGTGATCTCACAGGTGACTTCTTTTTTGCCACACGTGCCTGCGCACGCTTTCAAGTATGGTGTTGCACATTGTTATACCTCTATGAATGCTGTTTGTTAATTAAATAAAATACAAAGGCGAAGTAAATAACGAATTAAAATATACAGTTAGTATATCTACTTTCGAATTATTAGGAAAGATCAGTTTAGTAGTAAAAAGATGGGTCTGATCGGAGGATGCGCATTCCTTCCCCGAAGAGCTTGCTATAACATGTTAACGTCTTCATCGGATTGGGATGTAAAAACTGCGCGCCGCCGCGTCTACCGGGAACGAGCGGTCGCGGCCGCTTTCCGTGAACTTCCGCGACCGGCGACTATTCGACTCCACGAAGTGATTCTATAGCGCACGGAAAAGGAATCTCCATCGCTTCTCGGGAAACCTTGCTATTCGGGACGTCAAGAGTGACTGCTAAGTGAGTCAGAAAATCCCAAAGCCCAAACGTCGTTGTCGGTATCGCTCAAAGTGAGTAGCTGACCCCGCCCAGTCCAATCGTGAACGTGTGGATGGATGGATAGTTAGGTAAGTAACTGAAAAGGTAACAGACAAACAGACAGATATATGCATTATGACACAAAAACGGAAGGGACTCTCGGTAAAGGAGTGCCGAAAACTTCTACGCGCGAGTTTCACTGCCACTTGGCCTAATTAAAACAAGCTTGGGATTTAAAAATAAACCCTTTGTTCGTTATTTACACGCTCTTGTTCAGCTTTTTATTGCGAGCAGTAGCTGGTAACAACAGGCGGCAGATTATTAGCCATCAAATTGAGTAGGGAGGCTGCTGCTGTAAAGTCTACCTACTACTACAGCCTATTTGCGTCCCACTGCTGGGCTCACCACGACAGGGTTTGGGCTATAGTCCCCACGGAGGCCCAGTGAGGATTGGGGACTTCACACACATCTGCGAATTCATTCGCAGATGCGTGCAGGTTTCCTCACGATATTTTCCTTCACCGAAAAGTTCAGTGGTTAATTCAAATTGAATTTCGCACATAAGTAAACTAGGAGCTGGAATCGAACTCCCGACCGATGAGAGGCGGTAGATCGATCGGTAGCTAAAACCGAGTTTTCCCAGATATGGCATCTAGCTGGATCGATTTGTCGCCCCCGAAAACCCCTATCTATATTCCAAATTTCGTCCAAATCGTATAGCAGTTTCTGAGATCGCTTGTATAAATATATAGAGATATAAATATACAAGATTAACACGTTTAAAGTATTAAAGTACATAATTATGTAGGTACATATTAATGAATCATTATAGGAATATGGGAGATCCCATAAGTATACTATTAATCACATTTTGTAAATAGCTCTACATTTAAGCCTAAAAGGAAAAAAGAACCGGCCAAGTGCGTGTCGGGCCACGCGCAAAGTATAGGGTTCCGAAGTTGACGATGCCCACAGTACCTTTCTAAGACTTATTAGCATCTAGCTAGCCTGTGGTATGACGGCCCGCCCGACGCCCCTGCCGCTCGAGAAAAATCATTGCTTTTTAGGGTTCCGAAGTCCACAAGGAACCCTTATAGTTTCGCCATGTCCGTCCGTCCGTCCGTCCGTCCGTCCGTCCGTCCGTCCGTCCGTCCGTCTGTCCGCACTATTGCTCGGAGATGATTAGGTCTAGAGAGCTGTAATTTGGCATGAATATGCATATTAGTTACGCTGACAAAGTGGTACAATAAAATTTTGAAATATATTTTTTTATAGGGTACCTCCCCTACTCGTAAAGTAGGGATGTAATTTTTTTTTCTTGCGTACCCCATGGTGCGGCATATCGTTGAATAGGTCTTAAAAAAATATTGTGGGTTTGTTAAAACCATTTTTTGATTAAGTGATGCGTTTGTGAAATATTAAGCTTTAAAGTGCTATTTTTTTGTTAGAGTCACGTGTCCCCCCCCCCCCCCCCTGCCAGCTAAATGGTGGTATTTGGATGGCTGAAAAAAATCACGGTTGTGGCATATATAACGTAGTTGAAAGGAAAACTATCAGAGCTAAGTAGGCTCTACAAACTTACGAGTAATAGTCGACCAACTTATAATGATAATTTTTCTCGAGCGGCAGGGGCGTCGGGCGGGCACGTCATACCACAGGCTAGCTAGATGCTAATAAGTCTTAGAAAGGTACTGTGGGCATCCTCAACTTCGGAACCCTATAATTTGCGCGTGGCCCGACACGCACCTGGCCGGTTTTTTTTTAATCATTTCATAAGTTGGTCGACTATGACTCGTAAATTTGTACAGCCTACTTAGCTGTGATAGTTTTTCTTTCAACTACATTATATACTTATGCCACATGACTCTGGGGGGGGGGGGGCTTTAAAGCTTAATATTTCACAGACGCATCACTTAATCAAAAAATTATATTAACAAACCCACAATATTTCTTTCAGACCTATTCAACAATATGCCGCACCATGGGGTACGCAAGAAAAAAAATACATCCCCACTTTACGAGTAGGGGAGGTACCCTGTAAAAAAATATATTTAAAATTTTTATTGTACCACTTTGTCAGCGTAACTAACATGTATATTCATGCCAAATTACAGCTTTCTAGAACTAAGCATCTCCGAGCAATAGTGCGGACAGACGGACGGACGGACATGACGAAACTATAAGGGTTCCTTGTGGACTTAGGAACCCTAAAAAGGAGTTCATAATTGAATTGTATAATGGATAAGACCTTATTTGAACTTACTCTGTTAGTGTCCCGCAAATAAATAAAGTAATAAACAACATAACATGCAACAAATGACTTATGATTGCAACCTTAAAGATACCCCAAGCCAAGACGAAGTTCTGCTCAAGTAAATGAGTAATATATGTTATCATAATCACTAAAATAACGACCACCTCAAGTTAACACGAAATTTGATGTTAAATTCATATATTAAATTGTAATGAAATTCAAAATTGGCTTTTCTAATATTAATATTCGTTAGGTCGTTTCATGTAATTTTACGCAGCTGAACCCACTTTTCGTGTTTATCTTCTGACATTAACTCGATTTGGTGGAGCAACTGCCTTTCAAAACACCAATGAGCCCGCCGCGCCGGACTGGATCGCAACTTCTTTGGTAGGGTAGGTTAGGTTCATTCATGTTGACGTTTTAAATATTTCGGAAAATAAATGTACTAACACTAACAGTAACAAGTACATTTATTTTCCAATCCAGTCCGGCGGGCTCATTGGTTTACGATCCCAAGACAACCGGTACTTTTACTTAAGCTTTTACTACGTTAGTATGCTTTTACTTAGCTTCACCTGTCCCGATGTTTGTCAGTCTGTAATCAAATCTTGCAAGTTAAATTTGATCCACTTCCCGGTTACCGATTGAGCTGGAATTTTGCATGCATGTGTAAATCGGATGACAATGCAAAATTATTATGACATGGAGCTGATCTGATGATGGAACCAGAAGGTGGCCAATAGTGGCCATAGGAACTCGGTATAGTTAAACGACACAACCCCATCGAGTTCGGACTCGTTTGATATTTAATTTAATAAACCTTGTATTAAAACTTGTTTAAAAAAAGTTTTTTTTTAATTTATAGATTTTTTCTGTATGAGAATGAACCTTACATGCGCCACTTGTCATCAAAGTGGTCAGTTTGGACCGTGTTGGTGGCGACGCACAGAAGAAGGTTAATCATAGATATAGTGTAAGGGGCCGGCTTTCTTGGTTATCGCAAACGAAGTGGCATTCACAATAAGCGCGAGTATAAAAGTAGTGAATATGAACATATATTTTATTCGCCTTACAAAATCAAATAGTTTTCTTTTAACTACTGTTTAAATAGAGTCAATTTAGGTCTTGTCAGCGCCTTAATATATGCTTGAGTTTTGAGTTTTTTTTGTTGATATGGCGTCTGCTGCAGCGCACTTTTGCCAATGTCAAGTGTTAAGATTCTCCGTTTGCATTCTCTCTGTTTGATCATTGTCACTCTTGGGTTGATTTGTTTCATCCATATTATTGACGTTTGGTTTGAGAGGAAAAAATGACATTTGGTAAACAAAATTCTAACCTCAAAATGCGTATTTTTAGACTAACTATTTTTGGCTAAAAGAATCCCAGAGCAAATATATCATTCAAATGTCCTATATGTTGAATTAAGGTGATTTTGATACAATAATAAACCTATTTAATCCCAAAAATTAGCACTTTGAGGTTAGAATTTTGTTTAACAAATGATACAAATAGGATGAACAAACTTTAGAGTCACGATCCAGTCTAACCTTGTACCATTTTACGTCGACATACCATAAGTAGTCAAGTTAAACGTAGAGCGCTTGGGTTGAATACATGATGTGTTTGCCTTATCACTGGGTCTCCATATTGTTCAGACGGAGTACGAGAGTGGAATACTTATCATTTATTCCACTATTGGCAGTGTGCACGACGAAAGCGCCAACTAACGGGTGGCGAATGAACCATAGAGGTCGTAACTAATATATGTGGAACTACCAAAGGCTTGTAGGTAACTCTCTTTATCTATACTCATATCATAAATCCTCTATGATGCGTTCAAAAATCGGTCGTAATGACATCCATATGACAGCGAGTTATATCAAAGCCAATTTCCTATCTGTGGTCATGGAATAAAATTCATTTTACAAAATCGATATGGATGATGTAATGACGTTCAAATTTCGAACATCTTCCAACAGCAATGGCCGCCTATATTCTTCAGTCAGACAGAATGAAAGTTTGTTCCAAATTGAAATGTCGGCTCTAATTAGTCTATGCTGTTTGAAAATCGAATGTGAGACATTTACGTATTTGAATTGCCGCCATTGTGGACAGATTTTGACGCATCTTAGAGGATTTATAAAATGAGTGTACCTAGATGAAGTTGTGTATGCAACTGTACATAGGTAATTAGGCCTTTAAACACTCGTGCGATATTATTATGAAACTCGCCTCACGGCTCGTTTCATAAAACCCTCGTGTTTTAAGGGCCTTTATTATGTAGCAGTTACATAAACTACTATTATCTAACTTCATAGTGAGAGTCAAAGATTTAAAAAAGACTCATTGAAATCGGTTGACAATTGATGGAGTTAAACCGGAACATACATAGGTACAAAAAAAAATACTCACAGACGAATCGAGATTTATTAAAGTTAAGCCAGAGTTCCAGCGAACCACTGCAAAATCTCACAAACAGCGTGAGAAGAAAATCTAGGTAGGTATACAATTACACTGAACAGCAATGAAAAAGGGTCACTTTGTATGGAGAATCCTATACAAACCGACCCGTTTTCATTGCTGTTGAGTGTATTTCGTAGATACATAAATTCCTTTTGTTATTAACTTATTATATTACTGTAGCAATTAAAAAAACATTTCAAATGTGTTTCAAAGGCAACTAACTCATTGAGTCATTTTTCTTCAACAAATAAACTGACTCAGCTGGACGTCACTTTTACAGCGAACTATTATTTAATAAACGCAATGTGTAGCAACACTTCATAATTATTTTCCGTATTATACAATAGGGTTTCTACTACAATGTGGTAGGTAGTTACGCTCGGGGAATATTGCCATATAATCATCGACTGAAACGAACAGTTCGCATTATGAAAATTATTAGAAAACCATGGCATACTAATGAGATATGCTACGGTTTCGTTTAACTACACACACGAACAGCAATGAAAACAAAACGGGTCACTTTGTACAGGAATTCTCATAAAAATTGACCCGTTTTCATTGCTGTTGAGTATAGTAGAACCCTGTAGAGTCTGGTAAGAGGTATGTGTAGGTATCTACTTCGTACGCGTGGAATATAAAATTGCCGATAACGTTTCTTTCCGACATCCGATTTTAATCAAACATAGCTTATATGTTGCTCCAAATGATGCTCTATCTACCCTTGAAAACTGCATTCAAATCGGTACAGTAGTTTCGGAGATTAACTCTAACAAACAGACAGACAGACAGACAGAAAAGATTTCTAAAAATCGCTGTTTTGTGGTCTACCTACCATAACATCTTTAGACCCCCATTCCTTTTTTTGAACTTTTCTTTCTATGTACTCGTACAGACACGCCGCGGGTTCTGCTCAGCCGTGAAAAAAGCCGTGGTGGCCCTACTACTAGTGGTTCGCCCTACCGCCTCTCGTGCAGAGGGTCGGGGGTTCGTTTCCGGCTCGCACCTCTAAGTTTACTTATGTGCGAAAATCAATTTGAATTAACCACTGTGTTTTTCGGTGAAGGAAAACATCGTGAGGAAACCTGCACGCATCTGGGAATGAATTCAAAGATGTGTGTGAAGTCCCCAATCCGCAGTGGGCCTGCGTGGGGACTATAGCCCAAACCCTCACGTGATTAGAGGAGGCCTGTGCCCAGCAGTGGGACGCAAATAGGCTGTAGTATAGTAGTAGTAGTAAATATTCAGGTAGGTTTCTTCGAGATTATAAATTACACGTTACTCCAATGTTTTAAATTTAATCCTCCTTAGCTTAATTACACTAACAAATAAACAAAGAGTCACTTTCTTTAGTAGGTAGTCCAATAATTTATCGATACATACGTTTTTAGAATTTTCGTCTGTTTATCTGTTTGTCTGTTTATTTGACCGCGCATCACGTGAAAACTACTGGACCGATTTTGATAAAATTTGGTATGAAGATAGTTGGAGCCGCGGGAACGCGTTAACCGAATTCCACGCGGACGAATTCGCGGGCAGAAGCTAGCAATCCATGCTTCCATACTAATATGTATATTATAAATGTGAAAGTGTGTTTGTTTCGAGACCCTGGGCGCATACATAGGATACTTTTTATCCCGATGTTTCCATGGAAACGGGTTTTCCATGGGTCAAACCAATTTTTCAATGCTTCTATAACTATAACTGTCTATAGGTACTATAGTATCATCGGGTACGCAAATTCTAAGTCTACGCGGGGACGAAGTTCGCGGGCATCGCATCGGCTAGTACAATATAACAAAAGAAGACGAATGCGTCCGGGTCTACGGGAGTGTATGGAATATGTCCTGTAAGTACCTCTAGGCAGGATGGAACCAATGAGGGAACTCCTCAACTACTTCTTGAAAAACTTTTTGTTTATACCTGATGGTAAGTGGTCACTGCAGCCCATCGACACCGAAATCCTATGATCTCCCATGAAGATACCATAAGATCTCGAATGCGTTGCCTACCCTGAGGGAGGTTTAAGATGGAATGCCTCTGTGCCAGAAATTTCACCGGCTGCCTTTAATCTCCTACCGGAACACAACAGTGCGAGCACTGCTATTTTGGCGGCAGGTTAGCGGAGAAAGGCGGTGGCACCAGGTCCTACCACTAACAAAACTACTTTAGATTATAACATCAAGCCATTTAGATTAAATTACTTAGTTATTATTATTTCTTTTATTATGTAAATTATAGCATCTATCTATCAGATGCAGTGCATGGCATGTCTGATTACAATGAGCGCAAGCTCGGTAACAATCTGCTTAGACATAGACATAGACAAAACTTTATTTAACATCCCAAAGGTTGGTAGGTACATTTTTAACTTAACTTAAACTTAATATAGCTTATATGTACTAAGTCTATGTTGTTCTACAATTACAGGTTACAGTTTGGCTGATGGCTGAAAGATAAATTAAAATAAACTCGGTTTACGGACGTTAATTTTATGTGATAACGTCACGCTTAGGCCCATCGTGCCTCTCTATCGATTGTTCCGCGCTCTCGCTTGCACGCTCAGGCGGAACGTGACAAATGAGTCATATGCTTTTTCGTGCGTGCAGCCGGCGTTCATCGATTTATAAGACGTTATCACGTCAAAAAAACTCAGGCCGCTGTCAAAACGTTTTCATTTGTAATTATTAGCTTAGTTATTTGGGTGAGGCTCACAAGGAATGTGCCGTCACACACCGGAACTTATAGGGCACGACGGCGACAGTACATACAAGTTCCCGTGTGTTACCGCACAATTCTTGTGAGCCTCACCCATTTATCTTCGTGTCCTTATAAATGGTACACACGTATGGGATTACCGAAGACGTGAGTGCTCACGGTAACATGATTCCGTAATAGGAAATCATTTCATTAATTCCCATTTCCGTGGGATTGTTTTCCTATTGAGACGCCCACGTCATCGAGACACCAATGCCCAAACGAGTCAGGTGACGTGGTCCTTAAACTCACTCATCCGGTTCAATTCGTTTAATGGAATCGATCTTATTGTCGAATAGCGGTTTTCATTAAGGGCCGGTTCCTATATATATACACATACACAAAGTACGGTAATGTTCTTTTCTCATGTTCTAATGCAATCTGTCTATCCGTTCAGTTTTAATACATTAAATTGGGCGTTTCTCCTCATTTGCCATTTGGTTTGGGTGATTTTTCAATCGATCCCTGTATTCTGAGAAAACTTTAATTGTGGAAGTGAAGTAAGGAACCATTTAACTTAACTGAAAGACTAATCTTAGGTTGATGCTTTAATGAAAATTGTCAAGAGCGCACATCTACCGCCATTGCTTCTTGCACAGAGAGTATGACCGGTAGCACAGATAATATATAATACAAATTTATAAAGGGGTTCTTACACTATATCTAACATATTCGGTATGTTTTCCTCCCCTAGGCAGTTTGTAGTCTTCAAGACTTCAAATCTTTTATTTGGGACTTTGGGACATTGACATACCACACCGACACCCGCCGACACCGACATAGCCCGAAGAATTGCGAGCCTTAAGTTTCAGTGGGCGGGGCACATTGCTCGCAGCACTGATGGCCGATTAGCTCACCAAAGGAAGGAAAACTTAGGGGAAATAATACATGTGTAAGCGAATTTTGGAATAGTTGTAGGTGAAGGTGCCTTAAACAACATACTAAAAGTACTGATGGGTGGGGGCGCCGCTAACGTCTGAAAATTTAATGTAAATGATTTATGTCTTGGAACATTTTTTGTTGTGGGTTATCGTTTACGAGATATTTACGTAAAACCAAAAAAGGGGACCTTTGAACCCCCCCCCCCCCCCACAGACACGTTAGCGGCGCCCTCACCCATCAGTACTTTTAGTATGTTGTTTAAGGCACCTTCACCTACAACTATTCCAAAATTCGGTTACACATGTATAATTTCCCCTATGAGAGCAATTAGTGTCTTCCTTTGGTGGGCTAGATGGGGCCGGAAAGTTCTCGAGTAGCGTCCGCGAACCGGGAGACGAGCTGTCGGTAGTCCGTGCAGTCCAGCAGTGGACGTCCTTCGGCTAGAGATCGATTCAATACGAGTGGCGCACAAAATCGTTTGATAAACTACTAATCGACTTCGGCATCGCAAACCAATAACCAAACGCAATACCACAACTGGCTGCTGTTCCCATGGGATAGTTAATACTTTTTCAGTAGCTCCAGATGAGTTTGTTAGATAAATTTGTGATTTGAACATGACGGATCAAAATATATACTCAAATGTTTTCCATAACTGTAGGATATTTTATAATCTACGCATACGTACCATGCATCATACGTTAAAAAAGCATTACAGGAAAATGTTACGTTAAAATATGCATATGCAACCCATTTGTTCAAATAACTTCGATTGAAAGGGTAGTATATGGTAGCCGATTCTTGTTAAAAAATATTGTTATGGTTCCCGCTTGCGGTATACGAGTACATATTTGCAGACTGTGAGGCGTTAAATTCCACGTATGTGGAGAGCATTGACCCTTCGATATCAGTGTGAACAACCTTGAGAGATTATCTAGTCCAGTTATATTTATGATTTACTAGTCGGCCTCGTGAACATCGTTTCCAAAAAAAAGTTATCATTCTATTTTTAGGTGTTTCCGATTCATTTTTCACGTTTTTTTTTCGTTCTAAACCTTCCCAGAATGACGGGGAATAAAACAAAAAAGAATGAGCTAACGGCCCAGCAGTTTTCTAGCCTTAGCCAGACTAACACACGGCAACTAATGATTTATTATATATAAGAAGAAGAGATTCAGATTATATAAATAAGACTCAATATAAGAATATATTATGCTCTATTCTATTTTTATTCTCTATCAATACTTTTTAGGGTCCCATAGCTAATTGGCAAAACACGGAACCCTTAATATAATTTCATCATGTCCTGTCCATCTGTCTGTCCGTCCGTGTCCGTCAGTCCATCCGTCCGCATGTCACAGCCGTTTTTATGGAAGTATAATGGGTACTATGTGATGTGTGGTTGGAATTTGAAGGGTAGGTGTGTTCTACGAACCGCTATAAAATAATGTAGTATGATTTTGAAAACAAACCGGTCACTTTGTATAAGATTTTCCATACAAAGTTTGATTTCATTGCGGTTGAATGTATTAACTACCTACTTATTTATGTTATAATCGATCGATCGCTGGACGCGGAATTGTACCTTAACAGTTCTAGAACAGCGATTAGTTTGGAGGTACAATTCTCCCTAAAATGGCGTATAGAATGTGATCGTTACCTACCAATTTATTTATGCCTAGTCATGTGCCCCCTGGAAGTGGCGGCGGCCCTAAAGAGGGTGGAGAAGATCCTGTTCGGATGGAGTTCGGCCAGGGTCGAGGTCCTGCCTGGGTGACCGTCCCCTACGCTGGCCCGGGCCCGAAGAGGTGGACGCTCTGGCCTACCAGTCCACCCAGCTCGGACGGCGGTGTGTGACGCGGCGATGCCGAGGGCCACTTAAAATAAGTAATTTGTTTTACTTTGGAAATAACCTAGCCTCTCGGAATCACGTAACAATGTTTGTTTTAGAAATCAAACGTTGGGATTCTGCAGAAAATCTCATTTACTTCCATATTTAGTTTCACGTTTCTCGGAAGCAAGCCGCAATCAATGTCTTTACGACCCGCGTATCAAATTGTCGATAAGCGATTCGCTATCGAATCCGAGAAATACTTTATCGATAGTATTCGATATAGCAGCGAATGCCTAGTTCTCACGACAAACGAAATAATACTTGCTCTTTCCCTGGGGCAGATCGGCTGTTACTAAAAAAAAATTACATATATGGTATTCAGGTATCGCTCACACAATCAATCCCATACTGGACCATAGTGGGGCCATACATTTTTTTTTTTACCAAGGCGAGGCTTAGAATCGATAGCTGATACTGTGGTTAAAATATCGTCATAACGTTTTGCTTGACCCTATGTGTCAACTTACACGAATTTAGCATTCGATTGTATGATCTATTAATTAAAGATAAAATACAAATCCCAATTAAGAATTCTTGTGGGTTACCACATTATTGCAAAACACCGTCCATTAACATGGGTATAACGGAGCGTAAGTACCTATCACTGCTGTAGTCTTTATAGAAGTTCTTCGGCCATGTCTCTCAGACTCGGCGAAACAATGATTCCATAAAACGTCTGAAAGTGCAGAGCGGTGTAGAAGGGACGAGATAACCAGAGGCGTATTTACCCTAGGGCCCCTCAAAGCCAGCCTCGGTCGAATTTTCAAAAAATCAAACAAAACTACGAGTATATTCTACATTAAAATATTACTGAACTTTTTAACATTAAAATGTGTTAGCTCGTTCTACACTTGTATCAGTATCGTATCTCCGTCGCGTAGCACCGACGCGTATCATGATCGTCAGTGTGGACGCAAAAAGATCGCGATCATGCTACGCGCCGTATCTGATCGCTTGCGATCCATGTTGATACGCGTTTATTAAAGTCCCCACACAGTCGCGATCTGGTGACCGTCAAGATAGCGTACACCGTAATGTTATCCAGGATCTGATTATACCAATAAATAGTACCCAAATAGTACCTACGGAATATCTAGGTTAAAAAATAGTACCCTTGAATTGGATCACTGAAACGGCTTTGGTTCTCAGGAATGATTTATAGCTCAAAAAATAGTACCTAAATAGTACCTTACGCCCGTCATTCATGATTTCAAACATACACACAAATAAACACTTGTTGCTGTAACAACTTTGGACGCCAATGTTCACACCACACCACACTGATCGGATCGGTGCTCAGATCGGGTACACGTACACTTGTCAACAGCGTGTCCGTATACCCTTTGATGATCAGGGAAAAACCGACTCGAGGTGGATCGCGACGTTTTCACACCTCCGCCGCGGAAGCAGCAGCGCTGAATCGCTACACTAATGCCGCGGCGGACTGCTTCCACACACGCCGCGGATCGAGTAGCGGACGCGGTGCGTGCTTGTAGCGGCCAGTTGTTGCAATCGAAGCAAATTGTCGTCTCTGTCGGAGTCCGAGGAGGGCAAAAAATATTGTGTTCTTTAGCATTTAAAAACACCCTCGAATTTGGGTGCACGACATAAGTTAAAAGATGAAAAACCTAGGCGAAAACAAATTAATACAAAAAGCTTGTCTCATGAAGATTTTATGCAGTTTTTTGGCAAAAATAATGAAAGTATAATCAATTTGCTTATTTAAAACGTAGTTTTAATACAACCAAAAAATAAATAATCCCAGGGTGTGATTTTTAAAATGGAAATATACCAATATACGTAAAATTTAAGTTATTTTATTGGCTACCCGTTTTGATCTTAAATAAGCAAACTGACCTTATTTTAGTCTTATTTTTGTATTTTTTATTTTATAATTTACGTAGACGGGTTTTTGTTTCTTATTTTTTTGTATTATTGTGGTCTGGATGACTATCTAAATATATAATCGGCCTATTCCTGACCTCTTTAATAAGTTTTCTGTAAATTCAATGCCCATTTTTTACTAAAATTAACTATTCCGCTAAGAAAAAGCTGTCGACAGCCACAGATCGTCCGTCGTGGTACTGCGGTACAGTGGCGGACTGGCGGATCCTACGCGGAGATGTGCACGGCGTCTAGAAAGAGCGGCGGCACCGCGGCGGTTTTCCGTGCGGGAGAGATAGAACTATAGTCGACTCAACGCGTTAGTGCAGGCCATGAACAGGCATTTCCGCGAATGATTCGTACGTCGTACAACGGACAAACGATTGCGGATGTTCAGCGTTACCGCTATTTCCAATTCGCGGTGGAGGTGTGAAAACAGCCTCAAATCGTAACTGCGTATCATGAAAACAAGTCCATACTTACCGATGTTGATACGCGTATCCGATCGCGAGTGTGTGGGGACTTTAATAAACGCGTATCAACATGCGATCCAGCAAGCGATCAGATACGGCGCGTACGCGTAGCATGATCGCGATCTTTTTGCGTCCACAGTCACTAACGATCATGATACGCGTCGGTGCTACGCGACGGAGATACGATACGCTGAAATGATACAAGTGTGGACCGAGCTTTACACGCAGTGACCGCCAATTTTGCGGTTTAGGCAAATTAGCGACAATGGCTGAAACAGAAAGCCATAAACTTGCGAAGCATTTACCCAATAGATCTTGCAGATGATCTGCAAGATGAATGCGTTCTTTAAAAAAAATCCTTTTATGTAAGTATATTTTCTAAATAAATTATTTGTACCTATTGTTTTTCACTTTTATTTTAGAAAAAAAAAAATTGCCGCCTTGTAAGGGGCGGCAAAACCCAGTGGCCCAGGGCGCAATTTTTTTAAATACGCCTCTGGAGATAACTGAGGTCACAGATACGACGGACAGACTAGATCTAATCTGCTGTTGATGGACCAAGGTATGAGTGCACCAGATCATCAGCCAATCGACAGAGATGGCAACATACGGCGAGTGACTTCTGCGCTCTGCACGAAATGGAGCTAGCAGTTGACCAAAGACCATGTGGTCACTCTGTAAAGAGTGCACCGACCGAGAGAGAAGAATTTAGGACCTCGTGCCGGCCTGGAGGGGCTCGACTTAGGGCAGGCATCTAATCACAAAGCCATGAGTTCGTGTAGAAAATTACAGTAAGTACAGCTAAGCCAACAAGAACACAGGCGGGGCACATTGCTCGCTCGACCGATGGGCCAGAAATTTCTCGAATCCTCTATATCTACCCATATTTGTAAAGTCTGAAGGTTACCACTACTTACAGTACATACTTACCTACACCTCTACATATATAAAGAAAGAGTACTTATTGCCTCAGACTGGAAGTATATAAGCGTAAAACCATAAGCTTACTCCGTATCCAACATATTTAGATAACTCAATTAGGTAGCTGTTTCTTATCAGAGACGCGCCATTAAGCGTATGTTTTCCGAGTATACTCTAATCTAGTGTTCCGCGAATTACTAAATAGAGCACAATTCTGTAAATTGGCCCCCTGTAAAGGTTTAATTAACTCGGTATCTCGCGCCGCTTTTGTTACTGCGAAGTTTGTAATTAAAAGCACTCGTTTCTCTGTGGAAATCATGCCATCATCACGACCATCCGAGAAATTGGCACGACGTTACTAAATATGTTTTGAAGTGTCTCTGAAATATACTTAATAATAAGCCTTTTTGTTACTTTAATTGTATAATATTCCACAACAATATTCCTCGTACGTCCAAATTAAACTTTACCACAACCACAAAAGCCTATTTTTAGGGTTCCGAAGTCCACAAGGAACCCTTATAGTTTCGCCATGTCCGTCTGTCCGCACTATTGCTCGGAGATGCTTAGGTCTAGAGAGCTGTAATTTGGCATGAATATGCATATTAGTTACGCTGACAAAGTGGTACAATCAAATTTTGAAATATATTTTTTTATAGGGTACCTCCCCTACTCGTAAAGTGGGGATGTAATTTTTTTTTCTTGCGTACCCCATGATGCGGCATATCGTTGAATAGGTCTTAAAAAAATATTGTGGGTTTGTTAAAACCATATGTTGATTAAGTGATGCGTTTGTGAAATATTAAGCTTTAAAGTGCTATTTTTTGTTAGAGTCACGTGTCCCCCCCCCCCCCTGCCAGCTAAATGGTGGTATTTGGATGGCTGAAAAAAATCACGGTTGTGGCATATATAACGTAGTTGAAAGGAAAACTATTAGAGCTAAGTAGGCTGTACAAACTTACGAGTAATAGTCGACCAACTTATAATGATGATTTTTCTCGAGCGGCAGGGGCGTCGGGCGGGCACGTCATACCACAGGCTAGCTAGATGCTAATAAGTCTTAGAAAGGTACTGTGGGCATCGTCAACTTCGGAACCCTATAATTTGCGCGTGGCCCGACACGCACTTGGCCGGTTTTTTTTCAAGTCCCACTGCTAAGCACTCTCATCGCGGTTTGGACTAAGTATAGCCCCCACGCGAGCCCAGTGCGGATTGGGCACTTCACTCGAAATCCTTGAATTACTTCGCAGATGCGTGCAGGTGTCCTCGCGATGTTTTCATTCACCGAAAAGCTCAGTGGTAAATTCAAGTTGAATTTCGCACCAAACGTTACGAAACTTGGGAACAATTTTGTAGCATTTCATACTCCTCTACTTGATATGCTTTTCCAGGACTTCCATTCTAGAGGTAATCCGGTATCGGTAAGCTATTACCGACTCGGTTCTCAATCGTCTGTATTTTGTTTGCTTTTTTATTTTTGTATTACTTTCCTCGATTACTCCGTCGATTGTGAACCGCGATTTCGATGATTCTTTTTCAATCGAAAGGTTCTGTAATTTGGTTCAGTTCTCCATCTGAGGAACTCCTTTGTACATGTGTCTCTTCTCTGTATTGATTTACATGACTCTTGGCCGTAAAGTGGGATTTTCTGCCCGCTACGCGGAGAGAAAATCTCACTTCTTGGCCAAGGCAAGACGTAAAACTTTTAACAAACCACGGGCGGTAATTCGTAAAGCCCCAGATCGCATATTTATGGCCTTCGCCTTCGGTTCGGGCCACAGAATTCTGCGATCTGGGACATTTACGAATTCACCATCCTAGGTCTGTAATGTACTATTGTGTGTTTTATTCTGTACAATAAAGTGTTACTTACTTACTTACTTACTCCTCAAAATGTATTAGCACGAGTTTGATTTTGGTATTAATTTCGAAGACTACAATGATGCTTACGTCACGTCACGTTGTAGGTATGTTTGGACAAAGTAGCCGAAAACATTTTTTTAATAAAAAAATAAACTCAACTTCTCTAACTCCGACAGCCTGTAAAGTCGGTGTCAAGTAAACCGACCAAAAGCTATAATAATCTTATAGTGAACTTGACACTGACTTTACAGGCTGTTGGATTTTGAAGTCGGTTTTTTTACCTAATACTTACCAAAGCCTATAGCCCAAACCCTCTCGTGATGAGAGGAGGCCTGTGTCCAGCAGGGGAACGCAAATAGGCTGGAGTAGTACTTTGTTGTAGTAGTAGTACGAGTAGTAATACGAGTAGTTACCAATCCTATAAGTAGTACATTTATTGCAACACTGAGTAGCAATATGAAAATGACAAGCCTCATTGACGCTTTCAGTGCCAGTGCCCTAGATTCCCGCACTACCAAATGGTCATCTAGAGCGTTAATTGATTTCCTATTGGACGTATGACGTATTGTTTGAATCTGCGTTGCGTTCTGTGGTTTGCCTTCACAATGGAACCAAAACGGTTTTCCGCGAGTGCAACTCGATGCGTGCAATGTTGCCACTGAAATAATTGCTGCTTGGCAAGAAATAATTGGGCACGCACATTGATGGCTGGCGCTAATTCCCCGAAACACATTCGAATGGCTAGAGTAATTACGAGCACAGAGGCACCGCTGGCTACTGCGAAGCGGGGTAATTAGACCCTGATTACCGGTACGGGGAACCGTGAGATGCTGTTTTACAGAAAAAAATTGCTAATTCAGTCAACCGGAGATAAACTGGCCGGCTATTGGAGCGATTATCAAAATGGCCTTTGTGTTTGTGTCCGCCACGTTCGCCGCAGGCCGGTTTTCGGAATTCGGATTGGATCGCAACAGTTTAACACTAGCTGAATGAATAAAAAAATAAATTGCACAGACAGTATTTAAGCTGCGGTTACTATATTTGAATATCATAAAATAAAATCCTAACGAAAACATAGATATGATATTTAAGAGCTGTTTGAAAACTGCAGTTTATATACGTGTACGATTTACATAGTAAGTAGAGGTAACACTTTATTGTACACAATAAAAACACACAAATACAATTTTCAATACATAGAAGAGACACGTGTACACTGTACAAAGGCGAGCTAATCCCTATAAGAATTTTCTCTCTTTCGATTTAGCGTAGCAACCTGTCTCAAATGTTAAAAATGTACCATACTGCGGAACTGATTTATTGCAGAAAATTTTCATGAAATTATCATTACTTTTCGTATTTATTGCAATCTGTAAAAGTTCGTTTTTTTATACTTATTCTGACTGAACTATCTTTTTCAGTACCTAACGAACTAACTGCGTCATACGCAAGTCATACGTCCATATCTATTTGAGCGGAAAATAATTACGAATAGCGAGGGCTTTCAATATTTTAAAAATATTTTCGTCTTCCTGAAAAATGTTATGAACTAGAAAATAATTATAGTTTAACGTTTAACTATAAATTTAAATTGCACTCAAGGCCCCATTTTACAGTTTGGTGTATTTTTAGGGTGCCATCTATTTGGCATATTTTTTTTGATCGAAACTGTTTACCCATAACAGGCTTCGCATAATTTATCTACGCCGAATCTTGACTTTGCCGAATTTTTATTAAGCATAATTCTTAATTGGCCGAATGGCTGTTTACCCGAATATTGTGTTGGCATAATGTTGACTTGGCCGAATTTTATTATGCATAATATTGTTTGGCATACTAGTAATTTAGCAGAATTTGGATAGACCGATATATTGTCCGAATGTATGTCCGAAACAACAATTTATGCAGGGACGGTGTGCGGTAACACCAAAGTTTAGGCAAAGCCGAGGTTAGGTTAGGTTATTTCTATATAAGTACACGAATTTAGTTTAGTACTCCTCCGCCCCCACAATTTAGATAATAATCGATGTTATACAGGATACACATTTAATTAAATCGACGAGAATGAAGGCATGCGAAAGTAGTTTTCGGCGTAACGAATTTCGGCGAAAGTAATTTTCTGCCTAAACAATATTCGGAATTCGAAAATTATGCGTGAAAACCATTCGGCGTAAACAGATTACGCGTAATAGAATTCGACGAAAAATCGTTATGCGGTATTAGTTTCGGCGTAAACACTATTATGCCTATACTGATTACGCAAAATCGAATTCTGCCAAAAAAAAAATGCGTAAACAAGGGGAACCGTATTTTTATATGGACTTGCACTGGCCCCTATCAAAGTGTAAATGGGGCCTACTTGAGAGTTGTATCAACAGTTCTGATGAAATTGATTGGTAATACTTATTATCTTTCTCGCGCATCTAGCATTTCTGTTGTATAAGTACTAGGTACATATATACAACAGCTACTACAGTGCGGCAAATATAACCTGAGAAAATGTGCCGCGATGTGGTGTGTGGTTTTACCGATTATAGGAAAAGCAATAAACAGGAAGATGTGAAAAAGTTTAATGCCAGCGTTGCGTTGTTACTGGGAACTTGTAGCGCTCTAGAAATTATATAGAAAACCCACTACTAAGTTGTTACTTAGTTACCGGTGAATAGGCACCGTTAGCAAGCTTGTAGAATGCTTCTGCAAATCCTTTGCTTGCATTTCTCATTAAATAATTGCACCGAAGCAGCAATGAAAACGTCGAGGACTGGGATAACGAATGCATTAAGTATTCATTATAATAAAACTAGCTTCTGCCCGCGACTTCGTCCGCGTGGAATTCGGTTATAGCGTTCCCGAATTGATCGTTAAACTATAACCAATTATATACTAAAACCTTCCTTTTAAATCACTCTATCTATTAAAAAAACCGCATCTAAATCCGTTGCGTAGTTTTAAAGATACATAGGGACAGGGAAAGCGACTTTGTTTTATACTATGTAGTGACGAGCCCGAAACTCCACAGTTAAAATTGCAATCTAGTTTAATTGCGCTTTGATCTATCCAATAATATTATATATATGTATTATTATTGTATATTTAATGTATAGAATATTTCCGTTTACATATTGAAGTGAACGCTAAATTTTGTTTTACCGCAATTTTTCTTTACATACAAAAAAAAAATACCGGCCAAGTGCGAGTCGGACTCGCGCACCGAGGGTTCCGTACAAACCTGTAAGGTTTACAAAGTTCGTTCTTTACGACAATCGAGTCATAACTATGGTATTTTTATTGCAAAATGAAATTCATAACATTACAATGGGGAAAGATGGAGTAGCATAAATTTAAGACAAAGATCTTAAAAAATATATATTTTGTAATGTAACTAAAAATTTAAGGTTTTCGGAATTTTTCCTTTATGTGTGCTATAAAACGTTGCTTCATGCCAAATTTCAAGATTCTAGGTCGACTGGAAGTACCCTTTAGGTTTTGATTCCCTTGCGAGTACTTGCGAGTTTCAAAATATGCAGCTTAAATTGCTGTTTCTTTTGATTGCGTTGACATAGAAGTTTGATTTTGTTACAGCTTAAAGGTATTATAGACCTGAGTATTTGGTATGAATTTCAATTTAATACCTCTACGCGTTTATGAGGAAATGGGTAGTAAGGTTAAAATTATTAAAAAAAAAAATATTATGTGATGTAACTAAAAATTTATGGTTTTCGTAATTTTTCCTTTATCTATGCTATAAGACGTTGCTTCGTACCAAATTTCAAGATTCTGAGTTCACGGGAAGCACCCTGTAGGTTTTGATTCCCTTGCAAGTGTCGAAAATTTGCGGCATAAACGGCTGTATCTTTTGATTGCGTTGGCTTAGAAGTTTGATTTTTTCACAGCTTCAAGGGACAGTAGACCTGAGTAATTGATATAAATTTCAGCTTCATACCTCCACGCGTTCCTGAGAAAAAGGGTCTTGACAGACGGACGGACAGACGGACAACAAAGTGATCCTATAAGGGTTCCGTTTTTTCCTTTTGAGGTACGGAACCCTAAAAACATTTTTCCTACAACGCAGTCGTACAATAACATTGAGATAATGTAACAAAATAGATATCTATTGTGACGTCGTTTGTCTATCAGCGCGATATATAATAGGAATCAAGTATTTCTCGGTACTCGTATTTAAATTAAGTATTAACGAGAAATAAGTAAAAAGAGAACTTAGATGATCTTGGGTACGCGAATGTGACGATGATAATTAAGTATAGACTATCCATATTATTAATATAATAAATGCGAAAGTAATTCTGTTTGTCTGTCTGTTACCTCTTCACGCTTCAATCGCTGGACCGATTGAGATGAAATTTGGCATGTAGATAATTAGGGTCGCGGGAAAGGACTTAGGCTACTTTTTATCCCGGAAAAACTCATAGTTTTTCCGGACCGAAATATAACCGAATATAAACGAATTCCACGCGGGCGGAGCTGCCAGCTCCTGCTTTGCACGGCTGATTGAACTAAACTAATGAAGAAAATGTTTTCGCACAATTTTCTATCAAAAAATACCATTGTGTTAACAATCACAAAAACAACACACCCAAATAAAATTGGGCAATTATTTTTGCAACAGGTAGTAATATTTTTTAAGGTGTTTCATTATTTATTATATTTATAGTAAATATACAATGAATAATTAGTTGCGGTATAGGTAAAAAACTCAAGTAAGTCATCTGTTGTGTGTAGTGTGTTCCAAAATGATATGAAAATTCGAGGAAAATTCAAATATAGAACGTCAAGTTTCGTATACAGACTATTACATAGACGAGGTGCTTTAGCTAAGTTTTTAACCTATACACTCGTGTAAGTAAAGCCCAGTCTGGCTTGTACCTATTGTAGGTACTAATGAAGAAAATCAGACCCACATTTTAAGATGATTTTTCTTTTTCACGATTGTTAGCCTACCTAATTTTGACGTGATTAAGGGTGATAAAGTCTTATTTATAAATTGATGAACGCCGGCTGTGTCACGAAAAAACATGACGCAACAGTAGCGGTATAGCGTTACGTAGCGTTGTGGCGTTATCATTATCACGTATAAAATTATCGTCCGTGAACCGACTTACAGTAAACCATAAAAAAAAAACATTGGGATGCGCGAGACACGCTTGTCAAGTTTATTTTACGTTGGTTGTCTTGTGGAGAAAACTAGCGCAAGCGCAGCATTCCTGTAGATGTCATGTCAAGGCAAGTCACATTTTTTTGACTGGCAAAAACACTTTTCACCTCACTGGCTCGAAAGTGGTCGTTTTGCAGCTTGATATCCGAGCGCAAAAGTTGTTTTTATCCGCTAGCGTGGAAAGTGTTTTTGAAATTCGAACGACGCATGACGCCACTGTCACAATAAAAAAACAACGATACGTTCTGAAACGCAATTCGTCGTGAGAGTTTTATTAAAATAAAGGTTCAATTTACTTAATATCATCATTAATAAAATTATATTAATAATACACCGTTTCAGATGTATTTCATTATTTCACTATGTTTTATCACAAAAATACTTAAATATGTGTATATTTTAACTGTATTCAATGAATAATTGAATCTTGAAGTACGAGTTGGAGTGATTTGGAACGCAACCTCCGGAAAAAAAAACATAAAAAAAATATTAAAAAAAGTTTTAGATTGCTGGTTTTGTAATTTAGAATACCTATACGAAGTAATAAAGAAAATATGAGCGATTCTAGCGATGAAGATACGAATTTGACTTATCCAGAGTTAGCACAAACTGTACGTGACGCCGAACTAAGTCTTCTTCCCGAAAAATCGCGCGTGAGGTGAAAAATTTTGTGTTGCGCCACAGAATAAGTAATAGTACTAACGTATAATAGTACTAACGTACAGAAGGCCGACTGCTAACAAAAAACCGGTTTTGATGCACCGTACGCTCCTAAAGTGGCCATCTCTTTCTATCACATGCAGCGCGCTCTTTCGGAGGCCACGCCCTAGCGCTAGGGCTGGCGAACTCGAGAACATATTAAATTATGCGTCTAGTATTAGTACACAGATTAGGTAGAATAGTGTTATTAACAAAATATATATTTAAGTTAAGTTAGTTACGTTTATTATTATTAAAAACACTCGTCTACACAGATGCTACAACTTAATTTACTATTAAGTTATCACATACTTTATCTGTCAATTTCTGAATCTGCTAAATTCAAAATCAAGACACACGGTCACGCAACTGCATTATCATAATATACTAGCCGTTGTCCGCGACTTCGTCCCGAGTACATAGAATTAGCGTACCCAATGATACTATACTGTACATGCATAGTTGTTGTTATGATTCTTATTGAAAAAATAAAAAATTGGGTTGTCTTGAACTACCTCCATACCAAATTTCATCATTTTACTCTCTACCAAATCATTTTACTGTTGTTGTTAATACAACTCTCTGCAATACAATATTTTTTTGACATAATTCAAATTTCATAGCACATTTAACTCTTGCGTCGCGACACACATTAAGAGATTACGCGCGCGGGTGCTGCGTGCATTCGCTAGCAGTGCGCGGCAACCACTAATCATCACGCCACGGTGCGAAGCCGGCGGGTACTTGTATCGAGCGCGAAGAAATCAAAGAGTGCGCCGCGCCTGGTTGCGCTCAGCAGCAAAGTCGTTTTCACCGCACTGGCTCGAAAGTGGTCGTTTTGCAGCTTGATATCCGAGCGCAAAAGTTGTTTTTATCCGCTAGCGTGGAAAGTGTTTTTGAAATTCGAACGACGCATGACGCCACTGTCACAATAAAAAAACAACGATACGTTCTGAAACGCAATTCGTCGTGAGAGTTTTATTAAAATAAAGGTTCAATTTACTTAATATCATCATTAATAAAATTATATTAATAATACACCGTTTCAGATGTATTTCATTATTTCACTATGTTTTATCACAAAAATACTTAAATATGTGTATATTTTAACTGTATTCAATGAATAATTGAATCTTGAAGTACGAGTAGGAGTGATTTGGAACGCAATCTCCGGAAAAAAAATCATAAAAATAATAATAAAAAAAAAGTTTTAGATTGCTGGTTTTGTAATTTAGAATACCTATACGAAGTAATAAAGAAAATATGAGCGATTCTAGCGATGAAGATACGAATTTACCTCCTCCAGAGTTAGCACAAACTGTACGTGACGCCGAACTAAGTCTTCTTCCCGAAACATCGCGCGTGAGGTGAAAAATTTTGTGTTGCGCTCAGCAGCAAAGTCGTTTGCTGTCTCGTGCCTTGAAACCCTCGTTACACTCAGGATTCTATATTTGAACCACTCGCTTCGCTCGTGGTTCAACCCTAGAATCCTTAATTCACTAGAGTCTCAATCACGCACTCACAGCAAACAACAACTTTGCAGCCTTGCATAACAATAGTACATTATTGCCGTGGCCGGGAAAGTAGGTCTTTGCAGGCTGAGTACTGGTTTAAAGGGCCGAGGCTTCGCCGAGGCCCTTTAATATGTACGAAGCCCGCAAAGCCTTTCACGTGCCAAGGCTTATATAGTGCTTTTCTCAAAAATGAAAAAAAAAAACCTTGATATTAGGTATTCATAATACAGCATTGACACGCTCGCAAAGGTAGTCAAGTACTTACAACAAATCCAATGGAACGCCAGTCTTATTTCGTATTCACCGATATTTGACTTTAACAGACACACTAACACGGCAAGTTAAAAACTCACATGTAGATTTCTCGTTTTTTATAAAAATTAAGACCTTTTATTAATTTTTAAACCAAACTAGTAAACTATTTTCATGAAATTTAGCTAAATAAATCTGATACAAGACAAGAACTCCCGCTCTTTATGGATCGTTCTTTTTTTAAATTCCGTTCTGAAATACATTGCGCTGTTTCAGACACGGATAAAAACGTTTGGTTTCGCGTCAATTGACAGATACAGAACATGCAGACTTGGCTGTTAGGGAATTCCTTCGCGTAATTATCAGTTTAAAAAAAAAGGACCTGTACGATAATGAAATTTCATACAACATTCCCTGCGCTTATACATGCCGCGGAAGTAAATTCATACAAATTTCCGGGGCATGCAGTTGAGTTTTTTTTTTTTAATTTTTGACTGATCGTCAATGACGCACTTTGCGGTCTGATAGAAAGCAGACAATGAAGAGTTTCCCGGCCATTTTTGAGAAAATAACTATTGTTGCAAGTTTTTCTGCATCAAACGACGCTGTCAAAGCAAGGATTCATAGGGGCAGACAGACAGCAAAGCGACTTTGTTTTATACTATGTAGGTGGTGATTTAATAACTAGATGAAAAAGTAGGTGTGTCGCGTAGATTCGTGCCTTGTCCCACATTTCGACCGCCACGTCATTTGAAAATGTTAACGCCAATTTAAATTCTACGCGTAGGTATGGCCCAAACCAAATATTTTCTACCTAAGTAGGCTTCGACAGCGTATGCCATCCGTGCAGTGGTAATTTCTCAGGGGCTCTATTCGAAACGTCAAATAGGGAAAGGGAAATTCCTTATCGCTACCGTCAAAGCGGCACGGCGTTGAAACCGAATTTTAAACAGCTAGATTTAAAGTTCAATTTGAATTCCGTGACGCTTTGTCGGTAGGGATAGTGACCGTTTCAAATAGAGCCACAGTAGTACCTCATTCAAGTTCATCAATAGGGATATGAGAGGTCCCATATCCCTAAGTAACGATGAACTTCAGTAGGTACCTATCTCCCTAATTTAGCAAGATATTATCTTATGTCATTAATTGATATTTTAATGAGCTATTCGGGGAAATGGATCCCTATATAATCTATTGGGTCAAGTACCTATAATATTGTAATAGAATCAGCGCTATAAATAGGGACATAATGTATGAATTTAGTTTCATTAGAAATCATTATTTCATTAAAGCTTATTTATTACAGCTCAGCACCCGGTGACGTTTACGTTTGTAAAAAAAATACTCATACTCATTTATTGCTTATTAAATAACTTGTATGAGATGACAACTAGCTAGATAGGTACCTAGCTATGTAGACGTCGTAGGTACCTAAATGCCGTGAACATTCGGCAAATGTGGTGATCGCCACTACGTCTGTGCCGGCTGTTCAAGAATGTTCAATGAAAAGCCTAATGTAGGCTTATTAGTCTCGACGCGGATTCGGCGCGCGCCTGCACGTGCGGTTCACTTTTTAATCGACATTTAATTGGCCTGGCCGCAGTATTCCACGGAATTCATAATGACACCTCCATAAGGACGGGATGTTACGCAAATTCGGCGAAACATTCGTAGGCGGTATTTTGTTTTTTCCATTTTCCGCGCGCACTCGACTGTCGCCAAGTTTAGTGTCGAGTTACGATTACGACACTAGAGTTTTAAAGGGAAGTTAGGCTCTGGTGCGGCTTGATTTTTTAATATAATACGAGCTTTTCCGTAGCGCAGCTGAAATTGCGGTTTATCAATATTGTAATTGGGTCCCTTTTATCAACACCAAGAGAAAAAAATGTAGTAGAAATTAAAAATAAAATTAGGTTAGGTAATTGAAAATTTTACGTCAGCAGATAAGAAGTGCGTCATTTTCCTGGAATGTCTAATTGTCTTAAGTTAGGTATAGCACGACACAACTTAGAAGGCGCGCGGATTAAGCAATAACAGACTCTGCGTCAACGGCTTAAGTGCTTCGCCGCGCGCCTTCTAAGTTGTGTTTAATGTAAAAAGTCCAAAAGCTAAGTTCGAGTTTAAATTTTATTAAAGTAATATTTGATATTCCTCTTTTGGATTTTGTGTGTTTAGAATGTACCTAGGCTATTGTAGACCCTTACAAAACAACGCCAAGCATAGACATAAATAATACTTCGTATGGACCCGGCCTAACGTAGATACATGTCATGTTTCCCCACTTCATTGGTGTCCAATCCAAAGTTAAACTTATATCGTGACACTAAAGCTGGGTCACATTTTTTCAACAACGAGACGAGTTTTTAGATACGGAGAAACAGTTTCGAAAAAAGTTTTTTTAAATACGCTTATTGTCACGCACGCTCGGTGACAGAACTTTGGATTGGACACCGTGGAAGTGGGGTGATATTACGTGTACGTTAGACCGGGTCTATATTATTTACGTCTATGACGCCAAGCTAGTTCTAATTCTAACTACGTTCTACGATGCACACAGTCGTTGTTTTCGCATAGAACTAATTATATTTTGATATTGAAGTCTTCAAAGGTACGATCTCATTCTGCGTATTTGCAATTCCTCGAATACGTGCTCGCAGATAGATAACTTCTTAGAATGCGTCTGTCTAAGTATTACAAAATGAGGATCGTACGAATCGTAGAAACGTAAATCTTCAGTTCAAAGTAATTCAAGATATGGCCTCATTATTATTTACTGAAATCTATTTTAGACGATCTACTTTTCAATTTTATTGTTAACGAGCACTTCACGTAATTTATGGCTTTATTCTACGTGTGCTGTAGGTCGGCGTGAATTATTTATTACCAACCTCTACAATTGCGAAATAAATTTTAACGACTATAAAGTTTTCCTACGATTTATGCTGAAAAATGGTGTCGGAGATTAAATACAACAAGGGATTCCCGAAAGCGGTGTTCAGCAATTTTGCCGTTCAATAATAGATTTCAGTACTTACCGCGCGCCGCTGCTCTCCAACGGTTTTCCCCGTAACACTTTTTTTCAACGAGAACACTTGCAATTAGTGCTGTCATACCTACCAGGAAGTTCCCGCAACAAATTAAAATTTGGTGACAATTTTCAAGAGAAAATATTTCGTAAACATGTCCTCGCAGCGTTCTGCCAGCGAGTTCGCCCGTGTGGAATTATTGTTATCGTGTTGTCGCGGAAATGAGCGGGGATGAGAGGATGCTGTAACATGTCCAGAAGTGGCACGTAATTAGGCTGCTGTAGTTGGATGGTGGTTGTGGTAATATTTGTGATTGCAGTTGTCAGATACTACCTTCTTCTTCTTCTTCGGCATATATTTGCCCACAGCTGAGCATATGCCTCTCCGTATTTGTACCATCTCTCCCTGCTGGTGGTAGCTTCCATCCACCTCGGGCCCAGATGTGCCCTGATATCTTCGGTCCATCTTGCTGGTGGCTGACTACACTTCTTTTCCCCGTACGTGGTCTCCACTCTAGAACGCTTTTGCTCCATCGTCCATCTTCTCGGCGACTGAGGTGGCAGATACTACCTACTTACTAAAGTTTTTATCTTACTTACCATTGTTTCCGCAAATCAAAAATATGTAACTTAGGTTATTGTTTTGTTGATAGGGCTCCCTAAGTACACTGTTCGCAAACTGTGTAAGTACTGCAGTTACGTCGAAATATGGCCTCGTTGAAAGTGCCGGCACACGTGGAAGCCATCTGTCGCGTACGATCGCGCGCGCAAGCGCAGCTTTCTGGGTCACTTCCACTCACAGAACAATTACTCGTTTCCACTGACCAAAATAAGGATTAAAATAAATTGTGTAATTAAAAGTTACGAGAGTTAAGAGTCCTCATAAAATATTCAGCCCGCGACTTCGCCCGCGTGGAATTCCGACTTTCGACTGAATCGAATAATCTTCTAGCACCTTCTAGCTAACAATCGAATGAATGAATGATCCCCTGGTTACAAAAAATATAATAAGTAAGTTACGTGTAAGCCGTAAGTAAAGAATAGGTACAGGAGATTTAAGTAGTAGAGTGGATCACGCTTGCATGGGATTTTTTTTCGTCCCAATTGATTTCTAATATTTATAAGTTGCTTTATACTAAAACAATAAAGGATGTCGGAAACAGCAAAGACCGTCATCTTATGCCCCCGCCCCGCATTGCAACCCAGGTATCAATAATTTCAAAGAAAGACAAATTTTCAATGATATATCCTAATTTTTTCCCGTTTTTATAGCTATAGTTAAAAAATATGATAAGTATCCCTATGTAATTACTTATCATATATCTTTTAATTTATTCATGTACAGATTCCGGCTCGCACCTCTAAAATTATTATGTGCGAAATTCAATTTGATTTACTGAGCTTTTCGGTGAAGGAAAACATCGTGAGGAAACCTGCACGCATCTGCGAAGTAAATTCAAGGATGTGTGTGAAGTCCCCAATCCGCACTGGGCCCGCGTGGGGACTATAGCCCAACACTCTCGTGATGAGAGGAGGTCTGTGCCCAGCAGTGGGCCGTAAATAGGCTGTTGCAGTAGTACAGATTCTATAAGTAAAATTACATATCAGCACAAAATAAACGTAGATAGGTACGTAACGTTTATTAACAACGATTGGACTACAACAATCGAGACTAATTTTATGAAAGGAATAATTATAAAAGGACAACTGTGTGGCGATAACACGTCACATGATAAGTCAGAGCATAATATACAATATCTACAAGGAACCCTTATCTATAGGTACTGAATTACTTTTAAGAATTTAGCTCAATAATTTAAATAACAATTTTAACGCGAAAACATGTTATTTTTATTTTTTTCTAAATCTAGTGTCGTACATATAGGTATATTGACTCTATCATTGATTTAAGATTTCGAAATTCGAAAGTAACTTGCGCACGTGCCTGTACACAACCAAGAAATACTTATTCGGAGAAGCAAGGCGCATGTCACACGCGTCGCCTTTCGAGGAATGCTCGATTATCTCGATCTCGAGTCTTATTGATTACCTACAACCGCAGGAGAGAAATTATCCATTGTTATTACGTCGTCAGGGCCGTTCATAATCCCAGGAAAACCCTTCGACCAAAGGACATTACTGACAGACAACTCTGTAACTGTAACTAATCTATGATCATGTGTAATGCGCTAATGCGGAACTGTAATCAATCATGGTCTCTTGCCGATGATCTTGTTGAGGTAAAAATGATCGAAATAGAGCGAAAATTCAGATTAAAATAACTGTTGTTCATACTTAACCAATATTATTAATGGAATAATGATGAAAGCTTTTGTTTAAATGTTATTTAAGACAACACCCGATTCCTAAACCCACGCAACGTCGAGCCGCGGCGAAGCCTGCCCCGCCTCACCACAACTAAGAGATTCGTGGCCCACCCACTCTTACAAAATAGACCAAAAGTGAATGAACTTTCCTGCGCCCGCGGGCCAAGGGGCGGTAGATTATGATTGATGGAGAGATGCGATGCGAGGTTAATTTAACACATATTGTTAAGTCAGCGAGCCTGGGCAGAGGTCAACACACCGTAGACCATGTTTGCCTTTATAGGAGAGTCACGAGTTCACGACCGGCCCTACCTTCCTCGATCTCACCAGGAAGAACATTACCTTCAAATAAATTATGGAGACACATAAATATGCCTTGACTTTCACGAAGTAATCGCCGTATGGTGTTCTCGGAAGTAATAATGTCCTCAAGAATATAATTTTGCTTGTACATATAGGAAGTAAGTACTTACACTTATTTGGGCTATAATGTTGATATATTACCTAGGTAGTCGGTAATGACGGGGGCTGAGTATACCCTCACGGTCCTCGTAGTCAACTGACTCGCCAGCTGTGAAGTCTAGGTAGAATCGTGTTACCATGTGGCATGGCATGCGTGGAGTATAGGTGCTGGTAAGTACGGTGCTATTCAGTTGGCGTTTGTTTCGAGTCGTGGATCGTGCCTCCCGCTCTGCCGCACGGCGGGGCCTGCGACGCCGGCGCGCGCCTGCCTCCGACGACGCTCGTTTCGCTCGCTTCAGTCACTCAGTCTACTTTTGAACTCGACAGAAGCGTCAGTGCCGCGGGGCGCCTCGCCTCCCGAACTTTCACCTCTCGTGATATCGTTATCTGTGATAAATGCTACCTACATCGTGTGAAATTGAATGTGGCCGTTCTTAGAAAGCGTTTCTGCGACGGCACGCGGTCGGACTTCAATTCCTGTAAATTAATTTCTCCAGTGCGCTTGGTTTCTACGAAACTGCTTATAGAGTTTACCGAGAATCGAAACGGCCGTAAAGTGGATTTGAGGAAGTATTTGTAATTATAGTGACCTGTGTGTTTCCGTGTTGTGTTGTCAGTCAAGGCGTTTACATTGGATCCCAATCAACGACTCACACCTCCAATGGTGGTCAAATTACCAGGTGAATATGAAAGTTTACTAACTCGTCCACAAATTCCACAATTAACCGTGGGGTATCTGAAATTGTATTTTAAGTAACATTCTCGGCGAGTAAAGTAATCTGTGTGCCTGCGCTGGCATAAACCAGATTGAAATCGCCCTACTACATATAAACAAGAGTGGCGCCATCGCCAGTCGATATCTCGCAGGACTGGGGTCAATTCAATACGTTACGCGATACAATACACAACAACAAGCGCACTGTATCGGGCATGCGACCTGCGTGGCGTCTTGTTGAACTTGCCGAACTAATTACTGATACAATTACGTCATCCACGTACCTATATGTACACAACGCGTATCAACAGATGCTCGCGTCGTAGAGATAACAAAAACAAGCGATGATTTATTATTATTCATTGTATTTTTAGAACCCATTTTGAAAAATGTGTTAAATGTAAATACATATAGGTATTTGCATGTTTTAATATTGCAGTCAATATTTTTTTCATATTTATTCAATTTGAATTTACCACTGAGCTTTTCGGTGAAAGAAAACATCGTGAGGAAACCTGCACGCATCTGCGAAGCAATTCAAAGATGTGTGTGTGGAGTGCCCAATCCGCACTGGGCCCGTGTGGGGACCACGTGGGGACTATAGTTATAGCCCAAATCTCATGATGAGAGCCTGTGCCCAGCAGTGGGACGCAAATAGGCAGTAGTTAGTAGTATTTTTTCATAGGTAGGTACTCACTGGAATTTCTATATTAGTACGTAAATTGAAATACCTAATTATAACCAAACCGGTCTAAATGCAATCTTCATGCTATGAATGGCGGATGACAGAGCGGGAAAATATTTAATGTAATAAGTTATTTGCATATGCATGAACAAGCGGAATAACGGCTTTAGAAGGGTAAGTGTAGAGATCTTCTACTATCTCGGATCTTTAGATAGCTTTGGGACTTTTCCCGCCCCTCCAAAATTCAAAACGCTTCAATGTATTTAAAAAGCACCAGCAACACTCTCAACACATTGTGTGCGTGCTGAGACAGCCATCAACTATGCGTTGAGAGTGTTGGTGGTGCTTTTTAAATAATAATAAAAAGATTGAAGCGTTTTGAAATGTGAAGGCGTGGGACTTTAGATACTAGTAGAAGATCTCTACTAGTGCATGACCAGTGCTATGCTAGTGAATGAACTAGCCAGCGAAAAAAGAGAGAATAGATTCCAAAAAATAGGATTCTGTAATTTTCTACCAGCTAATGTATTTTTGAGTAAATGGAGGATTTTTACAAAAAAAAACGTTCTTTTTCCGCATTTTTATATTTAAATAGGTATAGGTACTTACCATGCATGACTAAGGCTTTGTGTTTATAATCCCGCTGATTTAAAGTCAATAGAAGGGGAGATATATTCTTATGTCTCCAATGATTTTTTTGTAAGAATCATAAAAAAACCAACGTACCTAAGTAGGTACTTAGGTATATGAAAAAATCATTTTTAATTTTTTTCATCGATAAAATATCGTCACGTTGCATCTCTATTCGTACGTACACTTTATCCCGGGACGCACTGCATGTACCTACCTACATTGTACACCTTCCTATTCTTCAGGGAGACGGACGCTCTATATCCCTTTGTACCTACCTAGTTTCGAAGAGAAGCGTACCTAGTCCAGCGCCACAATATATAATTTGCCTTCTATAGTTGTATTGTAGCACTAGATTTTATCTTATTGCAAGCGAACTGATAAACGTAGAATCGTGCGAGCACTCCCATTCATTCATTAGAATAGAACATGCATGCAATAAAACTGGGCCGGCCGGCCGTTACACATTTTGTATGAGTGTGGAGTGTTTAATTTTCAAGTAGGTAGGTTACCTAAGAATTAAAGTAAATATTTTAAAAAAATTAAGCCAATCCCGATTTTGTGGATGTTGTTTCATGATGATGGCTCCTGTAGCACTACCTTGAGTTTACAGTGACCGTACTCGCTAGCGACTAGTAGCGACTACGTAAACGATTTGTATGAAGAATTTTAGTTCAACGAGTTACCGCCAGGGGCGCTGTACTATTCTTCATACAAATCGTTTACGTAGTCGCTAGCGAGTACGGTCACTGTAAACTTATGGTATTGCTACTGGAAAGGTATTAATAGGTACCTACTAAGTCGCAGACGAGCCTGTATGAGATTTTGCTAAGTCAAAAATATTTGTATGACCTTCTGGCTTATCGTCGAAGGTGTCAATAGTGCCTAAGGATATCAGAAAGATTCCATAATCTTTCTGAATCTTATCTTGTAGCCTGCGAAACTGACTTCCATCATTGGCTTCAGCTGCAGCGGATTCTCGAACCTACTCGCACGCACATTGCCAATCTCGGGGTAAATGGCGCGTTGTGAAAAGGTCCAAAAGTGTACACATATTATTGAAAGTCGACTGTACAGCAACGACACAATGCTATGGTGCGCGAACTAAGCAATAACACACTCTGTGTCGAGGGTGTAAGTGCTGCGCCGCGCACCACATTACAGTTGTCTCGTGCTGTACAATCGCGCATTGTTCGTAACTTACCGCGAACCGCCGGTGAACCTCCTACCACCTCCTACCGAGAACTCCGAGTACTGAACCTTTGTTTACGTACAAAGGGACACAATGACGTTTTTTTGCCAGTGCAGTAAACGTTAAAGACGCCGCGTCTAATCATCTATTGTTGTGAGTTTATTGTTTCAATTGGCATCGAGCGGCTTGCGAGAAACAGCCACCAATATTCTTTAATGGAGCGTATCCTTGTACGGAGTTGTTTGTTACTCGTTTGGCTGCAATTTCATTTAATATAGAAGTAACATCAGCATTAGCGAACTGCTGCACAACTTTATTTCATTACATACCCAACCTAAGCCCTTGGTCCCTCCTAGCTATACTTGATAACATACCAACCTGCTTACTTGTGTGCGTGTAGGTACACAATTTTCTTCAGAAAGTTCTTGGAAGTTCAAGAGATGCACTTGAGATGCACACTGAGAATTTTATTCCACAGTTTTTTTGTAAAACCATTATAATAATTCTGCTTAACAATCTTAACATAGATGACTAGGTACCTAGGTACCTTACTTAAGTTTAAAGCTTAATAGCACTTAAAACCGTTTAACATATTTTGTGCGAAGAAAATATTCTAAAGTCATCTCTCATCAGGTATTTCTATTTCAGTTGCGAGGTGACGCACTGCCTAGTTTCTCAGACACTCAAATAGGTAACTTTGTCAGCGAATAACTTTTAAAATTAATCAGTCAGTTTCGTAATGAAATTACTGTAGCTAGAAATACAGTCCTCTCCATCGAGTAACTCGGTAATGGCCCTCTGTCGCGGACTATAAGCCCGAAGGCAGGCAATTAGGTACCTACATAGTTTAGCGATATGAATTCAACGAACTTTCGTTACTCATCGCGAAACTTGTAAACATTATTCAATTTTAATGTTTAATTCATTACGAGTTGTTACTTAATGTGTATCGTGGAAACGTAAACAATAGAGGGCATGACATGACATGACGTGCGATAAGTGGGTATAGAAAAAGCGGCGGAGCAGAGCGGGCACGGAGGATGCGCGCGCGCTGCGGCGCGGCGCAGGTATGTGTGTTCTCGGAACGCCGTGCGTCCGTTTTTGCTCCTTTTTCGATTCGAGTTTACCAAGAACCGAATGGCCCGGTGGCGGCCCTACTCGGAACTCGTAATTAATCCTTGGAAGCCTTCGACCCAAGGGTTGTTATGAGAATCGCCAGTCTTCTTATGACTTCATTTTTTATTTATATTTTGCATTGTCTCATTTTGTAAATTATATGCGGGTTTATTGTTCGTGGAAAGCTGACAACGCCGGGTGTGCGCGGACGGCACGGCATCGGCACGGCGGTTACATTTTAAACGCGCTCGCCTTTGATACCGTATTTTAATATTGTTAGTCTTTGACCCACGTTCGTTTCGGGGATGTTCAATCAATCAATCAACCATTTATTCAGCAAATTGGCCACATGGGGGCATTTTTACACGTGAGAAATGAATTTACCAGCGCTTCCTAGACCCATTACTTGAGAAGAAGCCCCGCAACGCAACAAACTCAGCAGAAGGCCATTTGTATAAAATAAAAAATCAAATATAAATTCACATTACATTTGCATCAGGTACCTACCTAGGTATATATGTATAAAATACTTTCGTTTCGTTTACAGCGTTTCTGGGAAAGCAGTTATTAATTTGTCAACTCAACTAAAATAAATATATGAACGTAGGTACCTAGTACTAGTAGGTATGTCAATTACAATTGAAATATGTCCTGCCACGTAGATATACATATAAGGTTTTTGCATGCCACCGTCATATCATCATCACTAAATAGTATAAAACAAAGTCGCTTCCTGCTGTTTGTCCCTATGTAGGTATGCTTAGATCTTTAAAACTACGCAACGGTTTTTAATAGATAGGTGATTCAAAAGGAAGATTTTAGTATATACTTAATTTATTATAGTTTAACACTATTCCCGCGGGAACGCTATAACCGAAATCCGCGCGGACCAAGTCGCGGGCAGAAGCTAGTCATTAATAAAATAACCGTCCTAAACTCTTATTCGCAGACACAAATTTGGGTCTAAAAGGGATCAATCGATAATCAATCCATGAAGTAGTTGACTGCTTAGACTGGAATAAGAGGTACCTATTGAATGTTATCATTTGATTTGAAGTTTATTGAAGAGAGATTTGCGCACGAACCCCGCCCCGATCCCGATCCAATAAAGCTTTATTCGTTAGCTTCAACCCGCGGCGCGGGTCCAATAAGGGCTATCGAGAATTTTATTATTTAACGGTCGTACCTACCTACCAAATTCAGTTTAATACGAAATACCCACCTACAACTTTCAGGTAAAACTGTTGTTGGGCTTATTTCACAGCGTTTCTATGTATACTTACCTAGTTATGTGGAAGGAATGATATGTTCCTCTCAAGTAATAAAAATAAGTTAAGTAGTCGTTATTACTCGTATGCTAGTTATTGGGACCACCAGGACCCCCGAGCTCTACATTTCCAATTCGCTCCGCGCGGCGGGCATCTCCTGATTTGTTGGGCTAGGACCGAAGAAAATGGAGCAAAAAGACGAAGTCGCCTTCGCCGCTTTCCCAGAACACCGGCCTAGTTTAAATTTCAATGGCGGACTACTGCGAAGCCGCTCGACGGTTTCGTCTAACGAACTGATTGAAATACTGCTTCAATACAGCTCGAACGTACTCCAAACTATCACTTCCCACCCCTAAAATAAGACTCAGAACCGAATCAAAGCATCGGCGATAATTTGACGAGTCTCCGTGAACGCTGTTGGAGTTTTTTGAATAACCAAGTCAAACGATTTTATAAATAAAAATACCGCCGCAGTTCAATATTAAACTTCACGCAAGTGGATTACGACAAAGAAATAACAGGCTCGTTGTGATTCTAGAACGACATTAAGTAATGAGAACCCGAAAGCGTTCTTAGAAGTGATTTGATATTACATACAGCAGCTAGCTATAGCTGCTATAATATTAAAAGTGATTAGTGTTTATATTTAACGTAGCGTCAATGATGTCGTTTGTAAGGACACATTTGCGTAGTACTTTACTTACTCACTGTAAAAACGAGGCAGGAAGCGCTCCTGCGGGCAGCTTCAGCGAAGCGATGCACTGCGCGGGCGGCGCGGGCGCAGCGGGCAGCATGACGTCAACCGTTTAGAGGCATCGCATGAATTATGCAACAATGATAATTAAGCCATTGCGTCGCACCCTATAAGACTGACAGAGACCTGCCAGAGTGTGTGAAAAATGAATAAAATTAAATAGATTTCCATAGTGAATCCAAACGTGGTGTGTCGTGAAGTCGTGATCATGCGATTAGAACTTTCATGGAACGATAACTATTCTCAAGAACACAAAATACTAGCTACTCAGAAATGACATTAGAATGGAAAATTGCTTATTATTATTAATTGCTCATCCAGTTAATAACTGATGCAAGTAAACGACAAAGGTATTTGGATACAAGTATTACTTACCTATAGATAGGGCGAAACTTAACATAAACGAAACTCATTAAAGGAAAGTTGTAACGCCACATACTTACCCGTCGAACGAGTTCAGAGTAGGAAACCCCTTTCACTCGGAAGCGAGTCCGAACATAAAAATAGTTCCTCTCAGGCAAAGATTACACAACGTCTAATTAACAGCACATAAATCGAGATACCAAATTGGCCCGCGTAGAACGGAACGTGTCTATTTTAAAAATCGAAACGGTCACTGGACGTCATTCCGGGAAAAGCGGCGCAGGCGCGTGAAGCGGCGACCGGTCGGCGCTTCTCGGAACGCGCGAAGGTTGCGCTTGCCGGGCTAACTCTTTACATCGGATTTGAACGGTTATTGCCAAAGTCTTTAAGTATGTTGGCTTGGCTCCGTACCCGAACATTACAGCAATCTCCCGGTCGTTTCCCAAGCGATTTAGTGCATTCCAGATTCCAGGGCCGTGCACGTCTTTAAAACAGCTTCCGCTGGGAGACGCGTCTTAGATCTCGAATCTTTCGGTTGCTTTCTACTTTAGGAGGCCATTAAGAAATTCTTGTGGGTCGAGTGAGATGGCGTAAGCAGCGACTGATGTGATCTGCGCTCGCCGCGCTGGCGCCGCCGGGCGCTGCGCCACTTGCGCGAGCGCTTGAATGTTAGAGGCCATCGGGTTCGCTGAAATACTTGTATAAGTACTCACCTATCTATTATAAAATACAGCTTGCATTATTTACAACAAATAGGTGTTCTAATATGGTTGTAATCGGTCCGATCTCAGATGTAAAACTAGAACTAGTCGTAATGTGATGGTAAACAGAATAACCCTACCTATAATAGTAATATAGTGACAGAAAATTCCGAACCATTTGTACCCGTATGGCGACATTGGCGACCCTAAATGGTCTAATTACGTAATGAAGAAAAGGAAAATCATGGTCTCACAGTACCGCCAGTACCGGCGGCCCAATCGCGTGGGCGTTAATCGAACGTGTCGGATAAATTACGAAAGTCAAACGGTTTGTACCACATAATAGTTATTTGTTATGCAAGGCTGCAAAGTTGTTGTTTGCTGTGAGTGCATGATTGAGACCTTACTAGAGACGAAGCTTCCTATAAAACATCTCGAAGAAACGTGTCAAAACTTGAAAATCGAGTCGTAACTCTGAAAACTACGAAAAGTTGTAGTAAAACTGTGTCCATCTCTTTCCTACTCGTATGCTACGAATACGCCGAATTGACGCTAGACAAAGATAGCAATATTCATGGCTGTCAAAGGGATGTCAAACGGGTAGTGATACCAGTGTTGGGAAATTTACCCCAAAGTTTTTTTTTCAATAAGTTAATGTTAAAGGCCGTTCAACATCTTATTTTGCTTTTATATCGTCAAAAATTTATTTAAACAAGATTTTAAACGAGAAACATTCAGAGTATGAATTGTTTTAAGTATTAGGCCCTATCCATGGTAAATATTGAAATGAAGTTTGTTCATATTTTGACTAATGTTAATTTTAATTTCTTACTACGTGTACCTACACCAAATATCTGTAATAAAATATCTTGTAATTATTATTTATTATCATTATCTAATCCAATATATATATAATATCAAAACCATTTACCAATATAAATAACTGTATAGTTTTCCGTGATGTAATAATATCAATATATTATTAGATCACTGAAAATTATACGGTTTGTCTAACAATTTCCCTGAAATGTGGTTAATTTTGAACCATGATTACCTTGCAACATTGGGCTTAAAAAGTGAACAATTGAAAACCCTTCGTAATGAAATTTTGATTTAGTGTTAATAAAAATAATATGACATTGAAATTAAAACTCTACTGTGAATCGTGTTCCCAATGGACTTATTTTGATTATGGAACCGATTGCTGCAACATTTTACTGCGTATTTGCCCATTATTACTGACTAAAATTTGGATTTCGCGCCTTGTCACGCGGCCGGCGTCTGATTGGCTACTGACTTGAGGAACTTCAGGAGTACGCCCCGGGGCGTACTTTCAGTGTCACCGTTTTGTCAAGGTTGGTACCTATCTAGTGTAACATTTAAATCAGTGTTGAGACCCGAGTGAACGAAGGATTCTAGGGTTCAAATATAGAATCCTGAGTGTAACGAGGGTTTCAAGGCACGAGACCGCAAACGACTTTGCTGCTGAGCGCAACACAAAATTTTTCACCTCACGCGCGATTTTTCGGGAAGAAGACTTAGTTCGGCGTCACGTACAGTTTGTGCTAACTCTGGACGAGTTAAATTCGTATCGTCATCGCTAGAATCGCTCATATTTTCTTTATTACTTCGTATAGGTATTCTAAATTACAAAACCAGCAACCTAAAACTTTTTTTTTATTTATTCTTTTCATGTTTTTTTCCGGAGGTTGCGTTCCAAATCACTCTTACTCGTACTTCAAGATTCAATTATTCATTGAATACAGTTAAAATATACACATATTTAAGTATTTTTGTGATAAAACATAGTGAAATAATGAAATACATCTGAAACGGTGTATTATTAATATAATTTTATTAATGATGATATTAAGTAAATTGAACCTTTATTTTAATAAAACTCTCACGACGAATTGCGTTTCAGAACGTATCGTTGTTTTTTTATTGTGACAGTGGCGTCATGCGTCTCGTTCGAATTTCAAAAACACTTTCCACGCTAGCGGATAAAAACAACTTTTGCGCTCGGATATCAAGCTGCAAAACGACCACTTTCGAGCCAGTGAGGTGAAAAATCTTGTATTTTCCGATAGTCGATGAAAAATTAAGTAGACGATAGCGTAATGTCATACTTGTCCGGTAAGTATAGCCTACATCCCGCCATACCAACGAAAACAAGTTAAGTACTTAAAAACCAAAAATTAAACCATTAGTACCAGGCTCATTTTTAATCGTCGAGTAGCATTCACGAAAATCACCATGTCAAAATTTTCCGACGGGGCCAAATGGCCGCCATTCCGCCCCAAAGGAGTATTTTTATTTAATTTTGCAAAACGATTTGTACCACTCTATATTTTTCTTTACTAGTTCTTTGTATGATCATAAATATCAAACCCGGGTAAAGTTATAATGTTATATCCTATGCACGAGACGATGTTTCTGGGAATGGAACCGAATCACTCTCAGTACCTACACACTTACCTATATTTTCCTGGGAAATCTGTTTCCACTACTTCGCAGGAAATTGAGTTAGAGAACGCGCTTCCTTTTAACATAATTGAAGGTTTTTCCGCTAAGAAGGAAGTGACAATACGGGCTATTATTTTATATGACTTCCGGTATTACTACATGTTAGTATTGTTATTACTAGCTACACGTATTGTCTGGTGTCTGACACTGACGTCAAGTACCTAATTAAGGGCCCAAGTTAAACAATTCCTTTAAATTAATAACGAGCAATCTAACCAGATGCGGGTCACTTACGGCTTTGGGAGAGAGTCTACTATTGCACAATCTTTGAGAGCAAAGGAAGACATTTGACAGAGTTTTAACTGTAGTTTTTAGGGTTCCGAAGTCCACAAGGAACCCTTATAGTTTCGCCATGTCCGTCCGTCCGTCCGTCTGTCCGCACTATTGCTCGGAGATGCTAAGGGCTAGAGAGCTGTAATTTGGCATGAATATGCATATTAGTTACGCTGACAAAGTGGTACAATAAAATTCTGAAATATATTTTTTTATAGGGTACCTCCCCTACTCGTAAAGTGGGGATGTAATTTTTTTTTCTTGCGTTCCCCATGGTGCGGCATATCGTTGAATAGGTCTTAAAAAAATATTGTGGGTTTGTTAAAACCATTTTTTGATTAAGTGATGCGTTTGTGAAATATTAAGCTTTAAAGTGCTATTTTTTGTTAGAGTCACGTGTCCCCCCCCCTGCCAGCTAAATGGTGGTATTTGGATGGCTGAAAAAAATCACGGTTGTGGCATATATAACGTAGTTGAAAGGAAAACTATCAGAGCTAAGTAGGCTGTACAAACTTACGAGTAATAGTCGACCAACTTATGACCAAATGATGATTTTTCTCGAGCGACAGGGGCGTCGGGCGGGCACGTCATACCACAGGCTAGCTAGATGCTAATAAGTCTTAGAAAGGTACTGTGGGCATCCTGAACTTCGGAACCCTATAATTTGCGCGTGGCCAGACACGCACTTGGCCGGTTTTTTTTATAATAATTTTGATTAAGGCCCTTCCCTGACCCAGCATCGTCAAATTGCTCATTTAAGATCATACTTTTCTAAGAAATGTTAAAAGTTAAAAATATGAAAAAAACATATGTTATATTTGATTATATCATCCTTACATTGACAGCTTTCGATACACGTTTCACGAAACTTTGCTCGATACAATTTCATTCCAAAGTAACCTCTAACTCGGACCGCTAATCCAACTTTACTCCAGTTTATTATATCAAACAGTGTAAAACTAATTATAACACAAAACATATCCATATTATATTCATACATCGACAGCTTTATAAATGCCATTTTTTTAGACGGTATTTTTATAGAAATTAAAACGTGTTAAAAAGTAACTAAATCGGGAGTTCTGTGCGTAGCGCTTTCTCTTTCACTCGTCCCACGAGTGACAGTGACGGCTGAGCTGGGTCTATGAACCGCCTTAAGCTACGTTTTATAAAAGTACTAGCTTCTGCCCGCGACTTCGTCCGCGTGGAATTCGGTTTTCGCGTTCCCGCGGGAACTATGCGTTTTTCCGGGATAAAAAGTAGCCTATGTCCTTTCCCGGGACCCCAACTATCTCCATGCCAAATTTCATCTCAATCGGTCCAGCGGTTGAACCGTGAAGAGGTAACAGACAGACAGACAGACAGACAGAGTTACTTTCGCATTTATAATATTAGTATGGATATGGATTAATATGGATACGGATATATGGATGTAGAAATTTTATAAAAGTAGATTCAAAGATGTGTGTGAAGTCCCCAATCCGCACTGGGCCAGCGTAGGGACTATAGCCCAAACCCTCTCGTGATGAGAGGAGGCCTGTGCCCAGCAGTGGGATGCAAATAGGCTGTAGTAGTAGTAGTAGTTATAAAAGTAGCAGTCTTCAAAAAATCCAAAAGGAGGAGGAGGCTTTCAATTCGTTTAGATGTTTTTTTCATGTTAGGAAATAAGAAATGTAAACGGTACGGAACCCTAAAAACGAGTGAAATCCCAGCATCTCTGTGACCCGTGTAATGTTGTGACTACGTATTTTAAAGATTTTCCTTCCCTTTATTTGTATACCGTTTCATTAACTAATTACTTTAGCCACGATGGCTTGCTCATAAAGAGCCGAGGCTGCTCGAGCAAAAAGAAAAGATTATCATGTTTCTAATTGATTAACTTTGCTGCTTTCACTTGAAGTGAATAACTATAAACAATTTTTTGGCTTATTTTGGTGTCTCATGTTTGTAGGTACAGACGCGACTTGTTCTACAGACTATTATCGATAAATTTCAAGCCCATGTTATTTTCTAGTAACAATATAAGATACTCGTATAGGCAAGCGTCGCTTCGTGTGGTTTGGTTACATGTAGTTTATATATCCACTATTTTTCTCCTCACCGCACCGTACTTACTCGAGGTTTTATGGTTCTTTCTTCTCGGAACAATCATTTACAGTGTTGAAGTACTATAAAGCGGTCGTTCAAATACGTTTTGCGAAAGATAAACACAGTGTTCGCCTTGAAAATTCCAAAATCGTGTTTCACAAACCGTTGAGTTTTCTTAGAATTAGCGCGGCTGAAATAAGTTTCAAAGTTTAAAAAATACGCTGCGAATTTCTTGGTACAGCATTTTTAATACCTATTCAATTTAAACGTAAGGTTTTTTTGAGTTAATAAAGCTCGTTTTTTGAAGGCGTGAAAGGTTATCCGCGTGCAAAAATCGCGGACCGCGAAATATTTTGTGATTCGTCTACCTGGGCCCCTCGACTTCATAAAAAGGAATGTTGCCGCGCGCGCGCATGATTCTTTAAAATTGAGTATTTCCCCACCTGCAATTAAGGGACTTCTCAATGGAGGAGGAAGGGAATTCTCAGAAAATATGCATATTTTGACAAGACCATCTAATAGGACTTTTTAAAATTCCATTAAATTTGCAAGAATTCAAGTTAAACCGCAGCTTTGCAACCCGTATATGAACCGCGCCTGTTGAAAATTATCTTTTATTTAGTCGTTTTTTTCGAAGAACTTTAAAATGGATAAGCTAATTATCGCCCCCCAGGCGTAGTTAGGGATTGTAATTTTTTTTAAAGGTGGGTTCTACATTGTAGGTGCTCACTAAGAAGGGATTTTTGGAAAATAGGGGTAGGTACATCTTTTAACTTAAAAGTACAGAACATTTATGATTTAGGTGCCTAATAAGAAATAAACGAACAAGTGTCTCTACATTTTTACAAATTTCACCTTTAAGGGGGTGTAATAGGGAATGAAACTTTGTAGGGATAATCCTCATCTTTAAAGGTAAACGCTCGACAAGTTATAGTTTAGAATTTAGATATTCGATTACAAATAATTAAACACATATTTCAGCATTTTTAGAAATTTCTCCGTTAAGGGTAGACATAGGGGATGAAAATTTGAACGCATGATCATCATTGTAAGCGCCCGACATATTATGAAGACAAATAATTAAACACGTGTTTCAGCATTTCTAGAAATTTCACATTTAAGGGGGCGAAATAGGGAATGAAAATGTGTATAGCTGAACAAAACGTTAAGAGTTAGATATTCTACAAAAATAACACTATTTATTAAAGTACACGTAGCGATGAGTGGGCAAGAGAGGCGATTTACTCTCAGACCCCGTGGTGTGGGGTGTCGTGTCTTTGATTACTAGGTCTTTAAAAAATGTTGTGGGTTTGATTTCTAGAAACCGTTTTTCGATTTAGGCATCCGTCTGTTAGTAGAATATTAAGCTTCAAAGAAATAATTTTGTTAGGCTCAAGTCCAACCTTGAGGCCTAAGATGGGAAGGATGTATTTGCCAGTAATTTCAACGGGATCTCTTTCCGGAACACTGCTTTTTAGCGAGAAAGACGGTGGTAGCTAACTGGATCGACCTAGCACCAGGTCGTAGCAGCAGAAAAAAAATCCACTAAAACCTCGATTTGCATTAAATTTCAATATTTTACGTGAACGAAGTTATATACGCGAAAGAAACTGTCTGTCTATTTGTTACCTATACACGCTTCAATCATCACAAGCCGATTTAGATGAAAATTAGTATTCTACCTGAAGTTCTACGCGCGTCGATTCTACACAAAGGGACTCTGACAAGTCTGACATGATGGCCTAATTTAAAGTTAAAAACATACCTATACAAAATCGATGATTCACAGCTTGAATTCCAATCGAGCCGTCTCGGCTAAGCCCTAAAGTGATTCACCTGGTATTTTCTCTGTGCGCTCGAAAATCGTTTTTTTGCATGGCAAGGTTAGGTTATAAATAAAACAAAGAGCGTCGAGCCTTAACTCTGTGAGTCAGTTTGACTTATAAAAGCCGAGGCCTATTTCTAGACGCGATAATTTTACATTGTGACGGTGACGACAATTCCTCGAACGCCGATAATAGCACCTCCGCGACCATTCTTATGCCGCTTTCAATTCTTTGGAACCACCGTTATTATGGCTAATTGTCAAGCAAGGATGTGCTAAACGGTTGTTAACTCTCTCTGTCTATTCAAAATCAAGTTTTACGCTTACCTGAACTTTTCCCTGTAGTGAGAAAAGTAGTAAAAATATGTCAATAGATGTCAATACAGTTTTTGTTAGGTACTGTCAACCATTTTCTCTCTTGGGGGGTTTCTCTGCGTGATAGAATCAGAAATGAGGATATCCGCAGTAGAACTGGGATCACCGACATAGCCCGAAGAATTGCGAACCTTAAGGCCGTTCATAGACCCAGCTCAGCCGTCACTGTCACTCGTGGGACGAGTGAAAGAGAAAGCGCTACGCACAGAACGCCCGATTTAGTTAGTATTTAACGCGTTTTAATTTCTATGAAAATACCGTCTAAAAAAATGGCATTTATAAAGCTGTCGATGTATGCATATAATATGGATATTTTTGGTATTATAATTAGTTATACACTGTTTGATATAATAAACTGGAGTAAAGTTGGATTAGCGGTCCGAGATAGAGGTTACTTTGGAATTAAATTGTATCGAGCGAAGTTTCGTGAAACGTGTATCGAAAGCTGTCAATGTAAGGATGATATAATCAAATATAACATATGTTTTTTTCATATTTTTAATTTTAAACATTAGAAAAGTATGATCTTAAATGAGCAATTTGACGATGCTGGGTCAGGGAAGGGCCTTAAGCGGCAGTGAGCGGGGCACATGGCTCGCAGGACTGATGGCCGATGGGGCCAGAAAGTCCTGGAGTGGCGTCCGCGAACCGGTAGACGAGCTGTCGGTAGGCCTCCAACAAGATGGAGTGACGACCGAAGGGCGAAGGTCGCGGGAACGCGGTGGATGCGAGTGGCACAGGACCGGTCTGAGTGGCGTGCCTTAGGGGAGGCCTATGTCCAGCTGTGGACGTCTATCGGTTGAAATAATGATGATGATGATGATGATGATGATGATGATGATCATCATCATCATCATCGTCATCATTTCAGCCAAAAGACGTCCACTGCTGGACGTCCACTGATGAACCATTCTCTCACTAATATATAAACCAACATTGGATAAACAAAAATTATCGCGCACACTCGTCACTCTCATTATTCTCGTGAGCGTCACACACTCTACACTGTATTTTTATGAATACATGTACCTATTTTTTTACTCCGTGAAGACGCGCTCTCTGCCTACGTGGCTGGGTGCAAAATCGTGGCAAAATCCTTCCGATGCGATGGGCGTCACGCGAGCACACCTCTGTATATAAGTATAGTCGAGATCATAATGTATCAACGAAAACTTTTCGTTTGCAACTAATTTCGTAGTATACCTATTAAGGCGCTGCACGCTGACAAGACCTACATTGACTTTATTTAAACAGTGTTCAAACGGAAACTATTTGATTTTGTAAGACGAGTAAATATATGTTAGTATGTATTGCAGCATAACTCCATGCTGCATTAAAATACGATCTTTTTGAATTGATTTCCTGGCCGTTTTTCTCGTAGGTGTCAATTCGTATGATTTTGAATTCGAATTGTTAGTGTTCTTTTCTCGACACGCTGTTTTTTTCATTCTTAGAAGAACTTGAAGAGCGGAATGATCATTTATTTTCGTGTCACATAAATTATTTAATTTCTATAAATTCATATAAACGTTTCTGAATAGTAAATATCAGAAATTATTACGCCTTTTTTTAGTTTGTGCCGAGTTATCGGGTAAGTCTCCATAACCTTTCCTTGTCTAAATCGTGTCGCGTTTTATCTCAGGCTTGTTTCTTAATGGTGAACATCTTTTTAGTCCACCCCATACCCGGGCACGGAAGCGCGATGTAGCGACCGCTTTGTTTGCTTGGCGCTGCATCTAACGAGATCGTCGCGCAATCGCCTGTGGGGGCCCTTGCGGCCTTGGCTGAGGCGCTGGACGGTTTTTCCCGGCAGTTCCACCTACCACGAGTTTTTCGTCCAGTTTACATTACCGTGGACGTATTGTGCGGGTTACATCTACAGGGAAGTGAACTTTAAATTTCATTTTTTTTATCGGAGAATAATTTTTACGTGCGTTAACGCTCTTAAATCGGTAAACGCCGTAGCAGGCACAAAAAGAATTCGTTGTTTTTTATATAGTCGATTATTAACAATAACAACAGATATTAAGTGTTAGTAGCAATTACTGTAAGTCTTATTACCGGCATGGCCGTTAATATCCTTTCCTAGTTAAGTACTCCCTTTGTAGTGCACTCCAAATGGTTTATTTTATCTGATACGATCTCTATAGTTTAGTATCACACCTGTTGTTAATTCTCATCGGTCCAAATTCTAAAAATCACACTGTTCGCATGTGATCATTTGATATTTAGGTTTCTTTAGTTTTGGCCAAACGGACCTATTATTGTGGCATTTTTACCTCGAAATTTTTGTTGATTCCTATGTTTTATCGTTAACCGTAACGTGTATTTTCTATGTACCTTTACCTTTTTTACATCCTACCCGGCATGCTGTTCTGTACACTTTATTTTAGTTAATAAATTTGTTTTCAACACTAAATTTTTCGTTAATCGTCGGGCGACGCCCGGCGACTAATTGCAGTTTTTGCTGCAGTATTCACTATATACATAAAAAACTTGTTTTTTCGTAAAAGGATTTCATGAAATCGGTTCGATGAAAAAAATGAGATGTTACGTTTTCTAATCCTATTTAAACGATTCTATAAGCTTTTTTTAATGCAGATTTATATAATTAAATACACTATTCCGTCACACTCATACCAAAAAAATTGTTAATTTATATTGTCCATGAATTATAAATGACTATAGAATATTATATTATAATACATATATATATGTATGTTTTAAGATTTTTAGTTTTAATTTGATGTGATTCCCGTTGTGTTTTTTTAGATTACATTCGATATTGTTTTGTATTTTCAAAGTGATTTTACTTGCTGTTAATTAGAACTAAGTATTCTTTTGTAATTTTTAATTTTAGGCTTTACGTATATCGCCCACATGCCGTGGTCGTGCTTCTCGCTCCCTCCAATGGAAACAGACACTACCTGCCTCGATTGCTCAAGGTCATTAGCTCTTGTCAGCGTCTAAAGAAGTGAATGTGAGACACATGGAAAGAAAATGAGCTCTGAGAAAGTCGAGTTGGCTAAGCGAATTATTTGTAAGCAAAATCCACTATCAGTAAACGTAGCTATGCAAATTTCTTCGCGGTAAAAATGTTTAATTGGTTTGGTAGCGATAAGTAGTGATACGTTTTACACGGCATTAGGTTGCGAATGTTGCGATATTACGGTGCGTCGAGATGTGAAGGGGAAATATAAGCGGATTACCGAGAAACTGATGATTTCTCTTTATTTTGAAAGGCAAAAATTACTTTCAAACGAGTGATTCAACTGTATACCAGCATCCTATTTTATCCTACTTAAAATTCGATACCTAGACGTAGTGGATATTAAATTTGTTACTCAATTACGCCATGCCAGAACGATTGAACGGACCAAGATGAAAGTTGACAATATTTATAGCCAGGCTATTTCTTTTCATCCCGTTTTTATCACGGAATATTCCACGGATAACACTCTTAGGTACGATTCGCAAATCGAGAAACTTTTGGTAGCTACAAAAACCGTGTCCCGTTTCTGTTAATTACTTATATCAAGTCGACGAGTCAATATTTATTGAAATTTGTATCCTGGTTAACCGTTTTCTCAAGCCGTTCTAACCTCTAAATTTGCATATTCGTCATTTATACCTATATACAAATATTTGCCGAGTTCAAGTCGTCGTGTACGTGGCATTATTATATGTAGAAGTCGAACGAAATCGGATAAGAGACTCGTCGTGATTGCGAAGTGACGTAATCAGTCACTGCCCGGACCTCACCCAAGATACCAGTCGGTTCTCAGAAAAGCTACTGTAGGTAACTAGGTAGGTATAGCTATAAGTACCTAGTCATGTCGTCACTCGGAGATTTACTTGGCATGATCAAATAGAGTTCTCCGTTCTCGAGGAAAAATCTCTAAGTTAGATGGCTTCCGCAATCTCTGAAGCCAGTTGGTGCTTTAGAAATATACCTAACTGTGAATAAATGTTTGATCTGGCGTAGGTAGCAACGATTTGCTGCGAGAACGTTGCCATATCGGAATTTATGAAGCGTTGGAATTGTCCTTAAAATACCGTTCTCTACTAAGCCGCAAGGTCATGGTCAAATATAAATCGATGGTGTTCTCTAGTTGAACATTACAAATTAACCGTTGGGATAGGCTTAATAGGTATTATGTGATATTATCATTTTACTTTTAGGTAAGTATTTATTTATTGTGTCCTGGACTATGTTTCCACAATATTCATAGATTTCGATTACATTGGATTATCGGACTATTTGATATTATGATAGGTATTTAAGTGTTTTTAGACTGTTAAGTATTTTATTACTACTTAAATACCTACTTGATACGTATCTGATATTTAAATTCATATTGGTTGGATTCAAACATCGTGTACCGTACCAATTAGGTAATTAGTTAGGTAAGTAGTTAGTACTTCAGTAATTCTAAAAAAACCGGCCAAGTGCGTGTCGCGCAAAGTATAGGGTTCCGAAGTTGACGATGCTCACAGTACCTTTCTAAGACTTATTAGCATCTAGCTTAGCGCCCGACGCCCCTGCCGCTCGAGAAAAATCATTGGTATTTTAATCATTTCATAAGTTGGTCGACTATTACTCGTAAGTTTGTACAGCCTACTTAGCTGTGATAGTTTTCCTTTCAACTACGTTATATATGCCACAACAGTGATTTTTTTCAGCCATCCAAATACCACCATTAAGCTGGCAGGGGGGGGGGGGACTCTAACAAAAAATAGCACTTTAAAGCTTAATATTTCACAAACGCATCACTTAATCAAAAAATGGTTTTAACAAACCCACAATATTTTTTTAAGACCTACCTATTCAACGATATGCCACCATGGGGTACGCAAGAAAAAAATTTACATCCCCACTTTACGAGTAGGGGAGGTACCCTATAAAAAAATATATTTCAAAATTTTAAATATGTATATTCATGCCAAATTACAGCTTTCTAGAACTAAGCATCTTCGAGCAATAGTGCGGACAGACGGACGGACGGACGGACATGGCGAAACTATAAGGGTTCCTTGTGGACTTCGGAACCCTAAAAACGCATTAGCTGCGGACTACGATTCTCGGAAAGATACAATACAAGGACATATACCTACCTACCTATAATGTACATGTGAATAGGTAGCTTCCATGAATCGCGGGGTCGAAGACTCGCTGAAAGGTCGTTTCGATATGCACCTTCATAGAGTTGGTTAATTAACCTTAACTTAATTATATTAAAAGTTAAAACATTGGTGTTTCGTGTCATATTTAGGTATGCATGCGATGAGTTCCACAGAACATAATTACCTACCTACCTGCTAGTACAGTCGCCATCAGATCAAACTATTTGGTGATCGTAAAGATATACCTACCTATTTCCCCACCTGCAATTAAGGGACCTTGTTCACTTATTGCTCTAGTTCTTAGAAACGAAACTATGGCATCAAAACAAGACTGTGGATTAGTATTTCCAATGATTGTTTTTATTTTTGAGTGCGCACTGCATTCTCGGAATTAATTAATAGAAATGGTTCTTGTGAACATGTTTGACAAATGATCCGTGATCTATCCCATCTAGCTAATTAGTTAGAATTCCTGCAATCCTATTGAGTTCCGATTGTTCCGAAACAGGTACCGAGTTAGTGGAATTTATTAAGACAGTTGAATTTGGTACCTTTTAACATGGACAATAGGAGTTGACACTAATTTTACTAAATAAAACTCTTTTTATGTACACGATATATTCACAGTAGTCACATTTGATTTCAGTGAATAATAATTACCTTCCATTGAAATTCTCATAAATCCGAAAAGACCCGAACTGTCAATGTCATTCAGGTACAGAAAAACATCAATTCAATACAATATCAGTTTAGTGTTGTAATCTTTGTAATAAATCATTAAATAATAAATATTCAAGTAAATATCAAAACTCCTTCTAAGCAAAAATTTAAATTATCTTTATTATTATGTAGTAAATGTTTTAATTTGTTGTATTTTTTTCGATGTAGAAGAACTATTAAGAAGCATTTCATTTGACTTCACACACTGATTTAAATGTTACACTAGATAGGTACCAAACTTGACAAAACGGTGACACTGAAAGTACGCCCGGGGGCGTACTTCTGAAGTTCCTCAAGTCAGTAGCCAATCAGACGCCGGCCGCGTGACAAGGCGCGAAATCCAAATTTTAGTCAGTAATAATGGGCAAATACGCAGTAAAATGTTGCAGCAATCGATTCCATAATCATAATAAGTCCTTTGGGAACACGTTTCACAGTAGAGTTTTAATTTTAATGTCATATTATTTTTATCAACACTAAATCAAAATTTCATTACGAAGGGTTTTCAATTGTTCACTTTTTAAGCCCAATGTTGCAAGGTAATCATGGTTCAAAATTAACCACATTTCAGGGAAATTGTTAGACAAACCGTATAATTTTCAGTGATCTAATAATATATTGATCTAATATTATTAGATCACGGAAAACTATACGGTTATTTACATTGGTAAATTGTTTTCTATATTATATATATATTGGATTAGATAATGATAAGAAATAATAATTACAAGATATTTTATTACAGATATTTGGTGTAGGTACACGTAGTAAGAAATTAAAATTAACATTAGTCAAAATATGAACAAACTTCATTTCAATATTTACCATGGATAGGGCCTAATACTTAAAACAATTCATACTTTGAATGTTTCTCGTTTAAAATCTTGTTTAAATAAAATTTTGACGATATAAAAGCAAAATAAGATGTTGAACGGCCTTTAACATTAACTTATTGAAAAAAAAAACTTTGGGGTAAATTTCCCAATACTGGTATCACTACCCGTTTGACATCCCTTTGACAGCCATGAATATTACTATCTTTGTCTAGCGTCAATTCGGCGTATTCGTAGCCTACGAGTAGGAAAGAGATAGACACAGTTTTACTACAACTTTTCGTAGTTTTCAGAGTTACGACTCGATTTTCAAGTTTTGACACGTTTCTTCGAGATGTTTTATAGGAAGCTTCGGAATGGCCGTCGCCCAAGATGGACGTTGACGTTTGTTGAGTCTCTCCAATTTTATTTTATTAACCATTTACACCGTACATTTACCTTTATTACCGAACAACTTGCAGGCCTGTGGCCCTTACTTTGATATTGGCGAAGTGTCCAAGACAGAAGCCATTAATTTATATAGAATAGAATAGAATAGGAAGCTTCACACACTGAGACATTATGTGCAAGAATAAACAAATATGTTTTTGTCTTAAGAAAGGTGTCGAAAACGGTAGATCGTAAAACGGCTTTACTAGCATACCACGGGTATGTAGAGTCTATTCTTCGATACGGCATTATCTTCTGGGGCAACTCAACGAATAAAAACATGGTATTCAAAGCACAGAAAAAGTGTATCAGGGCTATTTGTCATCTAAAACAAATAGATAGTTGCCAGACTTATTTTAGAGACTTGAAAATTATGACACTAAGCAGTTTATATATTTATGAAGTCGCTGTTCTCGTCAAATGTAATCCTATCCTATTTCCTCTCACAACTAGTATAAACTCTAGAAGCACTCGATACAAAAATCGAATAAATATAATACCTGGACAAACAGCTTTGTTGCGAAACAGTATTCTTGGAATGGCATCTAAGATATATAATTTTTTACCTGAGAGTCTTAAAGAATTAGAAACCCAAACTTTCAAAAAAAAATTAAAGGATATACTTATAAATAAATCATATTATTCCGTTAATGATTTCTTTGATGAAAATTTCAACTAATATTGTTTATTTTCTTTTAACATTAATTCACAGTTAAGAACAAACTTTTTATTCATTAATTTAAGTAGGTACCTTAACAACTAAGTGTGTAAATTAGCTACCTAACTACCTAGTAGTAGTAAATAGGTATATGTATAAAAATATTTGTACGCCGAAAAGGTGGATCACAGAGATCTCAATTATAGCATAAGAACTGCATGTAACACCTACCTGTGTATCACAAATGAATAAATGATTTATGATTTATGATTTATGATTCGTCTCTAGTAATGTACCTCAGTGACTTCACACGACACACTCAACATACGTCATACATAGTGAGGTGCAACGCAACGAATGAATGAAAAATCACATTTTCAAATCCATTTTTTTAGCTTAGCAAAAAATCATTTTAGGTCTTTCATCATTTTAGAACTTTCACTATTTTTACTTTTAAGAGTGAAATTTCGATCGCGCCAATAGCTGTAACCGTGGTAACCCTCAAATCCCTCTTTGAGTTTAAAAGGCTGCCAGAGCTGCTTAATTTATAGGTTCCGGAAACAAGAACTGAGAAAGAAGTTATTAATTCCAAAATGGTTGGTTGTAGTAACAAGCCCGTATTATATACATATAAGTCGAGACAATGTGGGATTCCTCCTAATACAGTTTATCTGAAAGAAGTTTTAGAGGTATTCTAGAATTGAAAATATATAGTCAGATCTGATAAGTGACACGCAAAGTTCGTGTATTTCAAATATGTATATATAATATATAAATATGTAATATACAAAATATAGCAAACCACTTGATCAACCATCACGCTTTCCCAGCCTCAGTACCTAATATGTGTGTTAAAATAAATGCAATAATAAGCTCCAATAAAATAATTCTAAAGTGCCTACGTAACAGCTGCTTCTTTTGATGCGACATGCGGGGCGGCAGATGGTTGTGAAAGCGGCGCAGCGCAGGCGCAGGTACGGGATTCTGAGAACGCCGAATATAATCGCAATACTGAGAACTCGCTCTCTATGGCGCAGCCCGCAACGCGCGAATCGAACACCTGCGTCCTGAATGTGCGATGTCAATGCCGATGGAGAAGAATTTGCGCCCAATTGTCTGCCCAGTTACACGTATGCTGAATGTATATATTTATTGGAAATAATAACATAATCGAAGTACTTGTCTTGAAGTTACGGATAAAACGAATAAAATCTCACACTGCGAATATGTGCAGATAATATTATTATGTATTAATTACGCAATTAATTTAGGCCTCAATATAGGAAAAGTCTTATGTCAATTGGCCATCAAGTGGACTGAGTGCTCGTTTGCCTACTAATAAAATAACATTAAAAAACACTGCCATGTTTTTAGTTAAAAAAAAAGCAATTAGATTCTATGAGGATTATCGCGTGCCCTCGATGTTTTTTATTCTTGTTACTCATTATTACCTACCTACTTCCTAATCAATAGTTCGTTCTCAGAAATCCACGCGATTAATGCGACAGAAGGGGTGCGATGACTCTTATGCATAACTAGCTTTTCCCCGCAACTTCGTATATGCGCAGAAATATTAAATGTAAAATCCCGTTTTTTTTCCGTTCCCGTGGGAATTTCGCAAAATCCTTTCTTAGCGTATGCCTACGTCATAACATCTACCTGCATGCCAAATTTCAGCCCGATCCGTCCAGTGGTTTGGGCTGTGCGTTGATAGATCACTATGTCAGTCACCTTTGAGTTTTATATAGGTATTTAGATAGTGTTTGAACTGCATCAATGAATAGTAACTGACGTTACTTAAGATGCCTGGCTATGGCCTACCTAGTCGGTACATACCTACCTACTCGTTATTGATTCAAGGATAATTAACATATAATCGTATCTGTTCTGGTTTGCGTGTTTGTTTTAAAGTAGGTACCTATCAAAATCTGATCCATTACCAAATATGTACATACCTATTTATAAATTAGCAGAAATGTCGGCTTAACGAGATAAAACAATGCAAGGCTGCAAGCAAAAACAATGTAGGTATGTCAAGCTTTAAGTACATACTCCAATTCGAGAAGAGTGAAAAGAGAGAGAGAGAGAAAATGTAAGTCCAGGGCCAGGGACAGGTTGCAAAAATACCTTCATTTATTTAAGTATTTGGAAAATTACAGCTCTTACATATGAACTATAATATGCCTAAAGTCAAGTCCTACCTGTAAAATAATACACTCAACAGCAATGAATTCGGATCACTTTGTATGGAAAATGCTACGCAAAGTGACCCGACTTCATTGCTGTTGAGTGTAGTTAAGTAAAAACTTAAAATCGAATGTATTTGGATACATTTAGCCGCCGGAATTATACAGAACATAAATTATTAATTTTCTATGTAAATACCTACGTAGATAATAGATAATCACGAAAACACGTTTCACTACAGTTTACTTGGAAACGACGCGACATACGAACAATGTACAATGCAAAATGGCAATGATTAGATAAAATGGTTAAATCATTGTTGGTAGGTGAATGGATTCTAGGAAAACAAACAGTGTAGGCATGCTAGCGGCGAGTTTCATTCGCATCGACATGGCATACCATGCCATTTGTTAGCAGAACGTAGTAGTCGCGGCGTGGTATCGCATCGCAGTTATCGCTTGACGCGCGCTGGCGCGCTGGAGGAGCGCAGTATACGTTTCAGACTAGCCCCCCCTCCCACCTCCGTCAACTGACTCAGTTGTTAGCTGTCGCTTGGTCTTGTCAGTTGTCTCGTCGGTTTTCAAGCGTGTTGTTTCTTCCGGTGAATGAAACGCGTGTCGCGTGTACAATATTGTTTTTTGTGCTATAGTTTCGTCATTCCTTTCGTTGAAAGTTTCATTCATTCGCTAAACAGTGCCCAACCCTAGTAAAAGTTCTGACGTGTGTTGACGTTCCTTGATTCTCCAATTTAATTTGAATGTTCTCCACATCCACATTTCCTGGAACTTTTCAAAGTTCTTTGAATTAGTACAGTGTTATGGAAGTGTCTGAAAAGCATTGGAATTTGTGCAGTGTTAGTTTATTGTGCTAAAATCGTGGCCGAGGATACGGTCGGATCCAGCGGTCCGTCACGCAGTGAACGACAAATGTGTTTGTTGGAAAAAAGAGAAGCGACGATTAGTCCTTTAAACATGACTTTAGCTGCGAGGTTATATCCGCAATGTAAGTTGATAATCTTAATGCGATGCTAATGATTTTTCTCAAGCAATGGGTCTAGGAAGCGCTGGTAAATTCTTGTTCTGACGTGTAAAAGTGCCCCTATGTAGCCAATTTGCTGAATAAATGATTGAATTGACCACTTACAAAGACTAGGTACTTTCTTTTTGCTCAGTGATACACGTAGATCCACTCATTGTATTCTAAGTATAAAATCTATGAATGCAAGTGTGGTTATTTTAGAAAACAATAAGAGATGATAAAATAGCTGCCACACGTAGCACCTCACGGAAATTTACATGCGAGCATTTATCATTAAGTAGTGTATTTAATAGCATGATAAGGAAGGAGACAGACAATTGCTGTTTCTTCGGCCTTAGTAATACATTCATTCATTCATATTGTTACATTGAATGACAACATGAGAAGTAGTAGTTTTAATGAGGTAGGTAGTGTGTTACTGCATTATTTGAAAGCCTAGAAATAGCCCAAGGCCAGGAGTGTGGATAGGAAACTTACACATACAAATGGTTAAGAACTAATACCATTTATTTAACATTTTTGATTTTAATGCAACTAGCTTTATTCAAAAGGCAAAAGTGCAAAAAAAATGTTTTATAGACAGTATTGGTTCTTAACTGTCATTACCTACTCAAGACTCAACCTTTTGTAGCACAAAAAATAGAGAGCCTCCTCGTTATTCGACACAGTACAGAAAAGCATGAAAAAAAATACAAAAAGCATGTAAACATTTTGGAACAGATCTGCAACAGAACATTAAAAAAAGGGGTTAAAGTGCTGGTCTTCCATTCAGCATCTGGTCCTTACATCATGGGCCTAAGTAGATCAATTTTGCTTCCTGCTCAGAATTAGTTTGAATTTGAGCCATAATCATGTTTGTTCTGTTCTGAGCATAAAGCATAAGGACCTGGGCAAATAGCTATAACTGAGTTTTCTCGGATATGAGACCCAGCTAGATTCAGACCTATATTTCTCATCAACAATAACTAGGCATTCTAATCAAGCTCCTTAGAATCAAGTGTGCAATTTATAATTAACAGTGTTCATAAAATACTTTATTGCACTGGAAATGGTGCAGTTGCCGTGACAACCATAACTTTTTCAATTCAAGATAATATTATTCTATTTGATCTAAAGTTCAACTTATACAATACAATATGCTTTATTGAACAGCACACATTCAAGGAACAGTACATACATAAACATAATAACACAAAAACAACTTATTTTAACTAATTTGTTCAAACAATTGTCTTTTTTATACCTATACAAAAATCAATTGCCATGTCAATACTTTGGCCGAAACTCATGAATTTCTGAACTGATTAGTTTAGTTTAATGTTTATTAGTGCTTAGGCTCAGGCATGATTTCTATAAAAAAAACCTCACAACTGTAGCCATGCAAAACTGAGCTGGCTGGATAATCTTTCGAATCGTATGTCTCTACAGATTGATTTGAGACAACTCACTGAAGTGTCGTCTCTATCTTTCCAGATGCGAGTGAAGTGGGTGTCCCCCTCAACGGTTGGCCGACTGGCGTCGCGTGCTGCCCCAACTGCCGGCACCAGCTGCGCGTGTCGCTCGCGCCCTGCAAGAGCCACGACCAGGCGCCCCCTACCCCGCCCTTCACGATACAACCGACCTACCTGCAGCACGGACCCTGCACTGTGCCCACATCTCCACTACTCCCGTCACCCTACCACGATGAACTGAGGAGGCTAGCGGACACAGTCAAAGCGCTAAGGCTCTCCGGCTGGTACTATGGACATTTGGATTGGCAGGTAGGTTTCTGAACTTCTTCTTATGTTATTGAATGATGCGTTTATCCACTGACCGACATACAACTGAACATCTGGGCCTACAGATTCTTGGTACAACTACATACATACAATATAAAAAAGATCCCTAAAGAAGTGAATGGTTGTATCAGACTTAAAAGTAAAACTCAAGGCAGAAACTTAATTCTAGAACCAGGGATACACTAGGGAACAAATTCCCTGCGACATGTGTCAGACACAGGTGGCGACATCGCGCCACCTACATCGGTAGCGACGTCCATGTCGATCGAAGTCGATGGAAGTCCGGAATGGTCTCGTCACTTCACTTCACCCGACATCGCTGGCGACACGAGTCGCAGGACATTTGTCCCTCAGTGTATTCCTGGCTTAAGTCATTCATTATCTAGCTAGTTTAATGCTGACTCGTAGCTACGCAGTTCGTAAAAAAAAAACAACTCCGCGTCACATAGTAGACCACTATTTGGAAATCTTTTGAAGACGCTATCGCTATCTTTTGCGTAACTAAAGATAAAAATTGTAATTCTCAAATATTTGCTGACGATATGATAACATCATTTTCCTCTTAAGTAAATTGTTTGTTTTTGATTTTCCTTGAACGCTCGAAGGCCGTGAAATCGATAGAGACTTATTTCTTAATGTTTACCTTTTCAGGGTGCTCGAAGTTTGCTCAAGGACAAGAGTGTGGGAGCCTTCGTGATCCGGGACTCTGGGGACAGGAACTACATATTCTCCCTGTCCATGCAGACGGAGAGGGGCCCCACGGCCGTCCGGTTGCACTATGAATGTGGATACTTTAGGTAAATTAACTATTTCTTTTAAACGCTGTGAATATCCATATTCCATACCTATGCAATCTGACTCGCACCTCTGAGTTTACTTATCTACGAAATTCAATTTGAATTTACCACTGAGTTTTTAGGTGAAGGAAAACATCTTTTGAAGGAAAACACCTTCACGCATCCGCGAAGTAATTTATTGGATGTGTGTGAAGCCAATCCGCTCTGACTATAGCCCAAATCCACTTGTGATGAGAGGAGGCCTGCGCTAGTGGTTTGACGTAAATACTCTGTTCTGGAGGTTGTATGCAATTTAATGGGAATCCAAGAATAATCGATTAATCAAGTTTTCTTTGCATATGTTTTAATAGGATTAGTAAGAAGTAGAATTCGTGAAATTTTGTCTTTAATGGAAACTAATTAAGCCTGTAAGGTAACAAACTTCTTTCCCTGACATAAGATTAAGGATACAGAGGTTACGTTCCGACCATGAAGACCCTAACCTACGTAACGTATTATCTCCTAAACAAGCTTTATTGCGTTGCGTAATCTGTTACCTGGGTTATTTGGGACAGCGTTTTTTTCCGTTTTACTTTTGCCGCTCCGTTTTTAGAGTTCCGTGTCCAAATGGTAAAACGGTTCATGAGATAAAGTCTGGTGACCGACGGACAGACAGACCGTGATAGTTAGACAGTTGAAATTTTCACAGATGATGTTTATCGGTTGCCGCCATAACAACAAATACTAAAAAACAGAATAAAATAAATATTTAAGGACAGCCATACAACAGACGTAATTTTTATGCCGTTTTTAGGGTTCCGAAGTCCATAAGGAACCCTTATAGTTTCGCCATGTCCGTCCGTCTGTCCGCACTATTGCTCGGAGATGCTTAGGTCTAGAGAGCTGTAATTTGGCATGAATATGCATATTAGTTATGCTGACAAAGTGGTACAATAAAATTTTGAAATATATTTTTTTATAGGGTACCTCCCCTACTCGTAAAGTGGGGATGTAATTTTTTTTTCTTGCATACCCCATGGTGCGTTGAATAGGTCTCGAAAAAATATTGTGGGTTTGTTAAAACCATTTTTTGATTAAGTGATGCGTTTGTGAAATATTAAGCTTTAAAGTGCTATTTTTTGTTAGAGTCACGTGTCCCCCCCCCTGCCAGCTAAATGGTGGTATTTGGATGGCTGAAAAAAATCACGGTTGTGGCATATATAACGTAGTTGAAAGGAAAACTATCAGAGCTAAGTACGCTGTACAAACTTACGAGTAATAGTCTACCAACTTATAATGATGATTTTTCTCGAGCGGCAGGGGAGTCGGGCGGGCACGTCATACCACAGGCTAGCTAGATGCTAATAAGTCTTAGAAAGGTACTGTGGGCATCGTCAACTTCGGAACCCTATAATTTGCGCGTGGCCCGACACGCACTTGGCCGGTTTTTATAGATAATGGTACGGACCCCTTTTTGCGCGACGCCGACTCGCACTTGGCCGGCTTTTGTTATTATTGCGTCACTGCGTTACGTCCATCAGGGCACGATCGAAAGGATGACGCAAGATCATATTGGATAGAAAAAAGACGGTGAACTTCCCCGTTTTAGGTTGTGATTAATTCATCGAGATGTTTCCTGTCCACTGTAGATTCGAATAAGTGTTGGAGGCCCCACCGCGGGTGTTTATGGCTTGTAATGTGTTTGGCCAAATAGCAAACGTTTTAATTTAATATTACCACTTTACTGCCATATTGTGACATATTCCCGTAGAGACACAGCAGGCGCCCACATTAACACAGTGACTTTACATTACATAATAAATGTTTGTATCATCCTTCATTCCCAACTACCTATAGATAGATAGAAAATTTGTCTATGAACACGCTTTTCTCGACGTAAGTTGAGAAACTACTACTACTTGCGTACAGCCTATTTGCGTCACACTGCTGGGCACAGGCCTCCTCTCATCACGAAAGGGTTTGGGCTATAGTCCCCACGCGGGCCCAGTGCGGATTGGGGACTTCACACACATCTTTGTATTACTTCGCAGATGCGTGCAGGTTTCCTCACGATGTTTTCCTTCACCGAAAAGCGCAGTGGTCACTTCAAATTGAATTGACAATTGAAATTGAGGAAATGTCGCGAAATTTTTATACCTATTATACATGCGGACTAATTTTGAGTGGACATTGGCATGACGATCTCGATTACTAATGGCCTTGTCAATGCCTAATCATATGTAGCTTGCTATTCCGTAGTCTGCCGGCTAGGAAAAAGGTCGTAACTAGTTTACATAATAAACGGCTTCTTGAAAATTATGTCAGAACAGTCACCGATCAAGTAGCCGTGGTGGCCTAGTGGTTCGGACTACCGCCTCTCATGCAGAGGGTCGGGGGTTCGATTCCGGCTCGCACCTCTAAGTTTACTTATGTGCGAAATTCAATTTGAATTTACCACTAAGCTTTTCGGTGAAGGAAAACATCCTAAGGAAACCTGCACGCATCTGCGAAGTAATTCAAAGATGTGTGTGAAGTCCCCAATCCGCAGTGGGCCCGCGTGGGGACTATAGCCCAAACCCTCTCGTGATGAGAGGAGGCCCAGCAGTGGGACGCAAATATGTAGGCTCTAGTAGTAGTATTCACCGATCAAAGCTGACTACGTGTCGAATGGATCATTGGGTTTTACAGATATTTGTCACGAGTTTCCTTAAATATTTTGAATGATACGCTTGCGGTTTTCTCAATGGAACTTCATAGAATATCGCTAAGGAAAACTCGCAATGTTACTCAGATGTACGTTGACCGCAAGCTATTGCTATATGTAGTAGTTTTCCCAAAACTAGATTAAATCCTAACTGAATGAATGAAATGACTGGTCGGAAAAACAGTGACAATGATGCAAGACGTTTATAAATGACGTCGTAAGATAGAACTAAGAGAGAATTGCGAAATTTGTGGCTGTTGGTGACCTCACCCATTGCTTGCAAAAGTGACGTCTTCATTCAGTAGAAGTGTTATCGGTAGGCCCAAACTAGCATGTCTGCGTGGCGACGGGCCAAACTTGGGAGAGTGTTTAGGATCTTTCCAATCTCCTAAAATGTAAAAGCTAGACTTACATTTTACCCTAAAAGCTGGACCTCAAAGCTTCAATAGGCCACACATAAAATACCCTCCCTCAGCAACCGTTTGAAAAAAGAAAGTCAGAAAAAAGAAAGTCCGAACGCAAGTATTTGGCCGGACACGTCTCAGAAAAGCCAAATGTCTCCCACTAAAGCTGAATGGCAACTCTACTTTCGGGTCCAATGATGTTGATGATTAAAAGATTAATCAAGAGACCATCCTAAAGCAAGAATACCCATGAATTAACCATATTAATAAGCTTTTTTGTTTCCAGGTTAGACTGTGAAATGCCCCTGGCGAAGTACATGCCTCGGTTTCGCTGCGTGGTGGAGCTCGCGCAGCACTACATCCGCGCGGGCAAGAAGAGCGTCGCCGGCACCGTGTGGGTGGACCGCGAGGGCTGCCCCCACTCCCCCGTGTACCTCAAGGCCCCCCTCCGCAAGTCCCCGCCCTCCCTCCTCCACGCCGCGCGCCTCGCCGTCCACCGGGCACTCGACTCCAACCCCCTCACCCCCAAACTCTGGAGCGCCCCCAAACACAAACTCCTGCCCCTCCCACCGACACTCATAGACTATCTCGGCGAATACCCCTACTCGGTGTAGCCAGTGGTTAGTGCTTAGTTATGAGCCGGATTCCTATAGAATAGGCGGGCACGTCAAAGCACGGGTTGCTAGCGAGGGCCGGATCCCTCGTGATTACCGATAATTTATAATAATTTTACTGTATTTAAAGTTAAGATTGAATTTGGGACTCAACTATGGTATTTAGTGGAATTTTTGCAGATTTTTTTTTTCAATAAGCCTGTTCCGTGTTTGTATATAAAGAAATGTTTCTTTTTTGAAAAATTCAAGACTGATTTCCCGAGCATCTATGTGTAATTTATAGCGCTTTTTACTACTTACCGATCGATAGTCGCTGCGGTGAAATCTCTACGCCATTTGATCGACGTAACCTAGTGATCGGTCCCTGAAGCCTATCTTGTCCATTCGAAGTAAGAGATCATCACACTATTTTGTTAGAGAGCTATTTAATTTATTTATTATTCTATTTAGAATTAGACTTATTGCTGATGCTTACATTCTGTTCCTATTAAGACTTAAAGTACAGTCGAGATAATCTGACATTTTGTTCTGTTTTCGGCACGTGGAAGCCATTAGTTTTACGAGCAAAGTGCCATGTACCCTTCGCAAACATAATAATCGATTCACCCGCAAGGTTATTTGAGGCTGAATATGTAAATAGTTCGTTTTGTTTTCTATTTATTTCTTAATTATAGGAGTAGCGTAGTAGGATAATTCGGCAGCGCCATCTGATGGCGCGCGGGCGAGGCGGGCAACCGCCGTACTAATATAGAATAGAAACGTGTACCTTACATAATCTCAATTAGTTAATTTTTTTAGGATTCACCGATCATTGTATTAGTGCAAACTCACCGTGATCCCACTGTTACACGTGTAATGTGTAATCGTTACAATACTCGACATCTTTCTTTAGAAATGAATATTCCTGTCTGTATCGAAGATTCGTGTGAAATTCAGTGGAATCACTCAATATAAAAGGTAGATGAAAAACCATTCTTACAACTACATACAAATAAAGACAATATTGGATTTGTTATAGTTGTAAAAAGTGGTTTCATTTGCAAGTTTAATCTGAATATATAAATATTTTTGTACGTATTGGGAGAGGAAGCACCGATTGTGTAACATAAGTGTGACATAATAGAAAAGAAACGTGTGTTTATGTTTGTATAGACTAATGTATAAAAGAACCAGCAAATAATTTATAAACAGAAACAAAATATACATTCTGACTAAAAACCTGGATTTTACTAAAATTCCTTCCTCTTGATATTGTCTTTTTTTTTAATTACGAATGGGCTTGCGTTTGACCCTAATCACACCTGATGGAAGGTAACGATAGGGTCTAAGGTGGAACACGCTTACCCAGAAGATGCCTATTCACTTTAGACTTGAATACACCAAGATTATAGGAACTGGGAAACAAACGCAGGGACTACTAACAACACTCTCATACACAATCCTTTACCAGGATTGGGAGAAATTCAACAATGTAATCAGAACCTTGTTTGGGTGTAATTGAATTGAAATTTCACTGATAGAGATAAATTACGATTACATGCCCCGTCCATCCGGTTAACGATAATAAGCTGGCTTGGGGGTCTATGCCGGTAATTGCACCGGTTCTCTTACACCCTTACCGGATATATGGTGGTAGTCATCTGGTTGGACCCTGCCACTGCTAGAGATAAATTACGATTACGTGCCCCGCCCCTTGCTTGCTAGCTTGAGGGTTGCATCAAAATATTAATGCATTCACTGCCACCGACGCATATATGCGTTTTGCTGACTTTCCCGCAGTGCCTTGAACGCACATGTGCGTTGAAATGTTCCTTTAATGACAGATGTGGCACCTGGCGAAAGTTCGTAAAACAGAAGTGGCAGTGAATGCGTTAACGGCCGCCGAAATTTTCACTATTGAAAAAATGACGTCTGAATGGCATGATGGGCATGATAGCTGGTGCCATGTTCAACGAACGTTAACATTTTTGATGCAACCCATGCTGTTCGTTCAGCAGAATAGAGTGCTGATTTACCAAGAGAACCACAGAACGGGGGCCTCATTCGAGACACATAGGATATAATAGGGAAAGCCAAAACGTCCACGGTGCTCAAATTGAACTTTAAATCTAGCTACTTAAAGTTCAGTTTCAACGCCGTGGCGTTTTGTCGTTCCCTACAGTCTCCCTGTGAACTCCATTTGCGCCCTGAATGGAATTCCACTCTTCCCAACTACTTAATTAGAAATTTAGCTGCACCCTAACCTAAAATGGTTTACACCGCAAACCGCAATATACCTACTACTACTACAGCCTATCTGCGTTCCACTGCTGGGCACAGGCCTCCTCTCATCACGAGAGGGTTAGGGCTATAGTCCCCACGCGGGCCCAGTGCGGATTGGGGACGTCACACACATCTTTGAATTACTTCGCAGATGCATGCAGGTTTCCTCACGATGTTTTCCTTCACCGAAAAGCTCAGTGGTAAATTCAAAGTGAATTTCGCACATAAGTAAACTTAGAGGTGCGAGCCGGAATTGAAGCCACGACCCTCTGCATGAGAGGCGGTAGGTCGAACCACTAGGGCACCACGGCTTATACCTACTTACATTTTATACTTACAACATACGGCTCTTTTCACATGCAAGACGGTCATGTCACAGCGAAATGATTAATGTGAAAAGGGCCTATGTCATGCTGTAGCATGCAAAATTCAGGGGAGAGTTGAGTTACGTCACAACACAAGTAAAACAAGGACTAAAGACAGTACACTTTTATTGACGAAACACCAAGTTCACGGGCAGCAGCCGCTGCGGTAGCGCCAGCTGTAGGTCCCGAAGGGCCGGCCGCAGGGCCCCGTGCACACGCCGCAGCACGGCCCGCAGAAGGGCGCCGGGTACGCGCAGCCCGCCCACTGGCCGCACGCCGGAGTCCCGCAACAACCACCGCAAGGCATCTTGACGTATTTTTTTACTTTTTACTAAAATTTTATAAATGTCTGTTTGCGTGTCTTGATGTTACTCACGGTGCGCTGTTTTTGTTTTTCTAGTTTTCGGGCTATAGGATTGAACGTGTTGCTTGCCAGTACCAATTTAAGCAAGAGTTGTCTTATCGAATGATCTTCTTGGTTCTAATCTAATACTGGTCGGAGAGTTCAAAAAGAAGGAAACCTACCATTTATTTGAACTTTTGAATTTCGAATAATTTTCGACACTTTCCAATTGTCTTGGTCACAATGCTCATTATTTTATAGATTTTTGTACAAAGCACATCTTAAATTTTAAAAAAAATCAAAAAGTTATAAAACCAAAAATTTTTTGATTCTAAATTTTCCAGTTTATTTTACACTTATTATTAAGATATCACGTTGTGAATAAACCTGAGATCAGCAAGATGTTCGGACCTTGTGGTGGTTGCGGACCCTGCTGCGGCGGCTGCGGCCCTTGCTGCGGCGGGTGTGGACCTTGCTGCGGAGGGTGTGGACCTTGCTGCGGAGGGTGTGGACCTTGTTGCGGCGGGTGTGGACCCTGCTGCGGCGGATGCGGTCCGTGCTGCAAGCCTTGTGGACCATGCTGCGGCGGGTGTGGACCTTGCTGCGGCGGGTGTGGACCTTGCTGCGGTGGGTGTGGACCTTGCTGCGGCGGGTGCGGCCCGTGCTGCGGCCCTTGCGGACCCTGCTGTTAAATAATCTTTCCACCGTTACGTGGGGCTGTCCTGTGCCGTGGTACTCCCTGGACGTGCTGACACGCGTTAAAACCCAGGAGTTCGCATCGTGGTGTCCCGTTGTAAGTTTTGTAGAGTATTATAAGAATACAATGTTTGCATGTAGGCCTGTGTTTTCTTTTCATTCTGACTACTTAGGTACAGTGTGCATACGCGCACTTCGTGACGAGTTGGTTTGTACCTATACCTACCTACAGTACGCTATACCTATGCTACGTAACCTTCCGCAACTCCCACAGCTGCTGTTACATCTTCACCTTTCACTTCAACGCCTTCCTCAACCCCCATAACTCCCTTAGCTACGAACTCCTTCCCCCGTTCCCCGGTAGTTCGTACCTCCTTATCCCCTCTCCTGCCAAGTACGCCTGGCCCTCAAGCTGCAGGCCCTGTCCTAACCTCTCCCGCTAGCCCCGCGCCGACGACAGCCCGACAAGCTCCTCCGGAACCACCGCGCCGCAGTCACAGACTTGTCCGCCCTCCTCGCCGTTTGATTGAAGAGATGTGATCGAGGGATAGAGGGGGACGAATGTTAGGAACTACTTACTGTCTAGTAAAAAAAAAGAACATGTGACTTTGTCATTATTTTTCTAGCTATCAAATTAAATACTAACTGCATAGCAAATGCCTTTATTTTAATACTATTTCATAAACTACCAATGCCCAACACAGCTCGGTACAGCACGCAAAAATGATGAATGTAGCCAATGTAGGTAGGTAGTTTACTTGATTGCCTAGTGCACGGGTTTCTTTGCGATAACTACAGGCTGTGGATACAGATGGTGAGGGTGAGTTACAAAAATCCGGCATTAGAAATTGCATGTGCACTGAGCGCTGACGCTAGGGATAGGTGAAATAAAATTGGTGGAACAGTAAGTATACATTTATTTCAATCTGATGTCTCTATTTTGGTTGAATAATGGATGCATATTCGGCACTTCTGTACAATATTGGTACGTAGTAGGTGATGTAAATATTGAGCCTAGTTGCATCATAAAGTTAACGTACGTTAAATTTAACGTGAGCTGTCATTCCATATAGAAACGTCATTCTCCATAATGAAAATTTATGACGATGCACTGGCCTGAGTGCACGCCTCTTAAAACTGAACGCACTTTTCAAGCTGTCAAAATCAGCTGTCATCGTCATCAACCGTCAACCGACGTGCAACCGAGGCTGCGTTCCGAAATGCGCTCAGAGCGCTCACAGCACCTTGCATCCCTTTTCCTCTTGAAAGTGGAGTCCTAAGAGGAAAAAGGATGCAAGGTGCTGTGAGCGCTCTAAGCGCGATTCGGAACGCAGCCCGACTGATTTGACGTTTGAGAAGTATTGATCTCACCGCTGCGACTGCTTATTTATTTATACATTGAGCGTAAGTTATAAATAGTATAATTTCACGAGTAAATGGTGAAAATGTGGCGTTCTGCGATATAAATTAGTAACACGTTACACGCCATGTCAGTAAATGGGAGCAGCAGTAACTACGCACCTCTGAAACAGATACTCACCGAATCAGACTCTGAGGATGAGCATAAACTGAACGATGATGTGTATATCAAGGCGCTGGGCAGCTGCAACAACCTGGACATCAACAGCGGGCTGCAGTGCCTGCAGTCGATGAGGAACCTCAGCGTGAGCGACGGGGACGACTATAACACGAACGCCAATACCGTCGCGAGCACCATGGACAACATTAGTTTCCTGCAGTCCGACGCCTCCAACAAGATGTCCTTCCCGCGGCGCTGCGCCTTCATCGCCTCTATCCTCGTCTGTGTATTCACTGTCGTCATGTTCCTCTGGGGCATACCTTGCTCAGATACCAGCTGCAACAATCAATGGCAAGACAAGACTACGAGCTGGGAATTGCCATATGAAGATATAGAACTATCAGGAGCCATACAAGTAGTAGAAGGACCTTTACCCAACACCAACAACTTAATATTCATCTACAGAGGCAACCACATGAAAGTCCCAAAGAATGACATCAAAAATATCAATGGTGTTATACTTATTGTAGGTAAATCGGGCAAAGTGGGGTGGTACACCCGTGAGGAGAGAATACCGACTGAAATCAACTGCCACCTCATTGATGTGAATAGAGACAACCGGAAGGACTGCATTGTTTCAGGTTCTGAAGGCTTGCTAGCCGCTCTAAACCCTATGTCTGGAACATATTACTGGTACATACACAAACATGGGAAGGTATTCAGCAACATTGTGTCCATTGACTTCCCTATTATTATAAAGGATATGGACAAGGACAAGGTGAATGACCTCCTGACAGTGGCCACGGTGCAACCCAATGTAAATCACAACTCATTGCTGATTATTTCTGGAGCTACTGGAAATATTATAGGTGAGCCCATGACAATTGCAGACTGCCTTTTGGTAAAGCTTCTCACTGAATCAGACTTAGTAAATATAACATATCTGTGCCAAAATGGATCTTCAGAAGCTTTTAGATGGACTTCCCACTCTGCACTATACAGGAAATTGGCAAAGCTAGATCAAAATGTGGTAAGTCACATGTCCCCAGCTGCAAACGGTACTAGAAACCAAAACTTGAGCCTAAAGAAGAATATTGGAAATACAAGAGAAATATTTACAAATGGACCGGGGAAGTTAATTGTGGAAAATTCAGGGGAATGTCCAGACTCCTGCAGAGTCAGTCTGAAACTACTGCTGGGCAGGAATAATTCAGCTAATATTAGTTGGGAGTACTCTGCCAACCATGTGTATGCAATGAGACCAAGCTCATTTGCTTTTGCAAACTCCATACGGGGCTTTGTATTAAAATTATGACAGTGGAATAGTGCACAACTTGCAAAGGGTGCACTGAGAATTGACGAAGTCAAATATAATGCACAAAATCAGAGTCCAAAGAACACATTAGACATCTTTAACAGGCCCTTGATCAATGTTGCTTCTATATCATCATTCATGAAGTATGACAATTTCACAGCTCATGATATATCTGAGAGAATAGTCCTGGTGTCATTTGACAATTTACAAACGCACAATATTAATGTAAGTCAGACTGATATCATACAAATATGTGTGCGAGGCTATCTTAATTCGACAACACCTTTGCCGATTTGTCAGCCTGACTTGGAATATCAAGAGAAATCTCTGGTAATTGCAGATCTAGATGGCGATCAATCTCATGAACTCATTTCTTACTATAGCAGCTTTGTTGCGCCTGACACATACACACCAAAACAAGGTAACACTGAGGTGTATGATGACTGGCATTTGGCATCAGATGTGAGGGTAATTCGTCTGGAATCTGAATTGCCAAAGTTATTTGTTGCTAACAATGTGTAAATTGCATCTACATATTTTCGTTGTTTATCTAAAAGCTGTAAATGCTTCATATTTTGAAATGTATGTATACAATAATATAATGCATATTTAAAAGGATGTGATTCTCACTGCATAGGATAGGCCATTTTTAAATTAATGATGATAATGAATGTTGATATTTTCCAAAAGGCATCTTGCTGCTGTAATTTACTTCTAAAGTAATAGTGATTCTTTAGTCTAGTCAGTATTTGAATAGTAGTTCAATATTTATTTAAAATAAAACTAAATGTGTGAAAATGAGTTGTTTAAAGAAAAATATGTGAATTCATGATTCAGTGATTCAATTTCTGTTGGAGTTTCTTTTCTTCTATACTTTTGTGAGATTGTACTGCACTTATATCACAAAGTTCACAACTTCATTGGCTATGTTGTAGTTGGACTTGGTTTTGCCAGGGGTGTAGGCACTGTTTCTAAACATTATCATGTATACATTATCTTTAAGATTAATTATCTTAAGGCGGTTCATAGACCCAGCTCAGCCGTCACTATCACTCGTGGGACGAGTGAAAGAGAAAGCGCTACGCACAGAACGCCCGATTTAGTTACTTTTTAACACGTTTTAATTTCTATAAAAATACCGTCTAAAAAAATGGCATTTATAAAGCTGTCGATGTATGCATATAATATGGATATTTTTTTGTGTTATAATTAGTTTTACACTGTTTGATATAATAAACTGGAGTAAAGTTGGATTAGCGGTCCGAGTTAGAGGTTACTTTGGAATTAAATTGTATCGAGCAAAGTTTCGTGAAACGTGTATCGAAAGCTGTCAATGTAAGGATGATATAATCAAATATAACATATGTTTTTTTCATATTTTTAACTTTTAACATTTCTTAGAAAAGTATGATCTTAAATGAGCAATTTGACGATGCTGGGTCAGGGAAGGGCCTTAAAGATAATGTATACAAACCAAAGGATCATAATTATTACTCTTGAACCGTTTTTGTTGTATACATACACTCAACCGCATTGAAATCGGGTCACTTTGTATGGAAAATCATATACGAAGTGATCCAATTTCATTGTGGTTGAGTGTATATTAAAGAATCTCCTCAATATCATATTTTTGTATATTTATGTAAGTTTGTGTTTATGGCGTCTTTTAAATGTATAGATCTGCTTAGATTTTGATGGTGAAAAACAATGAGAAGTGATATGACATGAGCTTAGTGCATCTTCACGCAATGTTATTTAACTTTATGGTTCAATTTAGAACAGATCAAAATGACACTGAGTCGACATCAAAACAAGGTGGTATATGGTGGCATTCAAAATTATTTTAATAACCTGATAGTTCTTGTGCAACAATGCCCACATTTGCGGTTTGAGTGGCGCGCCTTGGGGGAGGCCTATGTCCAGCAGTGGACGTCTATGGGCTGAAATGATGATGATGATGATGATGAATGCCCACATTTAAGTTTAGATGGATCAGTTGCGATCCAAGTTTGCCTTACCCCAGTCGCGATGATTGTTTCACTGCTATCTACTTGGTTCTTTATTTAGTGGTAATAATAAATGCATGTTTCAATGAATTATAACATGTTTGATATGGAGTTTCCTTTTGTTGTGAATTTTCAAGAATCAGCTAACAATTTAAAAAAAGGATTGAAGAATTGAGAAATATAAAAAGTTTATTTTCAAGTGTCTACAATCTGACAAATCAACAAAAAAAAATGTTGAAAAAAGCATTTAGTACACAACAGTTACGTAGTTTATCATCGTATACCCACCAGTCTCAATGGTATGAATGGTATTTAAACATAGCTAATGAAAATAAATTCAGCACCTTTCCATATTGGACATTAATACCTTTTATTATATGCAAACATTGATACACTTCTTATAAAACAATACAAAAAATACGCATTTGTACTAAAGAAACATTACTTATCGTAATGGAATAAGATATTTTTTCAATGGTAGTCACAGCCTCACAGCCAAAGCCTAAACTAAGTATATACCTAAAGGTTCAAGCAAAACGTGACGATATTTTACCCACAGAATCAAGCATAATTTTTTTGGTTTAGTTTTTTTTTTCAGGTATCGCTTACACCATCAATCCCATACTAAGTAAATTTCTTTTTTACCAACTCGAAAAAAAATACTGATTGTGTGGGCAAAATGTCGTCACAACGTTTTGCTCGTTCCCGTATATTATAATCGTGGTAAGGCTAACATCTAATAGCGCTGGATCCACGGAAAATACATTCTTAGATGTTTCAATAATTATGAAATTAAAAAGATTTAAGGGAGGACACTGAAAGAGTAGCCTTCAGATAGTCATAAGGTGGACACCTATTCATGATAGGCACTAATCGCTTTCTAAATGAGATATCTTTGCAAGATGAGCAATTAATCACTACATATTTTGTTTTTACAAAACAAAATGGACAAGCCCAGCCTTGTACAGTCTATGGCAGAAATAAATGAACTATCGACTGATGTGCTCAAAATTAGTCATAGGTACACGCTCTCATTTCCTAGTAGTAGTATCGACTTTTTTAGGACAATCGTAAGGAATCTTAGTATGTATTCGTGATAGTATTAGTAGACGGGAACTATTTTCCTTAATTTCTCAATAATACATATTTTGAATTTCATTTATAGAAAATGGCGCTTGGATAATTAATTAATAAGAAACGGGATGTGCAAAAGTAGGTATGGCTCTTAAACAATATGGACATTTAATTTCTGAATGGTCGTTATACATAATTATCCTATGTGAATATACTGTTTCAACATTTTAATGCCAATCTTCCACACATTTTCATTTGATAATCGTTAGTATCTGCTACTCGTGAATGTTTTATTAAGATATTCAGTCACTTAAAAATGGCTCGATTATTTTTGTTAGAAAATAACGGTAAATTATTCTTTCATTATACCACAATACTTAATTGAATACATTTGTACTTAATTAACGATGAGTTAAAATTATTCAAACTTCTTGCACTTATTACGGGCCAAACCGTATATAGCACGACGCAACTTAGAAGGCGCGCGGCGAAGTACTTAAGCCGTTGACGCAGAGTCTATTATTGCTTAATCCACGCGCCTTTTAAGTTGTGTAAACCTGTATACATATATTTATATGCTTATATTATACAACTACAATCACTAGTGGAGACTGGGAAAGTGTCTGGTTCGGCGGGTAACACTGCAAATATACGACCACAGTAAATCAAAGTGAGTAAGGCAGTGCCGGCATAGACTCTTAAATATCCTGAAGAAGCCGCATTGGTGATGTTAAAAAAAAAAACAACTTGCATACGGGGAAATGGACAAGAATACGCAAAGCTCGACTCAGATGGCGCTGCAAACGCTTGACCCAAACCAAAACCCAAACACTGTTGCTGTCAAATTTTTACGGGTTTTTTTGTTGACAATTTTAAGTAGAATTTGTTTAAAATTGTTAAATATTGACCGCAATTTTAATTTTGGTTCAGTTATTTTTGATGAAAATGAAGACATCCCAATGCAATTATACCTGCCCCAGATACATACCAAGTCTTTCGGAAATACGCGTCGTCCGTTCTGCATTGCATCCTGGAACTGCACAGCGCGACATTTTTTAATAATTTAAGTAAAACCAATAACAACAAATATTTCTCTATGTAATGGTTTGGGTCAAGCGATCGCAGCGCCCCTAGTGGCCAAATTTTGCAGATTTCTCGTCCATTGGTTGGGTCATAACCCAAGACTAACTATTGCATTGTCCACAGGAAAGACCCCTGTTTTTAAGGTATGTGCGTGTCCCAGGGTCGTGTTTTCACGGTGGCCCCATGTGGAAGGTGCGGGTGGAGTCGTCTTCGAGCTGGAAGGGCTCGTAGCTGACGAGGCCGCGGGCCTCCAGCAGCTCCGCTATGCTGTACCCCTGCGCGTCGAAGATCTCCACCACTATCTCGTCGAACTCCCGCGCACTGCCCACAGAGAGATCCGATTACAAACGCGCTGGCATTTTATCATTTCAATAAATATTTTGGGACATTTGACACAAATTGACCTAGCCCCTAGGCAAAGCTTTGCGTTCGGTTCGCCATCTAGCTTCAAGTAGCGGTAGCAACTGCTAAACGGTCGGGTAATCGAGGTTCAGACACTGGACGCTAGATGTCGATCTAGTGTTAGAGGGTTTATCCCGAAAGTTGGCAACGTCGCATATATCTGTCAAATGTTTCGCTGTTTTTATGAATTTCTCAATATTACTGAATTAAAAGAGAAGTTATCATTCTATGGTTGAATGACGTGTCTCGTTTTATATTTGTTGGTTAAGCATTCAAATGATAAGATAACATTAAAATGCATGGAAAATGCGATGGAAAGTGTTCAAAAGATAGTACTTCCAGTCTTAAAAATTTCATGTTCCTATGATAATTGTTGCAATCCATACTTCATGCTTTATTCAACCATAGAGCAATAATTCATATTTTCATTCAGTAATATTCAGAAATTAATGAAAACAACGAAATATTTGACAGCTATTTGCGACGTTGCCAACTTTCGGAGTAAACCCTCTTAACCCGGGTTTCGGAGCACGCACTACAGTATGGGCTCTGGCACTCTTCTTGTATCATTCCTCTATGGTGGGACGTTGATTGCGTTTTGCGTACTCGCAGGAAGCCGTGGTGGCCTAGTAGTTCGACCTACCGCCTCTCACGCAGAGGGTCGGGGGTTCGATTCCGGCTCGCACCTCTAAAAGAATATACCACTCAACTCGCACCTCTAAAAGAATATACTACACAAGAATTCACCACTGAGCTTTTCGGTGAAGGAAAACATCGTGAGGAAACCCTGCACGCATCTGCCAAGTAATTCAAAGATGTGTGTGAAATCCCCAATCCGTGCTGGGCCCGCGTGGAGACTATAGACCAAACCCTCTCGTGACGAGAGGAGGCCTGTGCCCAGCAGTGGGACGCAAATAGGCTGCAGTAGTAGTAGTAGTACTCACATGACGTGCGCGTCCAACGTCCGGTCCATGGTGAGGTCACCGAGGGCGGCCTTGGCCGCGGCCCAGTGCTTGCTGCTAGTGTCGCGGGGCGCCACGCCGGCCAGGCGGCAGCGGACCGCCTGCGCGGGCAGAGCCAGGAAGCGGGGCTCTAGCGCGCGCACCGCGTCCTCCTTCACCCACATCATGTTGCCGAAGTCTACGTATTCCACCTGGCGGAACAATTATTTCGGAATCAGACGGACAGACAGAAGCCACCATTTTCCTGCTCACTACTTCTTCTCTTTTAAATAATGGCTTCTGTCTATGTGCAAGACAGTTTCGCCAATGTCAAGTAATTGTAAACCTACAATAATCAACTAGGTATCATATTAGCTGCTGTAACTCCTATTGTTGTTATGTAGTATTAGTAACGACTCGTATACTGTTCGCCACTTAGGGCGGGTTGATTCAAACCATCCGTTAAAGTTAACGTTAAATATTTTACTATGGGACAAAATGACGTTTCTGTATGGAATGACAGCTCGGCGGCGATATTTAACGACCAGGAGTCCGTCAACTATGCATGAATCAACTCAGCCTTAATATGTCTGTATTATAAATCTCAGTGGGAACTGCTCCTGGATGTAGACTATATTTTATTAAGGCTATCTCTCTGTTTATGTATCTTTTCTGTGTCTATTATCTGTTTTTTTCCCCAATAAAGAAAATAAAATAAAATACAATTGGCTTACAGACCGAGCAGGGTACGGTAGTAATGATAAATGTACAGTATAAAAAATGTAATCAAGTAAAAATGCGGAAGTTCAACAAACGTGAACCATTGTGTGTAAAAGTTCCCTATTTGGCCAATTTGCTGAATGATTGATTGATTGACATCTTGGAAGACGATCATTGAGCAACCCCTTCCTGCTCACTAGTTGGCGCCACTATAAACAAGGTGGTGGCTGTCAATGTCAAACTTGGCATTCCATGGATGGAGTGTGGAACGTGTCTTGGTAAGGAGCGCAATCTTATATGGCGAAACAGTTGAAAACGTGTCCAGCGGATTTGATAAGCAAATTACGGTTTTCGGCCGCAGGAGGATGGAGATTGTGAAGAGATTAATTAAATAAGATATTTAAACACACACTTTAATTACTATGATTACAAAAGATTAAAATAAGATTAAATAGGAGTGAACGCGGTCGATGTTAGAGCCGAATTTACTGTCTATGATCTAGGATGCCTAGCCTAACCTAACCTACGGGTGAACCCGACCGATGTTGGGACGGAATTAAATTAGCTTTTTCACCCCTCCTATTCGAAAAGAAGTGTTTTGTTGCCCGTTTAGAGGGAGCAAAATGCGATTTTGCTCCCTCTTCGCTTTTTTTTTAATTTTTTTCATTTCTGCCCCGCTAACAGGGAGCAAAATACGTTTTAGCAGTGCGTTCACGGAGCTGCGGAGACTGTAAAAAGTCGTATCTTTTTCCTATTTAGAATTTTATATTTTATACTAAAAATCCATAAATTCATAAATATATACTTACTTTTGATAAATTATTTTCTATTATCTTTTATTTTCAATTTGGCTGAATGGTGCAGGCCAATGCCGTAGCATTCCTCGCAAACTCGTCGTGTGATCGAATTAAAAAAAAACTCGAACCCGCGAATTTCGTGAGCGCTCATTTCCTTGCCGTATTATTTTACACTTAATTTCCAAAATAAAACGTACTTATGTAGTGTTATGAATGATTTCGTAGAGAATGAATTAAATCAAAAAGTGATTTAGGTGATGCAATGTTTTGGGATCAACACCTCTGAGAATTCCAAAGGAATATTATGTAAGTACGTAATATAAATTGCACTGCCCTTTTTTCATTTTATCGCAAATATATTAAAAAACTTTGTTTGATACATGAGCGAAATTGTCATAAAATGTATTATTTTCACATTTGTTAAAATTTACCTATTATTATGAACGCAACGCATGCGAGCATGACAGAATATAAATACAATGAAGTAGTTAGAGATTCTTCAATATGGAAGCCATTTTTGCCTTCTGCCTATGAATTTATGATAGGCGCGCGAAACACACGTTCTTTTAACCTTGTTTGTTTCTAAATGTATTATTTTTTTGTTTTACTTAATTTAATGACAATGATGAACGAATGATCTTATGATTTTCTCATAGGAGGGGTGAAAAGCAGAGTGTACAACACGGTAGCAAACTTATTTATGCCTTGGGTGACAAAGCTTGAATCCTTCGCTAGCTCAAGATTCCACGCTAGAATCCCTCGCTTACGCTCGGGATTCTATTCTGGAATCTTTCGCGTCGCTCTGGATTCAATCCGTCACCCGCGGTAAAATATACCATTTTGCTCCCTAGTCATACAATCTACTATTTCTTGGTTTTCGGGTGGTGCGCGGCGGTGGCCACCCAAGACGCGATGCGCTGGCTACAGGTGCAGCAGTGAATCATGTCTTCGCCGTACTTGATATCTGATATTTTAGCTATACTAGTGTTCCTGATCGGGTTTGCTTGTGAATTAAGGGTGCATCCATAACACCTCCCCCCTTAGAACAGCGACTATTTTAGGACATTGAGCGAAAATGTCGCTGGAGTCTCTTTGCTAGTTTCCCGATTCTGGGGTTCTTCGTGATTCCTGGTTGATGATTACGTCGCAGGGAAGATACTCGTACGTCGCAGAATACTGTGTCTTTTCAGAACGATATACAGGGTAAATATCACGGCGATAGATAGTATCCCATAAAAAGGTATAGTAGTGTGGTATAGTGTCCGCGTAGTGGCTTCCTCCATCTGTAGAGGTTTCTGCTGCAAGATTCTTTCTTCAATACCATGGAGATGCTGGAGATTTACAGAGTTTAAATTGAGAGCGGGCTGGATCGAGTGTGATTCTTCAGCAAAATCTGGTATCTTCATAATTTTTATAGGTTGTCCTTCGACGTGATCATTGACATTTATGATGTTGAACTGCTGCGTCTTCAGCTGGCATCCTTGAGGTATAGTTACTAAGTAGCTTCCATGATATGTATTGTAGGTTTCTCGTCCGCATATCAAATGAATCTTCGTCGGCAAGGGAAAGACAAGCGCGTAGTTTCTGTCGTCCAATTTTTCCATAGCTTCCTTTTTGAAGGTTACTGGCATCTTCTTGCAGGATTCAGTAAAGGATTGGTCATTGATGAGGCTTAGGATACAGTCCGGTTGAGTTCTGAGTTGATGATTCGTCTCTTCGTTGCAGAGGTATCGAGAGTTGTACTTCGGGCATTCAGCCTCTATGTATACGTGAGAAGTACTACAGGTTGCTATGTATGGGGAAGGGGGTATTATAGTAACGTTAAATTTGTTGGGGACTATGGAAAGTTTCTAAAAATTGAACAAGTTCGGCAAGATGATGGGAAATTTAAATACTATTACTATTCTTTTTTCAACATAAAACGACCCCGGTTTAATTACACTATAATACTCTCTATGTTCTAGGTTTAACACACTATTCCTACCATAAAGTTTCCTAAGTTTACTTATCATACTACCCAAAATATCTATTCGCAACATTGAGTGATGCGTACGCTTTGACAAACGCTAGGATGTCTTATATCCTGTAAAGTTCATTACTCAAATGATCTATATTTTTCATTAACTATAGACAAGATCTGAGCAAATCTAGCGAAATATTTTAGCTTCTGCTGTACGTCTTGACTATTTTTACTAATAGCGATAGAGTACTATTGATACTGATCTGATTCGACGTTAATTGTGAAATTATCTTCGAATGCTCAGTCATCCAGGCTTTACTAAGACTGATATGACTGTTAAATTCAGAAACTAGTTTATTCTGGTTTCTTTTCAGGACAAGTATACCATTTAATAAAGCGAGGTTGTTTACCTCTGACCCCGGTTTCTGACAAATATGTGGCTACTAATTGATCGCACAAACGAATAAATCTAGTTAAAACGTTCGGATTGCTGTCAAAGTCCGGCACCATCCGGACGGCCTTAAATATACTATCAAGGTCGTTTTGAGCCATAGCTCCCTCTAAATCTCTTCTAGAGTCTACTTCTACAATTCTAGCTAACCTCCTAGGAGATACAATCTCCGGGGAATCGGAAATCTTAACTAGCTTGGGAAGGAAAGGATAGGATAGCAACACTATAGAAATCTCAGTATAAAACTCACAGTATCATTCTCGATCTCCGCGTATCTATGTCTGGATACACCTCCCGTGGTCGCCACGTAGATTCTGGATCCTCGAACGAACTTAAAAGTCACTTCAGCCACGAAAGTCACTCAGCCACGAAAGTTCCCGATTTGTGAGAGTCTCCGCGAACTGCACAGTTTTTGTGATAATGTCTTTCGCACTGACCGAGGATCCTACCGACTGCGCCAATTACGGTTTTCGGCCGCAGGAGGATGGAGATTGTGAAGAGATTAATTAAATAAGATATTTAAACACACACTTTAATTACTATGATTACAAAAGATTAAAATAAGATTAAATAGGAGTGAACGCGGTCGATGTTAGAGCCGAATTTACTGTCTATGATCTAGGATGCCTAGCCTAACCTAACCTACGGGTGAACCCGACCGATGTTGGGACGGAATTAAATTAGCTTTTTCTTGGTTTTCGGGTGGTGCGCGGCGGTGGCCACCCAAGACGCGATGCGCTGGCTACAGGTGCAGCAGTGAATCATGTCTTCGCCGTACTTGATATCTGATATTTTAGCTATACTAGTGTTCCTGATCGGGTTTGCTTGTGAATTAAGGGTGCATCCATAACAAGCAACAAAACAAAACACACTCTCCTCACAACCGTTTTCGCTGCGTTTTCGCCTCAGCAGCGCCATCTGAAGGCGCTACTGCAGACTATCCGCCTAGGTGGCTTGACTGGAGTGGCGACCGCAGCGCCCCCAGTCTACCCGATTTGGTGTCCACTTTTGGAACTATAAAGATTGCGCTCCTTTACTTCAACCCTCCATAATTCCATACAAAAGTCAATGTCACTGTGTCATTTGACGTTTCGAAGACATAAGTGTTGCCAATAGGGACGGTAGGCGACAGTAATAAAAAACATTAGACACGTATTTTTTGTTTTATAAAATTAACAAAGAATGACTAAGTTAAAACGCACTAAAGTTGGAGAGTGGGGGCTAACTACGTCACCGTTAGGTATAAATCGTACCTAACCGTGACGTCACGCGACATTTCAACTCAATATATCTTCGTATAAGTTTGATTACGTGAAAAAAGAAAAAATACGTGTCCAATACTTTTCAATAATCTTCCTGATAGGCGAAGGAAAAAAAAGTTGTCGTCATCTCTATTCAGCGCGTAATATGGCACCGCTGATGATGACCTTCGCGGCCCGATAGAAAGCTGAAAATGACGAGTTTCCCGGCCGTTTTTGAGAAAAACCCATACCTGGACGCTCTGGTCCGCGCGGGTGGAGGAAGTGACCCTGGCGCGATACCATTGGTCGTCCAGCGGGTACAGCGCCGCCACCAGCTCGCCCGGGGCCGGGGCCAGCTGCGGGCAATAGTAGTTTATGTAACTGCTGCATAATAAAGGGCCTTAAAACACGAGTGTGGTTTTATGAAACGAGCCGTAAGGCGAGTATGTGACCACAGATAGGAAATTGGTTGTGACAGAACTTGCTTGCAACCATATTATAAAATTAGCCGATGCCCGCGACTTCGTCCCGCGTAGAATTAGAATTTGCGTACCCGTTAATGCTGAACATATGGATGGTCTGATTGGCGAGCCTTGGGGGAGGCCTATGTCCAGCAGTGGACGTCTTTTAGCTGAAATGATGATGATGATGATATAGATGGTTCAGTATAACCATCAAACCAATTGTTCAATACTTCTATAAGTATATAGAGGTATTGAACAACTGGATTGACCCGTGGAAAACCCTTTCCCGTGGAAATATCGGGATAAAAAGTATCCTATGTTATTCCCGGGGTCTCAAACTATCTCCATACCAAATTTCCTTCAAATCGGTCCAGTCCTTACGACGTGAAGGAAGGACAATCAAACACACTTTCGCATTTATAATATTAGTATGGATTAATGCGAAGTATGTACAGTATGCGATGACAACAGTGCGAAAAGTAATTATGCGAAATGATGTATCTGTCAACAGCTGTTATGCGGAACGAAATTATGACAATAGATTTTATACAAGATATTAGTTAACCATAACAATAAGTTACAGGTAGCTCAAAATGAATACAAATACTTACGTCTAGCCGGAAGCCGTGGTGGCCTAGTGGTTCGACCTACCGCCTCTCATGCAGAGGGTCGGTGGTTCGATTCCGGCTCGCACCTCGAAGTTTACTTATGTGCGAAATTCAATTTGAATTTACCACTGAGCTTTTCGGTGAAGGAAACCATCGTGAGGAAACCTGCATGCATCTGCGAGGTAATTCCAAGATGTGTGTGTAGTCCCCAATCCGCACTGGGCCCGCGTGGGGACTATAGCCCAAACCCTCTCGTGATGAGAGGAGGCCTGTGCCCAGCAGTGGGACGCAAAAAGGCTGTAGTAGTAGTACTTACGTCTAGTTTCTTGTAGGCCATACGAGCTGCAGGACTGTTCATATCGCGCAGCAACCCATCGAGAGTCGTGGGCGGCAACACGACGCCGAAACTGGGCAGCTCCTCTGAAATAGGTTTTATTGCTGACTGTAGTTTTCTTTGTAAATCCTTCATCTACCCTTCAAGACGAATCAAACGAGCCCAAATTCGATGGGTTTATGTAGTTTTATTACGGAGTTCCTATGGCCACATTCCAGCACCATCATCAGATCAGCTCCACGTCACCATAATATTGCATTGTCACGCGATTTACATATTCGGTTCATCGTTACATAAGCGGTCCATCGTGGACAGACTGTGGCGTACCTTGGACGGCGTCCTTGGCCAGTTGGACGAACACGCGGTCGAAGTGGCAGACGTAGGTGACGGTGACGCGGCGCCACGAGCCGGGCTCCGGGAGCGGCAGCGATCGGATCGTGGGGATCGCCACGCGGTCCAACGTCCAGCCGTCTGGGGAAATAGTTTAGCTGTTAGCAACAAAGGCCTTCAAAAACGAGTGTGCAGTGCAACGCTCAAAATTAAGTTCCTTTAAAGGTAAAAAATGGGTCATTTCAACATCATTTCAAATTTTTAGTGAGGCGTAATTCGAAAACCATTTTGGTATCTCTGTTTAAAGAATAAAAAAAAAAGTTTCAGATTAATTTGTTCATTGCTTTTAGAGAAAATCATGTTTTAGTGGTAACTGGTGCGTGTCCTCCATGTCACGTCATATGCCTCTTTTGCTAGAGCGCTGTACGGATGAGGCTTACGCGCAGAACTAATTCTATGCGCAGAAGCTACTACGTCATTTTTGACTTACGCCCTTTTAGGTGTTTATTTTTTAAGTACAAAACTTTCGACGTACGAAAAAATTCAAAATACGTGTCCTTTTAAAATTTTCAAGTGTTAAATATGTTAAATAATTAAATGTTATCAATTGCTTGATATTCAACATGATTTCAGAGCAGTAATGGAATTTCATGGTCTCTGTGTTAGAGCGGAATCAATTCAATTCAATTCAATCATTTATTCAGCAAATTGGCCACATAGAGGCACTTTTAGACGTCAGAAAAAGAATTTACCGTTTTAATGATTTTTCTCCAGTTCTTATGACATTGTCATATTTCCGATTATGTGAAGAAGAAATGATGAATCCAGGGATACACTAGGCGCGGCACGTGTCGCCAGCGACATCGGGTGAAGTGACGTGACGTTGCCAGACTTCGTTCGACTTCGCTCGACATGGACGTCGCTATGGACGAAGTCGCGCGATGTCGCCCGATATGTCAAGCAACATGTCGCCACATGTGTGCGACAGATGCCGCAGGACATTTGTCCCCTACTACTACTACTACAGCCTACTTGCGTCCCACTGCTGGGCACAGGCCTTTCATCACGAGAGGGTTTGGCCTATAGTCCCCACGCGGGCCCAGTGCGGATTGGGGACTTCACACACATCTTTGAATTACTTCGCAGATGCGTGCAGGTTTCCTCACGATGTTTCCCTTCACCGAAAAGCACAGTGGTTAATTCAAATTGAATTACGCACATAAGTAAACTTAGAGGTGCGAGCCGGAATCGAACCCCCGACCCTCTGCATGAGAGGCGGTAGGTCCAACCACTAGGCCACCACGGCTTGTCCCCTATTCGTTTTAAATACCTGGATGTTTGAGGACGTGTCGTTTCTTGCACCGTGCGCCCTTGAAGCAGGTCTTCTCGGGGCCCCCTTTGTAATGCTTGCAGATGTCCATTTCGTCTCGATTACTGTAACCCTGTCAAAAAATATCATTGTACATCTGAGAGCTTTGTATTTATTTAAATTTTGTTTGTGGCGATATAAGCGTCTATTAAAATCAGTATTGAGGCACAGAATATTTAATAGTACTACATACAGAATGGCCACGGAATCACCCGCCTGAATCCAGCCGGCGCGCAACTCGCGCCCAACTCGCCCTTACCGTCATTTGTTTCATCCGCAGATGGAGAGTGAATCGTTCGCCTGCGTACTGGTACACACACATTTACAAGTGTACAGACGTCCTCGCCGTCCTAAGCCACCACGGCTTAGAAACGACACGTCCTCAAACATCCAGGTATTTAAAAGGAATAGGGGACAAGCCGTGGTGGCCTAGTGGTTCGACCTACCGCCTCTCATGCAGAGGGTCGAGGGATCGATTCCGGCTCGCACCTCTAAATTTACTTATGTGCGAAATTCAATTTGAATTTACCACTGAGCTTTTCGGTAAAGGAAAACACCGTGAGGAAACCTGCACTCATCTGCGAAGTAATTCAAAAATGTGTGTGAAGTCCCCAATCCGCACTGGGCCCGCGTGGGGACTATAGCCCAACCCTCTCGTGATGAGAGGAGGCCTGTGCCCAGCAGTGGGACGCAAATAGGCTGAAGTAGTAGTAGTAGTAGTAGACGTCCTCGCACGCAAACATTGACCCTTCATTCGAATTGTGTTCGAAATCGTGCTTTTATAGGCCGTGACCGCCCTGTGATTGACGTTTACTTTAAACGTAGAGATCTTCTACTATCTAAAGTCCCGCGCCTTCACATTTCAAAACGCTTCAATTTTTTTATTATTATTTAAAAAGCACCACCAACACTCTCAACGCATAGTTGATGGCTATCTCAGTACGCACACATGTGTTGAGAGTGTTGGTGGTGCTTTTAAATACATTGAAGCGTTTTGAAATGTGAAGGCGCGGGACTTTAGATAGTAGATCTCTAAATATGTGCGTGAACTTTCCACGAACCTCACTATTTCTCACATTGTATGGTAGGTAACGCTGCCAAATTTCGTACACCGTTAAATAGTGGAACATTGTAGCTTTTGTTATAGATAGAGTGGTGAAACCTAAGCCGTTCCAGAGATCTATGCGGTGTACGCCAGCTTGACGCCCGGTAGCGTATCAAGTGAAATATTATAGTTATTTATTAAAAAAAAATATAGAAATGCGTTCATTTTAAAATTAATTGGTGTGGCTGTATAGTTTTGCCGTTGCCCACGATTCAAAGTGCCACATTAAAAAAAAATACTTTTATGCTCTAGAGCAGCGTTGAGCCACTTTCTGCACGCTAATTAAGCAAACAATGACCTTCTTTCAGGGTATGAGAAATGAAAAGGATATTTTTTTAAATAGATGTAGGTATATTGATGCCACTTGTTGCCGATAGGAAAGGCTCGAAGGACCACTATGTTGCCGATAGGAAAGGCGGTCATTTCAGAGCGGAGCCGGCAACTAAACTTCTCGATGGACGCAGGGCGGAAGGAAAACACAGTTTCTTTAGAATTTTCGAACTATATTTGCACTTTCACTTTAAACTACGCAAAAAAAAACTGAACTCTGCCGTTTTATCACAACACAACAAAAAACTACTGACCATAGGTCGCCCACGCTATCACCCCAAAAAAGTAAACTTTCCGCTTCCGGTTCCGGACCACAAACGTCAAAACTGCTTAACAGGGCGAGATGAATCTAATAAAACCTTTGATTTATGATGACACTGATGGATGTAAGACCGGTTGTCAACACCACTTATACACGAGGCGAATGATGGTTGGTGCAACCGACTTGCGAAAAAAGACAAAATCGAATCGTCGATCGAAAAGAGCCATTCACTGTCGAATCATCGTTACGATATGACAGACTGAATTGATTTTTGTTGCGATCTGTGATAATTTGGTACCCATTGAGTTATAGGAATACAATATTTTTTTTACAAATGGGCTTCCATTTGACCATGATCACACCTGATGGAAAGCGATGATAGGTCTATGATAGATCTAAGGTGGAACACGCTGACCCAGAAAAATAATAATATCTTGGGACATTTTACACAAATTGACCTAGCCCCAAACTAAGAAAAGCTTGTACAGTCAGCAGCAGAAGTGGATAAGCTGTCCAGGTGTTCAAAATGACCTACACACGACCTTATTCTTAAGACGTTAAGGGCGTGTGTAGATCATTTTGGATACCCGGCCCGTTTATCTACTTCTGCGGCTGACTGTACTATGGGTGCTGGACAAAGATATAACAAATACATACTAACTGAGCTAACACCAACCCCCCTTACAATATATAAATACTAAACATCCATGACTGGGGTACAAACATTCGTGCTCATCACCTAGCGGGATTCGAACCTGCGGCCGTCGAACGAAACAGTGGGCAGGGTCACTACCAACTGAGCCAAACCTGTCGTCAAAAGAAGATGCCTATTCACTCTAGACTTGAATACACCAAGATTATAGGAACAGGGGAATATAAAAGCCGGAAGGCAGTGCGAATAGGGATTTAGACTGTGGCGGATCCAGGATTTTTGTATGGGAGGGGGGGGGGGGGGGCTTGTCCCCAAGATATTTGTTGGTCACAGTACACTTAGATGATTGGGGGGGGGGGATTGAGCCTCCTACCCCCCCCCATACCACTAAAAGATAAAATAAATAAATAAATATCTTGGAACATTTCACACATATTGACCTAGCCCCAAACTAAGCAAAGCTTGTACTATGGGTGCTAGACCAATCCGGCCGTCGAACCACTGGATTTAGCTCTTGCAAAGATTTTCATTGTCAGGTCTTACCGTCACAGCCTCCACTGCGTCCGTGTGCTCCGGCGCATCGGCATCGTCGAGGGCTGCGCGCTCCGCCACGCACGCGTTGGCAGCCGACGGCTTGTCGACTGACGGACAAAAATTGTAAGGTTTGGGCGAATCAGCACTTTCTGTACCTAGTTAGAGGGAGCGTTCAAGTATTATGTAACGCAATTTTTGGAGAATGTTGACCCCCCCCCCCCTGCCCCCATGTAACGCGCAACGCGCTGTTACGTTTTTCTATATGCCCCCCTTCCTCCTAGTAACACGTAGTTCAAAACCTCCCTCCCGCCCCTGTAACGCATCGTAACGTATTACAAGACCCTCCCCCCTCTCCCCAAATTCATTACGTAATACTTGAACGCTCGGTTATCGTGGTTGCGGTCTCCTGACTAATTTTTTAAAACTGTGATTTTATGGGTTTTAATTGACCAAAAGTAGGGTTTCTTAGCTTATTTCAATTCCTTCCCTTAAGGGGCACCTTTTAAACATCTTAGTAGTCCATCTTGAAACATTATTTATAAGAAACACCTCTCATTTTGTCTCCTGACTAACTGGGACAGAATAACAATAAGAGATAGTTGATAGACCCATTTATGGTCATTTTCTATGGGACTCGGTTTTGAGGTTATGCCTGATAGAAGAAACGTAACCCATATCACAGGAGCCATTTTTTTTTACCTGTCTCCCCCTCCAGGACCAACCGTGGTATATGCCAAGAAAAGTAAATTTTTGCAAATAGAAAATTATAAAGAAGTACTTTTCAACAGGCTTGTTATTCGTATAGTACAGAGATCAAAAGTACACTTACTTGCTATAGCTAATCCCTCTTGCACCAGCAGTTCGTTTAAAGTTGTATTATTGTCCAGTAAGAAATACACTCCGAGGGACTCTGAAGTGCTACAAGAATAAAAGCTGTTACAGATGTAGTGAACAAATATTTTTCACCGGGAAATCTCGGGTTTCCGCCAAGACCCGAACTGTCAATCAATTATCAAATTTAATCCTTTAATATGGAACTTTATTATGTCGTTGTCATATTGTGTACTTGAAATGACATCTTGTTATTGACTAATCAATACTTAATACTACTACTACAGCCTATTTGCGTCCCACTGCTGGGCACAGGCCTCCTCACATCACGAGAGGGGTTGGGCTATAGTCCCCACGCGGACCGGGGACTTCACACACATCTTTGAATTACTTCGCAGACGCGTGCAGGTTTCCTCACGATGTTTTTCTTCACCGAAAAGCTCAGTGGGAAATTCCAATTGAATTCGTCTAACTACTAACATAGCTACTATAAAGGCAAGTAAAGTGGTTAAAAATAATTTAAAAAATCAAGTATGATGCTTAAGTTAAGCATAAGTAGGAAGGCAGTTTGTTACTAATTTGTTTTCATTTTGCTTTCTACCCTATATAATAACATAATACATAACTTACTTGTCGTCAACTTTCATTGAGCACTGCTTTCCTAAGTAGGCTTTCATGTATTCATCATATTTATTCAAAATTTCTTGGTCGTCACATATAAGCTCCACCTATTACAAAAAAAACATCGAATGGTAAAAAGCTTCATCGCTGTAATTCAATCCAATTCAATTCAATCATTTCAGCAAATTGGCCACATAGGGGCACTTTTACACGTCAGAAAAGAATTTACCAGCGCTTCCTAGACCTTTTGCTTGAGAAGAAGCCGCAACAAACTCAGCAGACGGCCTTTTTAAAAAAAACCACGTAGTTGCAAATTACATTTGCATCACATGTATAATATATATATATATATATATAGGTAGGTACGTACCAAAATTACATTGAAGGGATGTATAGTCCCTAACTTAAACTTAAATCTAAGATCTTAGAGATGGTCTCATATTAGGTACAAAAATTAATGAAAATATATTGTATTATATTGTGTATTGTATAATCCAGGGATTATACAATACACAATATAAGAGATGAGAGAGTCAGGACTCTCATGTACTTATTCTTTGAGTCTTTTATGAAATTATTACGTTTATTTAAGTTTTACTAGACCATTATTATGGTGTGTGCTTAAACAAGTAAACGACAATTTTAATGCCTAAATAATTTATTTTGCATAACAACAGATCATATATCCTTCAAAACAAATATTGTCACAGTAAGGTGGCAACTCGACTTTGACGTCACGGTGACACGTCACAAAGGTTGACAGACCATGATTTCTTAGACCATGTGGCTTATCCATGATACAATTACTTCGCCAGGTATGCTACTCCGGAATTTTGTAATAGTCGGGTGACACCGAAACGTCATACACTGCTATGTGTTGCAAGTGGTGTATTAAAATAATCCCCGACCCCCATGTATCCTGTGGGTGTTTCATTGTCCCATTTTGTGTGCTTATTAAGAGGGTTTATCCCGAAAGTTGGCAACGTCGCATATAGCTGTCAAATGTTTCGCTGTTTTTATTAATTTCTCAATAATGCTGAATTAAAAAGGAAGATATCATTCATAGATTATATGGTTGAATGACGCGTCTCGTTTTATATTTGTTGGTTATGCATTCAAATGATAAGATTACATTAAAATGCATGGAAAGTGCGATGGAAAGTTTTAAAAAGATATTACTTCCATAATACTAAAAACTTCGTGTTCCTATGATAACTGTTGCAATCCATACTTGATGTTTTATTCAACCATAGAGCGATAATTCATGTTTTCATTCAGTAATATTCAGAAATTAATGAAAACAACAAAATATTTGACAGCTATTTGTGACGTTGCCAACTTTCGGAGTAAACCCTCTTAAGAATATGACAATTGTAATGCGCAAATAATTTATGTTGCATTATAACGGCAGAAAATAGTTCCTTCATTTTTGTTTGCAATAAAGTGGCGACTCGACTTTGACGTACCGGTGTCCCAACCCGGAGTAGCAGACCTTGTTTTCTTAGACCATGGTGGCTTATCTGTTACGTAATACTTAATTTGCTTACGTCCGCTAGATGGCAGCACCTGGCGAGGGGCGGCAAAGCGCAGAACCTCGGCACCAGAGGCTTGATGCAGTCCACTCCTACCGACCGTAACTCCCCTGTGTCCACCAGAAACACTTTCGCTTCAGTCTTCTCTTGCTGTTGCAAAAAAAGGAACATAATTGACAGTGTTTTTTTACCACTTGTATTTTACGGGCTACTAGCAGGCGGGTTTCACTTCGCAGTTTAGGTATAATCGGCAGCCGTGCCCTTCTGAAAAGGCAAGTGGCGTGGACTGCCAAACGGCTCGCACGCTCGTCGCGCTTTAAGGCATTCGCTGCCACCATCGCATATATGCTTTTTGCTGACTTTCCTGCAGTGCCTCTATGTGCGTTGCAATGTTCCCTTAATGACAGATGTGGCACCTGGCGAAAGTTCGTAAAAAGAAGTGGCAGTGAATGCGTTAAATAAATATACCTAATCTATCTATACTATAATAAAAGAGTAATTTTTCTGTCTCTTTCTTTCTGTCCGTTTGTTAGATTTAATCTCCGGAACTACTAAACCGATTTCAATGCAGTTTTCAAAGGTAGATAGAGCATCATTCGGAGCTACATAAGCTACGTTTGATTAAAACCGGATATCGGAAATAAGTTATCGGCAATTTTTTTATTCCACGCAGACGATGTCCCGGGTCACAACTAGTATAATTAATATTCTACTATTTTATTTTATTGAATCTTTTTCTAATAACGCCTTACAATAAATATTAAATGTTTTCAATACTAAATATTTTCAATAATTGAAAATCATTTCATTTCAAAATTACTCTCATCAGAACGTGAGTTGTACGTTTAATAATATGAAATCAACAATCAAATGGTTTGTCTACTTACCGTTGTAATTTCTAGGAACAGTGCTCGATAGTGGCAGGGACCCTCCTTGTCATAGAACGCGCAGCAGGAAAGGAATGGGATCTCGTCCAGAGATATGACCACTTCGTTTTCTTTGTAGTATTTGTCCATGTCATTGATTAAACTGAAATAAAAAATATGGATATCTCGTTTAGAACCATTTTACTGACACATTAGAAATAATAAAGCAGTTAACATTAGAAATAAAAAAAGTGTTAACTTTTATGTAAATAAATTGATAATAATAATAATTATTACAATCCATACTAATATTATAAATGTGAAAATGTGTTTGTTTGTTCGTCCAATTTTTCTATAGAAATCCCGGGAATCACGGAAAAGATTTTAAAAGTATCCTGGAAAAAGGGCTTTGGAAATATAGTGTTAAATTCCCTGCAGACGAAGTCGCGGGTAAAAGTTCGTAATAGTACATTACAGACCTAGGGTGGTGAATTCGTAAATGTCCCAGATCGCAGGTTTCTGTGACCCGAACCGAAGGTGAGGGCCATAAATATGCGATCCGGGGGTTTACGAATTACTGCCCGTGGTTTGTCAAAAGGTTTACGAAGGTTTATTTATTTTTATTTAATTTGCTTCTATATGTTATATTTTTACAGTGTGGCTACTTGTAAGTAGCCTCTATTGCACCGCCACAACATTTTCCATTATGTCCAAAGGTTTAACTGGTAGAGAATGCCTTATGGCATTAAGTTCACCTTTTGTATTAGTTTTACTAATGTGCAATAAAGTTTAAATAAATAAATAAAAGGTTTACGTCTTGCCTTGGCCAAAAAGTGAAATTTTCTCTCCGCGTAGCGGGCAGAAAATCCCACTTTACGGCCAAGGGTGATGTAAATAAATAAATGAGGATACCTAATAAGGTCGACGCAGTCGCCAACGACGATCCATATCGAGGGCCCGTCGACGGTCATAATGTGGACCTCGTACTCCTGGTCCGTCTGGAGCGTCGCCTGCGCCGGCAGGTTCACCGCATATTCCGTGGGATCTGGATGCCGTCCGATGGTTTATAATCCATATTAATATCATAAATGCGAAAGTAACTTTGTCAGTTTACCTCTTCACGCTCCAACCGCTCGCCGGACCGATTAAGATGAAATTTGGCATGGAGATAGTTGGGGTGTCGGGAAAGGACATAGGCTACTTTTGTGTCGGAAAAACGCATAGTTCCTAAAGTAAGGTAAACCTAGAATGACAAGATTCTATTGTATCAAAATAGACTTGGCTTAAAATTGAAATAGGAGATCCATTTCCGCGAATAGGCCATTTTTATTTTTATATTAATGGTATAGGCAAACGAGCGCACAGCCCACCTGATGGTAAGTGGTCACTGCGGCCACGGACACCGAAATCCTATGATGCCCCATTAAGAAACCATAAGATCTCGAATGCGTTGCCTACCCTGAGGCCTAAGATGGAATGCCTCTGTGCCAGAAATTTCACCAGCTGGCTTAACCCCCTACCGGAACACAACAGTGCGAGCACTGCTATTTGGCGGCAGATTAGCGGAGAAAGACGGTAGTAACCCCCCAGACGGACCCACCACCTACCACTATCATAGAATGATTAAAAAACTCCTGATAATGTGCACTGAATTCAAACGACTTCTATTCTGATGTTACACTCGTGATTTATCTGTTGATCTACTTACTACTACAACAGCCTATTTACGGCCCACTGCTGGGCACAGGCCTCCTCTCATCACGAGAGGGTTTGGGCTATACTTAGTCCCCACGCGGGCCCAATGCGGATTGGGGACTTCACACACATCTTTTGAATTACTTCGCAGGTGCGTGCAGGTTTCCTCACCACTACTCTCGGTTGATCTACTTAAACGACTTAAAGTTTAATACCCAACATACCTTTAATGCTTAGATCCTGTGCCTTCTCGGCGACACATTGCACTTCCTTCTCAGCTCTGCCGCTGCTAGCCCTAGCTTCTGGAACACTCTCCGCTGAGCACGAAGTACTAGAGAACGCTATCAACAGCTGTTCCTCCTTAGGGATACGTTTGCGCCTCGGCTTTTCCACACACATGTTTTGGCATGCGCTCGAGGTCGAAGGAGCGGGCTCGCTCAACACGTCAAGCAGGTTAGTAGGAGTCATGACGGGGTAAGACATATAGCTGTTGCTGTCTTGAACAGGTGCCATGTCTATGCTGCCGTTTTCTTCTGTTGAATTAATAGGATAGATTTATACATGGTGGGTCAGAAAATATGGCAAATAATTAACCCACAGTATCGGCTATCGATTCTAAGTATATTGTATAGGTCTATTTTTTTTTTTGAGTCTGTTAAAAAAAAAAATTGTATAGGATTCAGGCGTCAATCACACAACCAATCCCATATACAATTATTTTTTTTACCAACTCGAAAAAAATTAAAGACCTATACAATATACTTAGAATCGATAGCCGATATGGTGGGTTAATTATTTGCCATATTTTCTGACCCACCGTATATTGTACTATACTAGCTTCTGCCCGCGACTTCGTACGCGTGAAATATAAAATTGCCGATAACGTTTCTTTCCGACATCCGATTTTAATCAAACATAGCTTATATGTTGCTCCAAATGATGCTCTATCTACCCTTGAAAACTGCATTCAAATCGGTTCAGCAGTTTCGGAGATTAACTCTAACAAACAAACAGACAGACAGAAGAAGTCGCGGGCAGAAGCTAGTAATAATAATAAATCAATTTTATTAATAACATTACAGTTCCATTTCTTTTATATGTTGGTGCAATGTTCTTCCTCGTTGTTATGAACCCCTCTTTGGATGTAGGCCTCCGATAGTTTATGTTAGACATAGACATAGACATTTATTTCTCAATATCAAATTACAGCATATTGTTAGGGTACTACTACAGCCTATTTGCGTCCCACTGCTGAGCACAGGCCTCCTCTCATCACGAGTGAGTTTGGGCTATAGTCCCCACGGATTGGGGACTTCACACACATCTTTGAATTACTTCGCAGATGCGTGCAGGTTTCCTCACGATATTTTCCTTCATCGAAAATCTCATGGTAAATTCAAATTTAATTTCGCACGTAAGTAAACATAGAGGTGCGAGCCGGAATCGAACCCCCGACCCTCTGCATGAGAGGCGGTAGGTTGAACCACTAGGCCACCACCCACCACAGCTTCTTTTAAAACGGGCAACGGCTAGTGAAGATATAAGCTTTTAAGCAAGCTCTTAGCACAAGTATCTTAGAATACTTAAAAAGAGGCACCAGCCACTGATATTGTTATAATAGTTCAAGTTACTGAATTAATTTAATTTAATTTTTTTTATTTATTAATATAAGAAAAAAAAAGACGTACCCAGTTTGGATATGGCCAGGTTAAAGTCCGTCATCAGATAGATGTACTCGTCCAGTTGCCTCATGCATGTCAGGAAACGATCTTTCAGCTCCACTGGCTCGCAATTCAGGCGCTCCACAAACATTCTTGCCTGTGTGAAGAAAGTTTTTAAAAGAAAGAAGTATGAACAAATATATGAAATATTATTTATGATGTAAATCACAACAGATGAAAAATAAAATAAACGGCCATTAGTCATGAAATGGTCCCAAATCAGCATAAATGCTGGCTATGAACCAGAGCTGGTCTTCCGTCAGGACAATGGAGGTAATCTATATATATAAAACAAGAAACTGACCGACTGACTGATCAATCAACGCAGAGCCAAAACTACTGGTTGTAGAGAGCTGAAATTTGGCATGCAGGTTTCTTAGGGAACTTAGGGGAGCAATAACACAGGATTTCTCGAAATTCCCACGGGAACGGAACAAAACGGGATTTTACATTTTAATATTTCTGCGCATACAAAGTTATGGGGAAAAGCTAGTACCACATGTACCGTCAAGGGCATTAATATGTATACACTTTTGCACCCTGTTCCGTTGTGTTAAGTTCCAAAGGTGTATACATATTAATGCCCTTGACTATACATAAGTACATGTGGAGGAAGTTAGTGACAATTTCGATACAGTAAAAATTGAGCTTAAAGATTTGAGCCCGAAGACAATTCAAAAACATGCCTAAGTGACATCTTATTCTCACCTTATTAAACACACAAATTTTGTATGTTTATTTTTGCAAAAAAGAAAAGAAGGAAGGGACGGCCACTTAAGTGATGGAGCAACGACATAGTGGCTACAGCAGGAGAGAAATGGATGGAGCGAGCTAAAGACAGGGAGGCATGGTCCAGGCTGGAGGAGGCCTATACCCAAACAGGGGTTCCGATTATACAATATTTTTTGTAAACAATATGTAAAATTAGGTGATGGGAAATAAAAGGGCTTTATTATTTTTGCAATTGATTTCTGTAACGGCTCCGACGATTCGGACAAAATTTTACAGGGGCAACAAAGCAATCTAGCTATGTTCAATTTCTGAGAAAACTCGTTTTCAGCTATGTTCACCAAGCTCTTTCGGATATTGAAGGCTACTTAAGCGCTACACAACATTGATAATGTGAAATATCATTGGCAACTAGCAAATGAATCAAGATATATTGGATGAAAACTATCAGTAAAATAGAATTTGAAATTTAATAACTAACCAGTGTAATTATAGGATGCTCTACTTATAAAATGCCTCTTAATATTATAATAAGAGCCGGTGATCATAAAAACTGAGGCCTTTAGATGTTGTCTCTGCCACTGCTTTATATGGCAGTGCAATAAAATTTTGTCTCCTAAGCATGGCGTTTGACATAATAGGGATGACGACAGGTTGAAGAAATCGAAATTGTAATTAGTCCGTCAGTCAGCTAATAAAAAAATATTAGATAGGTATTTTTGTTTTATCAAATTAACAAAGAATGACTAAGTTAAAACGCATTAAAGTTGGAGAGTGGGGGCTAACTATGTCACCGTTAGGTATAAATCGTACCTAACCGTGACATCACGCCACATATCAACTCAATATATCTCCGTATAAGTTTGATTATGTGAAAAAAGAAAAAATATGTGCCCAACACTTTTCAATAATCTTCCTGATAGACTAGGAAAAAAATAGTTGTCGTCTCCCTAGCTACTTTTATAGAACAGATTCATGCCCAAGCAACTCATAACCAGGCACAGATAAACAGTTTCAGTAGCAGGAACAGGAATCGGTCTATTATGAAGAAGATTGGGAAATTACCAAACAAAAGAAAAACATTCACTGGAGATAGGGTTGCCATCTCTAAGCAATACATGACGCGTGAAAACCACGGACTTCCACAGGTTTTTTTCGTTCGGCAGTTGATTGCGTCGGCGGCGACCTAAGACTTGAAATTTTTAGTAAACCTGGACTACAAATGAAACCCTGACCGGATGCTCCCAGGGCGCCCTCTAAACTAGGAAAACCCAGGGAAACCCGGACAGATGGACACCCTAACCGGAGCGAATCAATAATAAATCATAATTTTGAAAAACACGACTGTCTATTATTTCTTTACCTACCTTCGATTTCAACTTCCTGATATCATTGATTGCAAGATCACATTTAGACGAAAATGTACTGATTCTAGTTTCCAACTCATTACGACGATGTAGGGCAAGCGTAGCCAAGTCAACAAAACTCCTGAAAACAACAATTATGATTAAAAAATAGCTGACAAAATACTTTGGAAATATTCGTAGTCTGAATTACGACTTTTCACTACTTACATGTCGATTCCTGGCTTTCACAAGCAATAATAAATAAAAATATAGAACGACATACGTTTCTGATTTTAAACATGAACGAAAACAAAATTTCTATTTGTTTTCTCAACAATCAAGAAGGAAGTGCCTCTGACTCTTTGACAAAAGAAAATAAACTAGAGAATTTCGACTGACAAGTCCGTTTCCGGCCCGCTGTGGTGTATTGCCAAATAAAAAGTAAACTTTCCCAGAAAATTGATAAAACATTAAAAACTATAATAGGACTATTTAATACCACTTTCATTAATCGTGTTGCGGCATTTGTTAAAAGCGAGTCAAATTATTAACTACGCCTTTTCCTCATTTGACATTCTATTGATTAGAGCTTGTCTTGCTTGTGACAATCCTCGTTTCTCTTATTACCCTTTGTGCGGGTAAGTTAGTGAGCTTTGGCAACACCAGAACTTGTTACTTTACAAAACACGCAAAATGCGGTCTGACAAGAAGAAATACAGGAAATTAATTTGTCAAGCGATGATTAAGAATCACAAAAAAAAACGTTTAAGTTTGTTTAAAAAGTATTCCCTTTCAATGCTATTTATTCTACAATCTCTTCAAAGCGCCATCTCTTGAACGATTAGGAAATTAAAGTTTTGTACTACTACTTGACACTAGATGGCGTTGTAAGCAGTAATCATGTATCTATTCAACGATAGATGGCGGTATGAACTATCTGAAATGTATCAATTATCTACTACTAGCTTCTGCCCGCGACTTCGTCCGCGTGAAATTCTTTAATAGTATTCCCGCGGAAAATTATGCATTTCACCGGGTAAAAAATTGCCTATATGTTGACCAGTATAATAAATTACCCCCTACCAAATTTTGTTGCAATCCGTCGAGTAGGTTTCGAGTTAAATCCGGACATACATACATACACATACATAGGTACAGACAATTTTTTTTAAATCGTTATTTTGTCTTCAAGGTCGTTTATATAATCCCCTCGACTTGATAGTTTCAAGTTTCGGACGCGACTTCTTAAGTATTTGGTTTATATAAATAATAGATAAGTGCACCACGTTTATACCTTACCTACCCACCGAAATCCATACTCGTAAGAATATTGGGAAAAATAAAACTACTGTATTGTTTTTTATGAAGGTTGTCCTTCTAAGTTTACCTTATTTTTCTATGGTACCACATCAAGTACCTTTTTTGGGGACTTCACTGGGCCTGCGTGGGGACTATACCTAGTCCAAACACGTGACGGGAGGAGGCCTGTGTCCAGCCAGCATTACCGTTCGTAACCAAAACAATTCGTATTTGAAAATCGGTATAACTTGTATACAGTGTGTTCCGGGATAAAGTGCACAAACAATGGGGATGAAACGTGACGATATTTTATCGATGAAAAAATAAAAAATAAAATCTTATGTTAGTTTGAAGTCCCTAATCCGCACTGGGCCCGCGTCGGAACTATGGCCCGAACCCTCTCGTGATGAGAGGAGGCATGTGCCCAGCAGTGGGACGTAAATAGGCTGTAATAGTGTAATAGTAGTAGTTTGATAAACCGTGGTGCTACCGCCTCTCATGTAGAGGGTCGGGAGTTCGATTCCGGCTCGCACTTCTTGAGTATAAAATGTCTGTAAAGCATTTAAGTAAAGTTGAACCTAAGCACCAGTGTCGTTGGACAGTAGATTAGCAGAAAACCCTTTGCAGAAGTGCTCCCAGAGCAGTCGTGCTCATTACGTGAGAGTTACGCACTACGTTTCAATTAAAAACTCCCAAACTAAACAAGGACGGCACGGCACTGACTGCAGCCGTCCCTCTCCCACCCTCCACTAATTGGATTCCGAGAGGTGAACCAGCAATGGGGACTATCGTTTCTTTGCTCACCAGTTGGCGCCACTGTAGACTAAGGTCCAGAGGTATAGCTGTCAAAGGCGACTTTATAAGATCGGCGCCGAAACAAAGTTTTAAATCTTGAATCTCATTAAGTTTATTAATTATAAATAACTATCGTCATATCGAGTAGCTATGCCGCAATATTGTGCAGTTCCGTTTCGTTCGGATTTTTATCTTTATTTTCAAAGCGTTCACATTGATCGCTAAATTATCCATATTTGCGATAATTTCACGAAGGAGACCACTTTTCAACAGGTAAATTAAAGAAATTATCATTTATGTCACAAAGCCCGCCAAAACCAGTGAAGAGTGAAGGTTATTGGACCTCACGCGAAATTCACACGCGATAGCCCCCATTAGAGCGAGCGAGAAACCTGTAGAGTTGGCCCGATGTTTGAATTTTTGATTTTGGAACAGCGGAATCGGTGTCAGATATGCAGATTGTGCAACGGAGAGGATAAGGAACGCTTCGGAGTTAATAGATACATGATGACAAAAGATACATGCAATAATATAACTTATAGATATAAACGATAGAGTATTGTATGTAATTAATTAGCACATAAGTAATCAACATTAACCTAACCAATTTCACCGTGCAAAAAGTTAGAGGGTGATTTGGTTCAAACTCATACCTTTAATGTTATAAATAGAAACCTCCATGTTACTTAGCCAATTTATTGATAAGTCATTCTTTGTTAACTTCTGTTTTATTCGTGTTCATGTGTTGTTAATATTTCATTCATTTGTTTATTTCATTTCATTTCTTTATTTTACTTAATTTTAGGTACTACTACTACTACCGCCTATTTGCGTCCCACTGCTGGGCACAGGCCTCCTCTCATCACGAGAGAGTTTGGGCTATGGTCCCCACGCGGGCCTAGTGCGGATTGGGGACTTCACACACATCTTTGAATTACTTCGCAGATGCGCGCAGGTTTCCTCACGATGTTTTCCTTCACACAAAAGCGCACTGGTCAATTCAAATTGAATTTCGCACGTAAGTAAACTTAGAGGTGCGACCCGGAATCGATCCCCGACCCTCTGCATGAGAGGCGGTAGGTCGAACCACTAGGCCACCACGGCTACTTCTAATTTTAGGTACATGAAGTTCTTAATAATTAGGTGTAAAAGTTTCACTAAAATTTACCATTGAAGGCATGTAAAATTAACTTAATCTAAATATATAAAACTCAAAGGTGACTGACTGACTAACATAGTGATCTATCAACGCACAGCCCAAACCACTAAACGGATCGGGCTGAAATTTGGCATGCATGTAGATGTTATGACGTAGGCATCCGCTAAGAAAGGATTTCGCAAAATTCCCACGGGAGCGGGAAAAATCGGGATTTTACTTTTTAATATTTCTGCGCATACGAAGTTGCGGGGAAAAGCTAGTATATAATAAAATTAAAATATATTTACATCACCATTGCCCGTAAAGTGGGATTTTCTGCCCGCTACGCGGAGAGAAAATCTCACTTTTTGGCCAAGGCAAGACGTAAAACCTTTGACAAACCACGGGCGGTAATTCGTAAAGCCCTAGATCGCATATTTATGGCCCTCACCTTCGGTTCGGGCCACAGAAAGCTGCGATCTGGGACATTTACGAATTCACCACCCTAGGTCTGTAATGTACTATTACTGTCACGTCTCCAAAGCGTACTGCGCGCACAAGCGCGAAACTGTCGCGGGTGATGAAAAAGTCACCAGTGCGCGCATCTCCATACATCTCCTTGGAATTGGACAGAGTGACGAAACAGTCACGGTGACAAAAGTTAGGCCGTAAATGCTCCAAAGCGAACCCCCAGTCCTCGCGCGTTAAGCGTGGAGGAGAATCGCTGGGGTTTTAGTGGGTATTCCGGTCACTCTGGCCGGCGAGTCCCACATAACCCCCCCCCCCCCCCCCGGGCCGATGGTATGCTTAAAAGCATTTCCCCAGCGTACAAAAAAAATGTACATGTAAATGTAAATTTAATTTGTACCTACCTTTGGGTCTCGGAAATCTTACCATCAGGTGGCATAAGAGCTCGTATGCTTAGATCGCGGTAAAAAAAGCAGCATAAGTATAAAGAAATGAATTGATGTGGATTTAGGTAATCTAAGACCTAACACCTGATTCGTGGCCTAGGCTCTTACTCCATAACTGCATATCGCCTTGTATTAGTGTAGCACCTGCATCGCCTCCACACGTTGTTATTAGGCGTTTGTCTGAGCCCTATAGTTGGATCGAGGGCCTTATTATGGTCAGGCAGGAAATTAGAGATTTCAAAACTCCTGCTTTTAAATCGATCATCGTCATAGTAATGAATCAAGAATGTCTCCTTCGATAGGTTTGGATCCTTTTCCCTAAACTACGACCAGTTAGAAGGCTTTCTCAGGTAAGTAAAGTGAACCAATATCTAACAAGCAGTTTATTTAGTTTTGCAAGATGTATAATGTTAATAAAGTAACCTACCTTTCATACAGAAACAAAAATTAAAAATGGTTTCCTAAATTTGTCAAAGGATTGTAACCATCAACTTCATCAACTTTGTTGGAATTGACTAATTCACGGAGATATCGGTGAACGTAAGTAAATACACTGTTCCTTGGCTTCCTTGGTTTTTAATGAGATCAACATTTTCCCGTCTAGATCCAGTTCTTTCCCGAATCATCTCGCTCCAGAATACGCCCGCAGCCAGCGGCTCGGCGCTATCATTACACTGTCACTGCGTTTATCTTAATTCTGTACCTCCCCGCCACTTACACTGATGGACGCTAATAGCCTTTATTGATATAGCCTAGGTGTTAGTTCGCCTTATCCAATGGCAGTTAGAGCTCGTAAAGTTGCCAGTGCGCGTCACGACACCTTTTGGCTGATGGATTGTAGGGCAGTTGTCAAACGGGTGTTGTTGATGTTAATACGTAAAGCGTAGTGACTGTAGATCTTCCTAGGTTGTCAAATTACAATGATAACGAACTCGTATGCGTCTTAGCTAAAAGATTCATTAATATACCGAAATTATCTAACAGATTGGTTCCAAATTCCTAAATCATAACCTCTTTTACTGCTAGTAAAAGAGGGTGTGTGAGAAAATTGGCCAGAGGTCCAAATTAAACCCTGTACAGAACATTGATAAAGAATATCTTAAAGAGGATAGTTACACATTATTATATTAAAAATAAGAATAAAAAATATTAAAAGTTTACATTTAAAAAAAACAAGGAAACAAAGTATGCTTAATAAAGTAGACTCGGGGTCTGTATCGCGGAGTATACGCGTTCACACTAAAACTAGGTAGTACTATTCAAATAAAATCCTTAGGGATGACGACAACTTTTTTCCCTTAGTCTATCAGGAAGATATTGGAGGAGAGATAAGTATTGGACACGTATTTTTTCTTTGTTCACGTAATCTAACTTATACAGAGATATATGAAATGCCGCGTGACGTCACGGTTAGGTACGATTTATACCTAACGGTGACGTAGTTCGCCCCCACTCTCCAACTTTAATGCGTTTTAACTTAGTCATTCTTTGTTAATTTGATAAGACAAAAAATACGTGTCTAATATTTTTTTATTACCTGACTGACGGACTAATTAGAATTTCGGTTTTTTTCACCCTGTCGTCATCCCTTGACAAAGATTTCACACCGCATAGAAGTGGGTAACCTTACGCATGACACTTTTTTTATTGAGAATTAGGAAGTCAAAGTAGAAGCGAGGTGTGAGAACGTTAGTTATAGACTTGTAATGAAAATAAATAAGCTTTTGGAATTAGCATAACTAGCCTAATTGACTATGCCTCGGGCGCCAAATTAGGTTACACTCGGTAGTGGGTGATGATTGGCTCGCAAAGACTGTGACACAAACACGAGTTAGGAGGCCGTCAACACTATGTTTAAATTGTCACTGTCGATAAACTAGATATGGCTTGACTATCAGTTTTGAAACATAAATTATCTCAACCCCAGACATCGCAACTTTCAAAGGCTACATAGGTATTTAGTATGTATGCAGGTACTTACACATAATTGTGCCAAAACATGAACACTTTCAAGTATTATATCTACAGGCTCTAGGTACGTACTGTAGAGTTAGTATAACCATCGCTGTACGAACTCTTTAGGGTTGTAGTTTTGTAAAACGTTCTAGAACTACTGATCATTTGAATATTAAAAAACCGGCCAAGTGCGTGTCGGGCCACGCGCAAAGTATAGGGTTCCGAAGTTGACGATGCCCACAGTACCTTTCTAAGACTTATTAGCATCTAGCTAGCCTGTGGTACAACGTGCCCGCCCGACGCCTCTGCCGCGCGAGAAAAATCATTGGTAGGTATTTTAATCATTTCATAAATTGGTCGACTATTAGGTACTCGTAAGTTTGTACAGCCTACTTAGCTGTGATAGTTTTCCTTTCAACTACGTTATATATGCCACAACCGTGATTTTTTTCAGCCATCCAAATACCACCATTTAGCTGGCAAGGGGGGGGGGGGGACACGTGACTCTAACAAAAAATAGCACTTTAAAGCTTAATATTTCACAAACGCATCACTTAATCAAAAAATGGTTTTAACAAACCCACAATATTTTTTTAAGACCTATTCAACATTATGCTACACGATGGGATACGCAAGAAAAAAAATTTATCCCCACTTTACGAGTAGGGGAGGTACCCTATAAAAAAATATATTTCAAAATTTTATTGTACCACTTTTTCAGCGTAACTAATATGTATATTCATGCCAAATTACAGCTTTCTAGAACAAAGCATCTCCGAGCAATAGTGCGGACAGACGGACGGACGGACGGACGGACGGACGGACATGCCGAAACTATAAGGGTTCCTTGTGGACTTCGGAACCCTAAAAAAGAAAGCCATTCTGGAACGTCTAGTAGTAGTCGGAAGCTCGTTGTAGCAACGTGCGCTTGTAAACTTAGGCCCCACTATAAAACCAATATAAGTTAATCAATATAATTCTTCTTTTCATTTTAACTTCAAGGAGTACCTCTAGCACTACCATCTGACGATCCCCCAGTTTCTTGTCACAGTACTTACTACATGATACAGAATTAATAATCAAATACAAAATCTAAAAAAAATACGCAGGACCAAACAAACACAAACTCATAAGTCATCATAATTAGAAAAGTGGATTTTTCTCTTTTGATTGTGATATATTTTTGGTTGTCTGGAAGAGATCGCTATTAAGCGATAAGACCGCCTGCTGTATGCCATAACTTTTGTGTAATTACATTATGTCTGTACTGTTCCTTGAATGTGTTGTGTTCAATAAAGTGTTATTGTATTGTATTTTTTGTTTATAAAATTTACCTACCTTGCCTATGGCGTTTTCATTCTTGTACAAGCTTAGGAGGTAGAAATTCGTGTTTATCTCACAAAGTATAGAAATAAGCTTCCGTATCAGCTCTGTGAACCTAGTCAATTGAGTCTACAAACGGAATCGTCGCCATCAAATAATAACAAATTACACTTCCTCGCCAGCTAATTTCACCAAATAATTACGTTTCTTGAATCTTAATTACAGGTAATTATAACGCCGAATTACTTGGGCAAATCAAAGCCGTTTCCCGCGTTGAGCCGGTGATCAGTCGCGGGCAGCTTTCCAGGGTAATTACTGCTGCAATCACAGGATACATAGGCCGCCTCTGTGTGCCTCGTTTAATATGATAATTCTAGCTGTCTTGCATTCTCATTCTAAAATTACTAATCAGCAAGTTATACTTAGTTATACCCAGCTTCTGACTCTGGAAAAACCGGCTCCTCTTTTTTTAAGTAAGAACCGTACAAGTTTATTAGTGAGCTTATTCACTTATTTCAACAACACCATCACTTGTTATTCGTCTAAATACGGGCAGTTTATAAGAGGTTGCTACAACTACAACAGCCTATTTACGGCCCACTGCTGGGCACAGGCCTCCTCTCATCACGTGAGGGTTTGGGCTATAGTCCCCACGCGGGCCCAGTGCGGATTGGGGACTTCACATACATCTTTGAATTACTTCGCAGATGCGTGCAGGTTTCCTCACGATGTTTTCCTTCACCGAAAAGCTCAGTGGTAAATTCAAATTGAATTTCGCACATAAGTAAACTCAGAGGTGCGAGCCGGAATCGAACCCCCGACCCTCTGCATGAGAGGCGGTGGGTCGAACCACTAGGTCACCACGGCTTCCCTAGGCCACCACGATATAAGAGGTTGGTCTTTGATAAAGTTTTTCGCGTGGTGCGCAGGTGGCACAAGTTTTGCTTTGTTGCAAAATTGCCTAAAATTGGGTTTACTCTCTTTTAACTGGTCCATATACAACATGCCAAAAGGAACAGAACTACATCGTGCTTTACGATTTTATATTTTTATCAGCCGGCGCAATTCACCATACTGGTGTTTCAAGGCCACTAAGTAGCTATAAACTCATATTTTTCCCACTACTCCCAGTAGATCAAACGATGTGAACGCAGCACGCCGTCAGCATATAATTATCGCTAGCATTGAGCTGTTTGGCGCGATGCGTAATTAAAACATAGTTAGAGGCGACGGTGGATTGATGCCCTAATAGAAATGTACCACATTACATTAATAGAGGGCAGCGCTATCGCTGTTTTTTGACTGATGAGGTTCATGTCGGTAAGTTTGGTTCTCCAGGCGGAATGTTGCATTTTTTTGGAACTTACTGTATAATGTTTTTGTCGTTTTCTTTGATTTTATTGTGTTCGATAATTTTTAGGAAATTATTTTGAGTGCATCTTCAAATAAATAACTCTATTAAGTACAAATATTTCCTAGGTAGGTAATGTCATTTGCGTAATAAACTCTGTATGTTTACTCGTATCTCTACTTTAATACACTTTAACCAGAAGGGCATATCTACTACAGATGCTCTGTTCGAAATGTCGACTTACATATCGGAAGCCTTGAACCAACAAGAAAATGTAGTGGCAATATTGTTGGATCTTTCCAAGGCTTTTGACCGTGTCAACCATGATGTCCTATTAAATATACTCGACCGTTATGGAATCCGTGGCGTCAACAATGACTGGTTTAAGTCTTACCTTCAGGACCGCTTACAGCGTGTAAGTTTTCCTGTTTTGAACCAGGAGTCACAAATGATAGAGGAACAGAGGTCTGTTAGCTCCAAAATGGAATATGGTGTCCCCCAGGGCAGTATCTTAGGCCCTATTTTGTTTCTCCTGTATGTAAACTTTTTGCCATAATTAATACCGAATAAAGTAATCATGTTTGCGGATGATATTTCCGTATTTTTTAAATTTAAACGTAACGATTACAAAAACCTACAAATATTTATTGATAATACTGTATCTAAACTAATCAATTGGTTTCATGAGATTAACCTAACAACTAATATTGCCAAGACAAAAATTATTCATTTTAGGAATAGCGGGACTGATATTGTCCAACCGAATATTATTTTAAATACAGGCTCCGTTCAACTCGTGAATGATGCTAAATTCTTGGGTGTTTATATTGACAGCGTTTTAACTTGGAAAACTCATGTTGACAGTATTATAAGTAAAATGAGTAGCTTCACCTTTGCGTTAAGAAATTTAGTAAAATTGTCGACCAAAAAGGCTGCAATTCAGGCTTATTATGCATTTGTCCAATCCCACATCCTATATGGTCTTGCCATATGGGGCGGTTGCAACTGTGCTGACACTGACCGATTATTCAGAATGCAAAAGAGGTGCGTCCGCATCCTAAATAATATTAAATCTAACAGAGTGTCATGCAGAGCCTCCTTCAAAGAACTTGGTATTCCGACTCTAACATCTCTCTATGTCATGGAGCTTTGCAAGCTAGTTAGACGGCATCCTGAAAAATTTCCCTCCAGAGCTGACTTCAAAAGTGATCGATTAAGAACTATATTCGCTCTTGACGTACAGGCTTCTGTTGCAAAGACTAAGAAATATGAACGATCTCCTCGATTTGTTGCTGCTAAGGTGTATAATGCATTGCCAGCGCGTGTGAAGTCTATGACTGGTACAAAGTTTTTGGCGTCTATAAAAAAAATCCTCATTGGTATGTGTCCTTACAGTCTTGATGAATATTATCAGTTGAATAACCCTAAGTACTCGTAATTAATCAATTTTACCTACTAAGTATTGTTGTAATCATAAGACTGACATTTGTAATTTTAAAAAATCTTTAGACATTTTAATTTATTGTATGTATGGATATAATTTAACTGTGTAATAGTTTATAAGTTATTGTAAATCTGTTGTAGCTACACCCTTTGGGTAAAATTTTTCAATTTATGGCTTTAAATAAATAAATAAATAAAATAATAAACTCAGCTAAATCATAGAATACAAATTTTTGGATCATACGATCTGGATCGTATGATCCTAGTCCTCTAGTGGAACTAATCCACTTCAAATGGATGTGTTGAAACAATAGGTCTAAAATGAATTTTGATTTTATGTTGATTTCTTGTTATATTCAGATAAAGGGGATGACGCAGACTTCAAAAAGAGGCCAAGCGACTTCAACACTTTAACTGCATCGTAAACCATAACTTTACCTCAAATCGTTGGTCCCCGGAAATAAATCACGTAATGACAAGCGGACATTCAAGAAAAGCAGTTGATTGCAGGCTTACACTTAACCTGAACACCTACGGCAATAATGCGTTTATAATTACTTGACGCCTGGTCTACTACCGGCGCGCATACCTCTAATCCGGGGTCATAGAGCAACCATACAACCATAGACAACATAACATAGAGCAATGTAAATACTTAAGTAACACTTTATTCTACAAAAACACAAAACACAAAAGAGACAAATGTACAAAGGCGAGCTTATCCCTGTAAGGAATTTCTTCCAGCTAACCTTGCAATGAATGGAACATCTATTTCATTATCATATGTTTTTTTTGCTACTGGTAGGGCCTGGTGTTAAATCCGTTCGCGGGGGTACCACCGTCATCCCCGCTAACCTGCCGCCTAATAGCAGTGTTGCACTGTTGTGTTCCGGTAGGGGGTTAAGGCAGCCGGTGAAATTTCTGGCACAGAGGCATTGCATAGGCCTCAGGGTAGGCAACGCATTCGAGATCTTATGGTTTCTTGATAATAACAATAATATATTTCAGTGTCCGTGGGCCGCAGTGACCACTTACCATCAGGTGGGCTGTGCGCTCGTTTGCCTATACCATCGACATAAAAAAAATGTATTACAATAGGTCGGTCCCAGGAAGTCGTGAAGCGGGAGCTGGGAAGATTGAAGATGACAAGAGCATAACTACCATGCAAAATAGGCGCAGACGTCGAATTGCGAAAAATCAGCGAGCGCAGCGGATTTTTCATACGCGGTAGGTATGTTTTAATGTTTTATTTGGGTACAAAACGGTACAATCATCCTCCATCAAAATCACGTACATTCATCAAAATCATCATCCAGCATAGTTACCACCAATTAATTACAATATCATGTAAGTTGTTATAATTATTGTGATGTGGGCAAAACTTAAATATAATAAATTAACTATATTATTGATAACATGCAGCTAAACTTATCTAATCAGTATTTTCTAAAAGTGACAATCTAAATTTGGAAAGGGGCGTGGTAAACAAATCAATGCCCGAGAAACACTTATTGTACATTGTCTCAAACTTTCGCGATACACACTCATAAAACACGCTATCAACGGGACTTAATCGCGTAAAAACTATTTATATTTTACCTCGACGTTTCGGCCGTGGTCACGAGTCACCGTGGTCACGAGAAGACTCTTTGAGTCTTGTAGTGTTTGAGTAGTGTGTTTATTACAAGCTCTATTAATAAAGGAATTTCTAGCATATTTAGTTCGCGAAAAGGGGACAGTAGGTATTTACCCTCATAATTCCTTCAGTGTCGCATTATAGTTTTGAATGAAAAAGTTTTCGTTATTTTGACGTGATAACGTCTTATAAATTGACGAACGCGCTGCGCCCACGACGGAAAACATGACGCAATGTATGTCCTACGTAATGGGACATGTACTTATTGATTAATGTTTTCTTATGACGTTATCATTATCACGTAAAATTATCATCCATAAATCGAGTTCATAGACAACAGATTTTTTTTCTTTCGATTTCACTAAGGAAATGCTTACCATTTATACAGTGAACAATAGTTTAACAATCGGTCAGTCAGTGCGTCTCGTGATGAGCTCTCAAATGCTTGATGATATGAGAACCGAGTTATCAGATCAGCCCATTCTTTTGTTTCGTCAAATTGGGAAAGATGTTAAACTCCGGTCGCCATTTTTGTTGCTTAGTACCTAAGTATGACTTTAATTCCGTTAGAGGGCGGGATTATACTTGCTTACGTACGAATAGGTAGGTAAATTAAATATATAAGTAATAATATATATAGGTACTTAACTATACATATATGAAGGGAAAGATTTAAATGTAGGTCCATAACCTATTAGTAGGTATCTACAGCTAAGTTCATAAGTCGAGTTACCTTCATAAATCACAATGATCACGTTGAAGACGTCTCATTGTCATCATCGCGTCAGCCGAAAGATATCCACTGCTGGGCATAGGCAGGCCTACCACTGAAAACGATCATGAAGCCACCAACAGCTATGGAGGGTTGATGTAAAGGAGCGCAATCTTTATAGTTCCAAAAGTGGACACCAAATCGGGTAGGTTGGGGGCGCTGCGGTCGCCACAAGTGTCAAGCCACCTAGGCGGATAGTTTGCAGTAGCGCCTTCAGATGGCGCTGCTGAGGCGAAAACGGTTGTGAGGAGAGTGTGTTTTGTTTTGTTGCTTATCAAATCCGCTGGACACGTTTTCAACTGTTTCGCCATATAATGTTTGCGCTCCTTACCAAGACACATTCCACACTCCATAACCCACAGCCACCGGATTTCTTGCCGCTCTACCTTGTTCGAAGCCCCACACCTATGACAGCCCTTCGAGAGCTCTAGGTGCCTTCCGCCATTAGGTAGTTCCGCGAGCCTTGCGCCTAGTAGGTGATTGTTTATTTTTTTTGTCTGTTTTTTATATTTCAACGGTTCCGACTTCACTTTTGAGTGCATGCTTACATTGTAAAATTTTCTTAATAGTGCAGCACATGTTAGATATTAAATTTTTGAGAAAAAATTTACATGACCTTCGAATAGACCTTCTATTCGAAGTTTTAAATACGGAAAGAGACATTCCCAAACGCTCACGCGCCGCAGCGCACTTTAAGCAGCTAGATTTAAAGTTCAATTTGGCGCGCCGTGACGCGTGAGCGCAGGGATTGGGCTGGGAATGTCTCTTTCCCTATTTAAAACTTTGAATAGAGCCCCTTATATAGTCTTATATTAACCTACCTGTAAACAGTAAAAATCTTTTTAACATTAAATCATACAAGCAACTGATTTACATAATAGATACGACAACATTATTAACCACGTCAAATCCAAAATGGCTGTCACCTTATTCGGCCATTGTCATCAGTTACGTGCTAAGAAAGTCACAACACTGGCTGTCAAATCAATTTCATTCACGCGAGCAGATCATTAAAGTTGAATTAAAGGTATCTGTGGTCCGTGAGAACGCCGCTCATTCGCTCACTCACTCGTTTAGTCATTCGTTCACTCACGTTCTGTTAATAGGGTTCATAAAAATTTGTCAGTGCCGAGGAACTGTTCAATATTAACCGAGATTCGTGTAATTTTCACGCATTTGTAACATTTAATGCTTTAATGAAGATTGTATGATGTACCGGTAGACCGTATTTATTTTGTACTTACTTCGTACTTCTCCTTCCATAGTGTTCCTCATTACATTCTTTATCATGATTCTCCGTCGGTCGGTAGTAAGTATACAAGGTTGCAAAGAGTGCGTTATTGAATGCTGAGCGATAGGGGGTAGGAGAGGAGGGACTTCTGAGCGTGGTAACGTGTAGCTTACAATCAATGAACACGAAATAACTTTGTTGCACAATTTTGGTACACACTACCCTACCAACCAGATATAAAATAGTCACGTCACGCTTCTAAACGTTCCTTTTTGAAATTCAAAGAAAACATAACTACTTACGCTTCAGCCTATGGTGTAGTCGCCGTCCTAAACTAAACACTTACTACACTATAATCGAAGACACGAGTGCCGATGTGAACCTTTTCGAGCTAGAGAGGTGAAAAGTCGAAATTAACCTGGTTTCTAGATCTGTCCCGCGTGATCTGCAATCATGGCACACCTACATTGTCAATCGAAGCCGCGTTCCCATATTAATCTCACCATGGCGTTACTGACAGCTGTTAATGCGATACCATTACTCGATACAACTATATCATGGCGCGCGGATGAAGTAATAATAGACCCTTTTAGGTCAGCCTCAGAGCAGAGCCACACCGCGTGCCATTCTAGCTTTGTCGTGCTCACAATGAAAACGACTTCATTTCGCCATGAGCGTTAATCATTGGGAATAGAAAAGGTAAATATTTCAGTTACCTAACTGCTAACTTTGATGTCAAAAGAATCTTATGAAAATACTAGCTTCTGCCCGCGACTTCGTCCATCTTCATCAATGTGGAATATGGTAATAATAATAACATTTCCACGGGAGCTATGCGTTTTCCGGGATTAAAAGTAGGTCGAGTTAAAACCGGACCTACATTTTGGTAGTTTATGTAACTGCTATAATCTACCAAATAAAAGGACCTAAAAAGAAAAGTGTGTTACACAACTTTATCTACACACATCTAACGCCGGGTTCCTAATCCACAAAGTGCCTAGTTTTAGCTACGGATGTTTATTATTTGACAGATTCTCGGCGCAAATGTCAGATTTAACCCTCCGTAGCCAAAACGAGGTGTTTTGGGGAACATATTTAAGCACGGTTCCTCCAAACCGTGCTTAAATATGTTCCCCAAAACATTAGGTATTAACCTCATAATTTTCATTTTTGACGATCATAAATCCATTTTTTTTCCTGTAATTCGGATAAAGAGCTTAATTTTATTACTGAGTGACGGGCTGCTTTACGAGCAGAATGAACATAAATTAGAATTATCCACATTTCGACAAGTTAATAAATTAAATGCCCGCCTTTGCATAAGAACAGCCGTTAAAATCTTAAGTAAATATGCTTTATGAGCTGTCTATATTATCCACCGTAATGTTAAACTCGATCTCCTATATGGTTCTAACAATAAAGCTATAAAAGGAGATCAACTGATTGAATTTAAAGCGACTCCATATTTTCGAATTGGTAGCGCTTTCCAAATTGCCGCCATAAACGCGATAATTGGAAGCTCATTGGCCCAGTAGCTTTAAATGAAACTAATTTAAAATTTAATGTTCCATCGTTTAAATCGGCTAATTTTACTTTTATTATATTGAAATACTACCGTTAATTTATAACGTACAATCATTTTAAGTTTCTCATCAAGGAAATAAGCAGGTCTTTATCCAAATAACAAAGTCCGTAAATTATTCATTTTGACGTTTGAAAATATAACTATTACTTATTATATTATTACTAAGCAAATTAATAATTGGCGTATAAATCATTCACGCCACATGTTGATCAATAAAATGAATAAATTAAAACTTTGCATATTATGCACCATAATATTATAACATGTGAGGGTAATTTTTGTGGATTAGATGATAGTCCACACACATTTGATGTAATGCCAGGCTAGACCAGTGAAATCGTGAGCCTTGGGGTGGGGTCGGCTTAGGCTGGATGGCAAGCAAATCACTCCCTCTCTGTATGATCACCTTTTTTTTTCTAAAGTGGGTAGTTTAAAAAAAAAAGAAAAGTTAAATCTTTGAACAGCCAAAAGATGAAAAATAATTTTTAGATAAGAGAGGGCGCCACGTACTTTAACCAACCTAGCACGAAGGATTTAATTAAAAATGCAGGTATTTGCTTTCACTTGGTTTCTTTGTATTAAAAAAAATTAAAGGGTAGGTTGAGACTTTTTTACAACCAAATTCTTAATACACATCAATATAAAAGGTAATTCACCAATAATATTGCCAACAACCAAGAATGGTTGGCCTCGGCAAAAAGAAAATAAAAAAAGTTAAGACGATGAAATTAAATCACCATTTGGGAAGTGAATTCAGTTATTGCTAGGAAGGTTGAAATATAAAATGTTGAATATTCACTTCCCAAGAATAGCGGTCCAATAATAAGTTGGATCAACAAATTCAATTACGCATTACAACTGAGAAAATGGTACACAAGTGGGTTTTGCCCTTGAAACTACATGTGAAGGAAAAAATTGCCTACACCAAATTAATTAATGTAAATTTAAATGGTTCGCTTTAGAGCTAGATGAACTGTCAATTAAGTACAGATTAACGGATGAAATAGTACAGAAAATTCCTTTGTTCGAAAGGATTAATAAAAAAAGCGGGTAGATTTTTATAAAAAAAGATTGTGTGAAATTAATTTGGAAAAGGAGAATGTCTTGCCGTGTGCTGTGCAGATGCTGAGATAAATGTGGAAAGATGTCACCTGATGTTTGTATGGCAGGCGGTGTATGAAAGGTGCGTGCGGCAAGAAGGCAAGGAAAAGCAGGGGTCAACGCGACAGGCTCTCGCTGGTTTCCTCTGTGCGCTTTCTTGCAGCCGCAGTGCCTCGGTGTCTCTCACGCAGAAGTATGATAGTGATGAAAACAGATGATAAATGCCGTGGATCGATATCGATTCACGACGATAAAAGTTAGGTTAGACGTCACTGTGTCATTAGTAACGACCAGAGACAAACTAAAAGGGAAGCATAGACTAGAATTAAAAAAAAATAAGATTGAAAAGCAATTAGTCTATGCTGAATGGTTGATTACTATTTTTTTTTGTTAAAAGATTTCGATTTGGTATTAAAAGAAAGAATTAGAATTAAACAAAGAAAATTGTTTATAATTTGGTTGGATTAATCTCCACTCATTTAAACAGATGGCGCTAGCGTCTATGCTCAGCGTTCTCAAAGTTGCCAGATCATAAAAAATATAACCAAAGAGATGTTACATCTGCTCATCGGTAGATGGCATTAGCTGTCGAATATTGCTTGTTTATTTTGACGTGTAACAATATTATACGCTAAATTGGCAACACTGAGGTCTAGGCTGCGTTCCAAATCGCGCTCAGAGCGCTCACAGCACCTTGCATCTTTTTTCTTCTTGAAAGTCGTCTCTTATGAGGAAAAAGCGCGGATGCAAGTTGCTGTGAGAGGTCTGTGAGCGCGATTCGGTACTCAGCCCTAAACTTCAAACGTCACAGTTTGACATTATTGTATGTAATGAGCTATCTTGGACATTAACAGCCGTCACTTCACACGACAGTGGCGCCAACTTGTGAGCAGGCAGGCATACGGTGGCCCTCATTTACCTCGCGTGTGTTTTTTTTTTAAAGAAACTACATATAATAATAATGCGGTAACTTTTTATGTTACACGTAGGCAAACGAGCAGGCACTTTGTCTAATGAAAAGTAATAACCGCTGCCCATAAACGCCGGTAGCTTTTAAATGACGTTCACTTTAATTTTTTATTATCCAGATTACTTCTTTTTTCAAAGTATGAAATAGGTATTTGGCACTATTGACAACCCTTAGCACTGCGCTAAATAGCATGGAAGAATGAACTACACTTGTAGTGCTAAATAGCTACAAAATCTACGATGTCTGATTATGACACTAGCCGGTTCGTTCTGAGAGCGAGCCAAAAGATATTCGAAAAAAAGGCGTTCGAAATTTAATTTATTCAAAATTGAAACGTCACGGCTCACAAAGGCGCGAGGCACAATAGCCTCGGCCGCGGGAGTGTTAACACGAAAATTAAATGCTGATATCACAATTAATCAAGAGAAATAAATAATTGCCTATTGAATACACCGTGAGGTGTCAAATTATATTGCTCAATTAACCGCTGGTAGAATAGAATAGGGCGTGTTTGGCCCTGTTTATAAATACAGAACTTGTTTTCTTTTGTGCCATGGATACTGGGAAAGTTTTTGTATCGCCGCGTGGAGTTAATAAGTAACCGCACAATAGATTAGATGGAGAGTGATACTGGAATAGATGAGCTTGTATCTTCTCGCCTACGACCACGGGGCGCATAGTTGCATCATTTTTAATTGCGGCCTATTGGTCCATTCTTCCTTTTCGTTTTTTTCCTGGCTTTTCGCGGGTACATGCCAATTATAAGTATGCAGTAGCAGCGATTTCAATGAATTATCCCCCTTATAATGGGGTCTGGTCTGACCCACATTAGGTACTTATTTTTTACCGCAAATGTAATAACCCTAATTCTAATTTCCCAGCGTACTTAACTAGGAAAAGTTCTTTATTCGACTCTTTCACATAAATAAACAAATAATTCCTGAGAGGGATAAGTTCGCCTTTGTACATTGTTATTATTTGTGATTTTTGTGTGTGTATTAATTTTGTGGTGTAATACAATAAAGTGTTATTAAGGTACTTACTTACTTAAATATAAATAATTTAAGTTTATGGTTAATGTATAAATAAAATAAATACTCCTACATAAATTCAAGAATAGCTGCACAGCTTTCAGGTTTATGAAAAACTTGTAAGTACACACTACGAGGATAAACGTTAAACACGTTAATGTTCGTAATTTTTAAAGCGGTTTCGCTGATACAAATTAGGCTGTCACAACGGATTACAAAACTTCCAAGTCATGCGATAAAAAAACTGGAACTATAAAACAGTTTAACGTGGAGTAGGTCCGAGCCCTCGCCGACAGTAAAATAAATGTTTAATAACTACTAATACATTATTAACCCATATATTTTTTAATCTACACAAATGTCTCACTGGGACCTGATCTTGAGAAGGGTTGTAGTGATGTGACTTGCGTGCATATCGATCGAATTTATTTAGTTGATTTTAAAATTTAGAAGAAACAGCTTTGTATATCAAATGGCATTAGCCAACGTCATCTTTGTTGAAAATCATATTTTGCTAGTCTTCAAAGGTTCACCAATGATACCGTTCTTCTTCCTGAGGCTCCAATTTAATTAGTTCAGCAAACTTCCTTGTCTCTGGCAAGACGAAACAATTGCGCCGCACCCCGTACTAACTCCGGGTTTTCCGGTTGTAGTTAATAAGTTATTCTATTGTAGTTAATAATATAATAATAATATTTACGATGGGGACGACTGCTGGACACAGTCGGGTAATCAGTCGGGACTATTTTACCCAATTCCCCTAAAGACAACGATATAAATACTTATATATAGATAATAAATACATACATATACAGATATTAAACATCCATGACTCGAGTACAAAAGTTCATGCTAATCACACAAAGTTTGTCCCTAGCGGGTTTCGAACCCGCGACCTTCGGAACAGCAGGCAGGGTCACTACTAACTGGACCGATCCGGGCGTCGATTGCTAATAGTTATGACAGAACGTAACTTTGATGGTCAAAAACATGACTGAACAAAGCCGCACTTCTTGACGGTGTCCGCGGTTCAGGCCAAATCGACGTTGGACCTCGGCGTTGGTGACTTATTGTCTACCTTCTGTTAAATGTGTTTGTTAATCCTAGTCCTAGAATATATATTATTTCTATTTAAGTTAAATCAATTTGTTTGCCATCAGTAAATAACTTTAAACGTCACATTTTTTTCTTAAATTAATATAAATTTAATTAATCAATTTATATGGTCGTATATACTATGCGCAACCCTGAACTCATCTCGACCACTGTAGAAGAAAACCTAATTAATCACATGAAATTTTATCGATAAAAATCTACTACATCACTATAATAGGGTTTGGACAGAACGGCCATACGAGAGATTGTTTACGGTCGATATATTTTTGGGATTAGTGAGAAAATTATTTCATCTCGATATCTGGCCGTGATATTAATTTAGTTTTTTCATCGAGTAACACCGGGGTACCCTTGGTCACTTGGGTCATCAGAGCAGCAGTAAGTAGGTAATTATTTTATAACTGCAAGTTCTTAAATTACCTGAATTTATGGGTGGAGTCTTTTGAGTGCTCTCATTTCTTCAATTGGTTGTCTATTTCACAACTGAATTAAACTAGTTTTCATGATCATGACTACATATAGTACTTACAGTAAAATTACTAATCGAAATCGGCTTTCTAGAGAAAATGATAATATTTTTTAAACTAGCAACATTCGGTGACGCCCGACGATCTCCAACGATTATATATAATCTGTGGTACTATCGGAATGATCGGAAGCGATACCGAGATTTACTAGCACCTTTATGTTTAATAATAATTTAATAATGGCCATTTAACGATACATTCGGAATAATTTGGATCTGTTTTATAGTTCGTTCTCGTGTTTAATTAACATTAGCTCTGTTTTAACGCATTCCTTGCTGAGATTGGGTTGTGGTTCCGCTAGCACAAAACTCTTATTGAAAGACCTTTAGTTTTATTTAATTGGAATAGGCTGTGGTCTTTAACATTCTACGAATTTAGTTAATACTTTGTACAATTAGGTATTATTATTGCCAGGAATAGGTAGAACTAATTGGGACACAAAAAATTGCAGCTATGCAAATACAGTCTGAAGAAAAGACGCGTAATATGTCCCGTTGTTATTTGACTAATTGCACTAAATTTGGTATGGCGATAGATTGTAACACCGTTCATATTACTACTACTACTACTACAGCCTATTTGCGTCCCACTGCTGGGCACAGACCTCCTCTCATCGCGAGAGGGTTTGGGCTATAGTCCCCACGCGGGTCCAGTGCGGATTGGGGACTTCACACACATCTTTGAATTAATTCGCAGATGCGTGCAGGTTTCCTCACGATGTTTACCTTCACCGAAAAGCACAGTGGTTTATCCAAGTTGCATTTCGCACATAAGGAAACTTAGAGGTGCGAGTCGGAATCGAACCCCCGACCCTCTGCATGAGAGGCGGTATGTCGAACCACTAGGCCACCACAGCTAGGCTCATATTACCTATAGGTTGAGGTTGTCCCATGGTATAATGTTTTAATTTAAAAAGCACACGAAATAAGTCACGGTTAACAGGTATAGGTTCTTATATGTATGTAACTAGCTTCTGCCCGCGACTTCGTCCGCGTGGAATTTGTTAATAGCCTTCCCGCGAGAACATTTTCTCGGGATAAAAAGTCTATATGTTGACCAGTGTTATAAACTACCCCCATACCAAATTTTGTTTCAATCCGTCCAGTAGTTTTCGAGCTAAATCCGGACATACATACATACATACATACATACAGTATTTTTTTCTAAAAATCGTTATTTTGTGTTCAGTATCGTTCATATAGTCCCTTTGATAGTTTCTTTTAATTTTCAATTATCAGCCGCGACTTCTTCTACAGAATTATTATTTATTATATGTATAGATTTTTCATTTTTTTTCTCTGATTTTTAATCTCTTATGAATAAATAGTTTAGTGCCAAAATTCATTATTTAGGTAATAGCAGACTGGTTTAAAGAATGTTTTAGTGAACTCATCAATCATTTCCTTTTTACTGGACAATAGGCAGGTAATCTAACAGTAGGTAATCTGCATAACATGTTTCTTGAAAGTGTTTGTAATCTAGGATTATAATTTAATTTTTCCCATTCCCGTGGGAATATCGGGAAATCCTTTCTTAGTGCTCCCCTACGCTCCCCAAGGAAACTGCATGCCAAACTTCAGCTCTCTACGGTGATCCCCGCGACCTAAACATTAAAATGTAAAAATACCATTTTTTCCCGTTCCCGTGGGAATTTCGGGAAGTCCTTTCTTAGTGCTCCCCTACGCTCCACAAGGAACCAGCATGCCAAATTTCAGATCCGTACGATGTTTCCCGCGACTTCGTACGCGCCTAAAAATTTAAATGTATAAATCCCTTTTTTCCCATTCCCGTGAGAATTTCGGGAAATCCTTTCTTAGTGCTCCCCTACGCTCCCCAAGGAACCTGTATGCCAAATTTCAGCTCTCTACGACCAGTATTTTCGGCTCTGCGTTGATATGTCAGTTAGTCAGTCAGTTCCTTTTTTTATATATTTAGATAGATAGATAGCAGTTTCCCGCGACTTCGTACGCGCCTAAACATTAAAATGTAAAAATCCCATTTTTCCCGTTCCCGTGGGAATATCGCGAAATCCTTTCATAGTGCTCCCCTACGTTCCCCAAGGAACCAGCATGCCAAATTTCATCTCTCTACGATGATCCCCGCGACTTCGTACGCGCCTAAACATTAAAATGTAAAAATCCCTTTTTTTCCCGTTCCCGTGGGTATTTCAGGAAATCCTTTCTTAGTGCTCCCTTACGCTCCCCAAGGAACCTGCATGCCAAATTTCAGCTCTCTACGACCAGTAGTTTCGGCTCTGCGTTGATATGTCAGTCAGTCAGTCAGTCAGTCAGTTTCTTCTTTTATATATTTAGATAGATAGATAGCTGTTTCCCGCGACTTCGTACGCGCCTAAACATTAAAATGTAAAAATACCATTTTTCCCGTTCCCGTGGGAATATCGGGAAATCCTTTCTTAGTGCTCCCTTACGCTCCCCAAGGAACCTGCATGCCAAATTTCATCTCTCTACGATGATCCCCGCGACTGCGGACGCGCCTTAAAATGTAATAAACCAATTTTTTCCCGTTCCCGTAGGAATTTCGGGAAGTCCCTTCTTAGTGCTCTCCTACGCTCCCCAAGGAACCTGCATGCCAAATTTCAGCTCTCTACGATGATCCCCGCGACTACGTACGCGCCTTAAAATGTAAAAAAAACATATTTCCCGTTCCCGTGGGAATTTCGGGAAGTCCTTCCTTAGTGCTCCCCTACGCTCCCCAAGGAACCTGCATGCCAAATTTCAGATCTCTACGATGTTTCCCGCGACTTCGTACGCGCCTAAACATTAAAATGTAAAAATCCCATTTTCCCGTTCCCGTGGGAATATCGGAAAATCCTTTCATAGTGCTCCCCTGCGCTCCCCAAAGAACCTGCATGCCAAATTTCATCTCTCTACGATGATCCCCGCGACTACGTACGCGCCTTAAAATGTAATAAGCCCATTTTTTCCCGTTCCCGTAGGAATTTCGGGAAGTCCTTTCTTAGTGCTCCCCTACGCTCCCAAAGGAACCTGCATGCCAAATTTCAGCTCTCTACGATGATCCCCGCGACATCGTACGCGCCTTAAAATGTAAAAAAAACATTTTTTCCCGTTCCCGTGGGAATTTCGGGAAGTCCTTCCTTAGTGCTCCCCTACGCTCCCCAAGGAACCTGCATGCCAAATTTCAGATCTCTACGATGTTTCCCGCGACTTCGTACGCGCCTAAACATTAAAATTTAAAAATCCCTTTTTTCCCGTTCCCGTGGGAATTTTGCAAAATCCTTTCTTAGCGGATGCCTACGTCATAACATCTACCTGCATGCCAAATTTCAGCCCGATCCGTCCAGTGGTTTGGGCTGTGCGTTGATAGATCACTATATCAGTCAGTCAGTCAGTCAGTCAGTCAGTCACCTTTGAGTTTTATATATTTAGATAAGCAAAAAACTTTTTCTCGAGGTTCAACACGTTACAATTGATCCGACTTTTCCAGTTGACTGCGAAGCGTCAACCCTTTTGTTGGAATTCAGATGATGTCAAGAGGTTCCATTTTTCGCCAGTTTCGTAAAACTTCGAATATGGCATGGCGTCTCTTTCCTTTTTTTTACCACAAGAACTCGATCTAGGTCTGTGATGCTTATATGTCTTGCTACTTGCAATTTTAATAAAATTGCAACCGAAAATCATATTCTTGAAACAATTTCGCTTCATGCTTCATCATACGAACTAAGGAGTGGAATTCTCTACCGGCCGGTCTCTTCCCCGATTGTTATACCTTGGATCTTTTCAAGTCGAGAGTGAACAGGTATACCTACTATCTAAGTAAGCATGCATCACCCTCGACCGCATTGTCACTTACCATCAGGTGAGATCGTGGTCAAATGCTTGCTTATAATAAACTAGCTTCTTCCCGCGACTTCGTCCGCGTGGCATTCGGTTATAGCGTTCCCGCGGGAATTGAGTGTTAAACTATAATAAATTATATACTAAAACCTTCCTCTCCTACATAGGGACAAACAGCAGGAAGCGACTTTGTTTTATACTATGTAGTGATGAATAAAAATAGCTCAATCATTCGCTCCGTCGGAAACGTACCTTAACCGTTCATAGAAGGTGGCTATTTAAATTTTTCAATTACGACATCATTGTTGGCTGGTTTCTTATTAACACGGCCAGTTTTAATTAACTTGTCTCTGGCAATTTATAGCTCTGCCGTTGTTAATGACGGAATGTAAAATAACAAAATTATTTCTTCCTAATAGGATATGGCCAAATAATGCTTTTTAGTAATTCATTAGTCTTGGTTTCATTACCTATTACTTATTTTTGTCACCACCAGAACAGCATATGCAATTCCCACTGCTGGGCACAGGCCTCCTCTCATCACAAGGGGGTTTGTAAAATGTTATCTAGGTAATAAGTAAAGTAAAGTAAAAAAACTCGGTCAAAAAAAATTCAGACCACAAAATTAATGAATTCAAATTAAAAGCAAATAGGTATTTATCTAAACTTCATTGCACATACAACAAGTATACAACTGGCGGACTTAATGACTAAACGCATCATCACCAGTCAACCATAAGGCCAAACAGAAATGGATATGAGTAGGTGTATTTTAGTTGTAGCACAAAGAAGCATCAGAAATTATGCTTATGTTTAGAAATACTAGGGTATTGAAAAACTCTTCAATAAACGACCAATTTACATAAATACTATACTAGAAATAAACATAAATAAACAAATAGGTACGTACATAAAGATCTTTACGCGTTCTGCTCAAACAAATGCTTTTGCAGCATTCGCTTGATATGTATGTATCTACGTAGCTTGGTTTGAGCTTGCCTATAATTATACAAAATATAAATTTATGTAAGTACCTACATATTAATGTCACAAGTTTTACATAAAATTTGGTTGTGGTAGGACCTGGTGTTGGGTCCATACGGGATGGTACCACCGTCTTTCCCCGCTAACCTGCCGCCAAATAGCAGTGCTCGCACACTGTTTTGTTCCGGTAGGGGGTTAAGGCAGCCGGTGAAATTTCTGACACAGAGGCATTCCATCTTAGGGTAGGCAACGCATTCGAGATCTTATGATTTCTTAATGGGGGATTATAGGATTTCAGTGTCCATGGGCCGCAGTGACCACTTACCATCAGGTGGGCTGTGCGGTCGTTTGCCTATACCATTGGTATAAAAAAAAAACATTCATACAAAAGTACCGATAATTAATAGGTACAAAATTGTGTTGATAACATAATATTCTATTAAATATAATCTATTTAATAACGAATCCTAAAATAATTGCGCGCGCGGCCTAACGAGCTATAATGTCAGCCGGGTAATGAATGCTGAAATTGAAAGCTCTTATTATGAATTTAAACGTGCGCCGGGAACGGAAACGGGAATTTACTTGTTTTTAGATTACAGGTTTACACAACTTAGAAGGCACGTGGATTAAGCAAAAATAGACTCTGCTTGAGCGGCTTAAGTGCTTCGTCACGCGCCTTCTAAGTTGTGTCATGGTATACTTACTTATTTTCATTATTTCTATCACCCCGACTGTTTAGATATCATTGAGTATAATACATTTATTATAGTAATCAATCTAATCCATCTGCCATCATTAGCCATCCAAGTATACACTGTTAAGAGTCCCCCGTACGCACGGCGTTTCTCAACTTTTCATACAAACGTAGTTTCGCTTATATTCCCAAACTACTAAACAGATTGACTCGAAACTTGGTACACATAATAAAATAATCATTATTGTGAGAGTCCGAAATTAGTAAAAATCGTGGTAAAATAAAACACAATTAAAATACAGACAAAAAACTGAATTTTGAGTTTTGTATGGAGGAAAAGTGTATTTTGGACACTAATATCTCTACTCCACTATTACTTGCAAAATTTAGTGCCAATCTGACAAGTAGTTTGCGAAATAAAACGTAACTACGTTTGCATGGAGTAAGGAGCGTACGGGGAAGCTCTTAAGAGTGAACTTACATATTTATGATTTACCGGCAGGCTGAGCAGGCTTGAGCCCAGGGGCCTCATTCGGAGTGCAAAAAGGAATTCATAATGGAATCTATAGGGAACGTCAAAACGTCACGGCGTTGAAACTGAACGGTAGCTAGATTCAAAGTTCAATTTGAGCGCCGTGGCGTTTTGACGTTCCCTATAGATTCCCTATGAAATCCCTTTTGCCTCTCAAATGAACCCCCAGGGCGGCGCATTTTAGGGACGGAGTGATGGATAGGAAAACAAACTTGAAAATAGAGTAAATTAACCAAAGAAATTAAAGTGAATAATATCCCAATATTCTTTAACACTTTTCATACAAACTCCATGCACCGTTGCTGCCCTTAATTTCTTAAAAGTCTTTCACCGTGAAAAAACTTCGACGATCCTTCAACGTCGCTCCAGTTCAGTCTTTATTCTCTTCATTCATAACCATGTCTCACTTTTTTGTAATACCTACCTACCTTTTTACCTTCACAAATACCTAATTTGATTGCTTGGGTTGATTCAAGTACACTTGACGGACGGTCGTTAAATATGGCCGCCGAGCTATCATTCCATACAGAAACGTCATTTTGTGTCATAGTAAAATATTTAACGTTAACGTTAACATTCACGGAAGGGTTGAATCAACCCGCCCTTAATGTTTGGTACTTTTTGTTTTCAAAACGCTTGATTGATTTAGACGGAAGTAGCTAATGGAAATAGCTAAAAATGAAATTGTCTCAGATATAAGATCTACTTACTACTTAGTAGGTACTAATTTACCACTATAACATTTTCTGTGAAAGAATACCTACATGGTGAGTAAATCTGCATGTGCCCAGATGTGGGAGTACCTAGTACTTAAATAGGCTGTTGTGGTAGTGGTAGGGGATAGCTGTTATCCCGAAAAACGACTAGTTTCCGCGGGAACGCGATACGGCTATACCGTATTCCTCGCAGACGGAGTCTCGGCAAGAAGGTTGTATTTCGTATTTACATAACAATGAAGAATAATCGTCATATGTAGGCCATTTAAATAGCTTTCCAACACTGGCTTTCCAATGTAAAAAATTGAGAAAACAAACAAAAAGGGTCGCCCTAAATCACACAAGGTGCGACCCGCGGCTCGCCCTCGCCACAATCGGGACTGCTCTTACATATTGAAAGTGATATATTAATCGGCCGGACAGACGTAAGGACGTCTTATTTATTATTTTTATTTATTGCATGAACAAGCGTGGGCCAGGAAATTTAATTTGTTAAGCTAAGTAGAGTCATGTCCGTGAAATTATTTATGTTTCGCTCAGACTACGTTGAAGCGTTTAAGAATATCAAGCATTTGTATATAAATCGTAAAAATCGCTATACGTACTTAATACCGGTACCAATTGGTAGATGTAAATAAATATGTGGCCATGATTTTTACCAGATCATCTTTATAATAACCGCTCTTGTCTGTATAACCACAAATGTAAACACTACCTCTACACTCGGTTGAATTGTGTTCGAAGTCGCCAGGGAATCTACAGAATGTATCAGTTCTACTTCTACTTAGGATTATTTAACATACTAAAAGTAAATAATTGGCAAATCAAAGCCATGTAATAATTTATAGTCCCACCAGAATCACTACATAGTATAAGCCAAAGTCGCTTCGCTGTCTGTCTGTCCCTATGTATGTACCCATGCTTAGATCTTTAAAACAACGCAACGAATTTTGATGCAGTTTTTTAAAATAGATAGATTGGTTCTTGAAAAAGGTTTAAGTATATAATTTTAATCATAATAAAAATCATAATAATCATTTAATCTCAATTACAATGCTCTTACAAATGTTTTACCAGTGCAGACATGGGCCCTACTATAGGGCGTAGTAAGGTAAAACTTACAAACTAGAAAATAATATAGAACATATTTCACAAGTCCATGAATTCTTTAAGTTCTATATGTTATTATTTAACGCTCAATTCGTCCCGTGGGAACGCTATAACCCGCGGACGAAGTCGCGGGCAGAAGCCAGTATAATAATAGAAAAGTGCGAAAGCGCACGCAGTTCGTGTTAACACATTCCGTGAGCACGTTCAAATGAACACATCAGACACTGAACCCAAGTTCAATCAGCAATGCCAACTATAAGTCCGCGTTTAAATGTTTCCAAGTGACTAGGCTCTCATAAAATTGAAACGTTTGCGGCGTGTGTTATTTACAGCCGTTTCCATACAAATCGCGGCGAACCCTTTCTTATTTATAAAGCCCTGGTATAAAGCTGTCAATTCCGGGCCATTCTGGGTTAGAGTGCGGAGGAGAGCAGATGCGGATGGTCGTAACTCTGAAAAAAAATGGTCAAGCGCGATCTTGTGGTAAAGCCGTTGGAGATTTCTTTGTACTTTTAACCTTAACTCAGATAGTAAGTACTTTGCTATTATTACAATACCTAACCTAAGTACATCTTTTTCCTTTCACACAACTACTTTACAATGTACAATGATCAATCTATCTACCAGATTCCTGAAGAAAGCTTTTAAAAACTTTTGTTGACCAAACTATGTTTAGAAGTGGTTCTAAACTAAATAGGTAAGTACAAATGTTGTACATGTAATAACAAACGTGTCAGTCATTCCTTTGCAGGGCCTACATTCGAAGTCTTTAAATAGGGATCTCGCTCTTCCCTATATAGGATCGCTCACGCGTCGCGTGAACGTTAAGCAGCTAGTTTTAAAGTTCAACTTGAGGCGTGAGCGATCCTATAGGGAAAGCGAGATCCCTATTTAAGACTTCGCATAGAGCCCCAGACCATCTCAAATTGTCGAGATTCCCTATATGATACCTACTCCATTGCCAGAATTTTCGTTCGCGATAGCTTGACAAAACTGATCATTTTATTGTACGATAAAAAATATTGTTAAAGATATACTTCTTTCAGTTTTCCTTTCCCGAGGATCCCTAAGCTAAACCATTCTGAAGGCGGCACGAGAAAGGCTCGACTCGCATTAAATTATTATGATTTATGTGTTTTAGTGGAGCTCTGCTCACCTCCTTAATTATATCTGTACCTTGGACCCACACCTCCCTAAGCACCGTGAACGTGACTAGCCATTACAGCAGTTATGGTCAGTATATTGGGAACTACAATAGCGTATAGTTCAATTGGTTCTTGGGTCTGGTTGTCTCTAGGACGGCTTGTAAAGCGCTAACGAACAAAAGCTGACGGCTGGCTAATCGGCTTCATCCAGATTTGCTATTTGACATGTTTGGCCAAATCATGATGACAAAAGGTCTAATAGATTCTCAATAATATGTGAATGGCAAATCCATATTATTTCGATTAGATTTTACTCTAGCATGCCTGCTGAGCTATTTAATGACATAAACAGGTGATGTGTTTGAAATTGCTGGTTTTAGGCTGCGTTTCCACCAGAGATGAGCGAGGATGCGTTGCGAGGGATGTGTTTGTCATGAACCAATAAAAACACTTCATTTACCTTTCCTCGCTAGGCGAAAATTTTTCTATTGGTTCATAGCAAACACATGCCTCGCTACGCATCCTCGCACATCTCTGGTGGAAACACAGCCTTGTCTGGTGCCAGAAGCAGCAGTCATGCCGGACGAACAAGCCAAATAACCCGGCAACACATCATTTCAGCCCCAACGCGTCCACTGCAGTCCCAAGCTTCGCTACAAAGTCCGGTTCTGCCCTTTACATTCATCGCGGCTGCGTGTCTTTTAGGAGGCTCGTCTTCCAGTTCATGGCCGGCCGCCATTTCCGTAGATACTTTTTGACCACATCCCATGGGCCTTCGGTTTGCATGCGAGCAATGTGCCCCGCCCACTGCCACTTAAGTTTAACAAATTTCGGGCTGTGTCTGTGACCAGATATCTAAAAATTAGACCTACTTGGCTACAAACTTCAGTACTTATATTAGTCCATAATCAGTTGAGTCACTGCACCGCGGGACGTTGTTCTAATACGTTCCCAACACCTGAATATAGTGAAGTAATAAATCAGAACCGTCGATCCGCCGGCGACAGGAACAAATGGGGCAGCGGTACCGGTGCTGTTATGTTTTCATTACCTCTCCTACACCGTTACGATTGTAATGAGATGATACTAATTGTGGTAAAAAACAGATTGAGGTATCAGTCATCTCGCCCGCCTAAATAGCTTATTTGAGTGACTGTTGAATTTTTTACGATTCTCCGCCGCCGTTAATGGCTATACACAATTATTTACACATGTCATTTGGTGTATAAGCACTTGGGTTAAGTTATTCGGTATTTTAGTGGATGGTGTTGGTGGGATTTATTTAATTATATGATGAAGCTGGGGATCACTTCATTAAATTACAGTAGATTATTAATATCATTCTGAATACGTTTACTTTCCTGAATTCCTTTTTGATATTTATAAGTATACATTTTTATTACAGCACCTGCGAAGTCACAAAGAAACATAATGTGGCATAATAAATCTGAAACCATATACATATTTTGTGCCAGTGTAACTAGTTTTTGCATAACCAAGCAAGAAGGAATGCAAAGTTGTTATTGTCTACAAAGAAAAAGAAAAAATAGTGAAGAGGAAAACTCATTACCACCTTTGCTGCGGCAATAGTTTATTTTTACATATAAGTAATCTGTTGTATTCATACAAATTGCACCGCATTATCTTATGTAAATGCATGTACTCTAAGTAAAATGTGATAATAATAACCTTCTTATCTGTCAATCCGATTCGGCACGCCGCAATCACGTGGAATATCTACTAGGTCTACGTTTAACACCAACGTTAGAAAAGTGTCTTTAAAATACCCCATTGTAAAACTTACTTTTCAGTGAAGCCTCAAATCGTTCACGTGGAAAGGATAAAGACTTTAAGGTAAGGGAGAACAGTACGTTTTCGATCGTTGAAGTCGTGAGCGGTGTTAGATAGAAATCTCTCCGAGAGCCCGGTGACCGCACGATGTAATGACGTTGTCGGCAAAGAAGTCATTATTCATTTTTTTAATACAGTGTTTTGTTGAAACGACATTTTCACTAGCGTAATCACGATTTGTACAGGCAATATATCAAGGTAATAAAAGACGCATTATCACACCGAGCGAGAGCTGATCATTTTCAATTTGATGTCTTCATTCGAATGTTGTCTCTACAATCGATTTATTATCGAATGATTCCCGCAGAGAGATTCGATTATTCATCACGCCTAATAAATAATGGCAGGTATTAACTTAATTAACGGTTCGGAGTTAACACTTAAAAACATTATGGGGACGTTTATAATAAAATCTTAACGTTATATGATTATGAAATATCCGATAATAGTTTCACGCTATTTGATCCTTTTTCATTAGTGCTGTCTGATGTTCTAGTTACGTTTTCATGTCAAATATACTATACTTAATACTACTACTACTACTACAGCCTATTTGCGTCCCAGTGCTGGGCACAGGCCTCCTCTCATCACGAGAGGGTTTGGGCTATAGTCCCCACGCAGGCCCAGTGCGGACTGGGGACCTATACTTATTTGAATGTAATGTTTCGTGAGCAAAGTTTGACTGTTTGATCTTTGAAAATAATAATCTTAGTTGTTAGTTAGTTGCCGTCCGAAAAAAAAACACTTACTTACTGGAGGTTAAGAACGACTTTTTCGCGCAGAATTCGTCGGGCAAAAAGACTAGAAAAAAGAAAGGTTTAGGTTTTTTTTTAATGTTTTGTCAGAAACCATACCCATTCCATAGACCAAGCCTGAAATCTTTAACCATACTTGACCACAGAATATTTAATAGTACTACATACTTCTGTATGCCATTCTTGGCCACGGAATCACCCGCCTATGAATCTAGCCGGCGCGCAACTCGCGCCCAACTCGTCCTTAAGTACCGTCATTAGTTTCGTTCGGAGATGGAGAGTGGATCATTGGCCCGCGTAGTGGTACAGACACATTTACAAGTGTACAGACATCCTCGCACGCACACAGAGGTCCTCGCACGCAAACATTGACACTTCATTCGAATCGTGTTCGAAGTCGTGCTTTTATAGGCCGTCTCCGCCGTGTGCCATAACATGACATTGTATGGTAACCGCAACAAATAACATACACATAGCAAGAAGAATGAGTTGGTGCGAAACTTGAAGTCACTGTGGTAGTTGTCGATGAATTTTCGTTTTTATTGTGACTGTAATAGGGCGTTGTTGGGTTTGTATTGTGTGTTGCATTGGTAAATCGTTGAACGGTGTCGAGATGGCTCAATCAGCGGCGGGCGTTTAGACGCGTCGCTGAGAAAACAATTTACCTTACAATGTACAAGAACAAGCTTATATGACTCAACAATTGAGGGACAATCGACTCTTTGTCAACGGCTGAAGAGCTACGGCGCGCGCCATTGTTGTCGTGTCGTGCTGCAGCATTCTGGTGTCAACGCTTATTCCTTTTGTCTTTTATGGCTGGAGGTGACCAGTTTATTCTCAATTCTGGTTCGTCATACCCTGCGATGAGGGGCATTCGGCTGCGTAAGGAAGAATCGGGTTGCCATTTTTCAGCTCCCTAAGTAGTATTATATGATAATTATGGCAGTCGTACCTCTACTTATATGTCGTAATACAGTTTGTATGTACAATATTGATATTTTGTGCGTTGTCTTCTTAACACTGTATCATGGTTCTAGAGCTTTCTATGCCTTAGCTTTATGCCTCGAGATAAATTCCACGTCTTAGTGGTATATTCCTCGCAAAATACAGTTTAAACAAGCCGCACGGAATCGGTAATTCTCTATCAGTCAAATTAACGGTGTCACAACTATACTCCATTCAAGTTCTCGCTTTTCATTGGAAATGTATACTCTATTACCAAGCAGAAAGAGGTAATTGTACAGTTGATAAAACTAGAGAATGTCTATTGTATAGAGCCAATTGGAGTCACAGATGGTGGCAGAAAGTCAACTATCGTTAAAAAACGCTGTTTGAAATAGTATGAATGGAGAGTCGTTAATACAGCCAATTAGCGTCTTTTCAACATTTTACGTCATTTCTTTCAAGCTTTTTCTTCAATAAAAATGATGACTCTGGCTTGTTCCTAAGTTTCCACGAAAAACTCTCTTGAACCTACAACAAATGTCCAGGAGCTCTATTCGAAATGTTATTCTCGCTTTCCCTAGAAAGCGAGATTTCCAAATCCTGCGCTCACGCGTCACGGGCTCACGGCGCGCTCAAATTGAACTTTAAATCTGGCTGCTTAAAGTGCGCCGCGACGCGTGAGCCCAGGAATTGGCAATCTCCCTTTCCCTATGTAACACTTCGAATAAAGCCCGAGTTATATACAGAGTATATACAAAAAGACCTAAGATAAAAATAAGGAATTACGGCAACAAAAAAACTTAAAAAAGTATACAATGCGAAGAACCGATATTAGAACGTTATTTTTCATTTTGTTAATCCACTTGTATCGTACTTCATCCTGACAGTGAAAGGCGACCTTAGATTGTTATTTGGACTGTGAACCTGTACCTATACGCGTGTAATTTGTAACTCTTCAAGCACTAGTATTAATATACATCAACAGAACGTGAAAACAGGGGTCTTTCCTGTGGACAACGCAATATTTATCGGCTTGGGTTTTAACTAGCGACTTATGTTTTTGTCATACAGGTGAAAACTGAGGATTTGTATGTACATGTATGTAAAGGCCTAGCAAGAAATTAGGCTTAAAACTTTGGACTGTCCACAGGCCTGGTACCCAAATGAGCGACTAAATTTAATGTGAACTATCTGGAGTTAGCAACGCTTGGTCAAGCCGCCTGCGCCGGCGCTGGTCGTGCGATGATGTGATTATAGTTAATAGAGCGGCGAGATATCTCACTCAAAGGTAGAGGCGTTTTGTGGATATACTTGTTTGTGTTTGTCTGTTTCTGTTTGTCTGTTTCAACCGATACAAAACAACTATTGACTAGGTTTTTTTATAGTAAGTTAATTAACTTGATGTGTGAATATGTTGGGAGTTTTTAGGAATACTTGTACGGACCTAATTCGTCATAAAAAATGATATAAAAACCCTTACCTAAGGTACGGTAAGGTACCCGAAGGGTAGGTAAGGTAGAAGGTATGTCTACTGTTCCTTGATTGTGTGGTGTTCAATAAAGTATATTGTATTGTATTGTACCAATATATTACAAAAAAAAAAGATATCTAAGCTAATGCATACAACCCATCCTTACCCATCGCATAAAACAGCTTGAAATAAAAAATAAATGAAATTGCAGGTTGTGTTGTGTATTTTTTAAAGATGGACTTTTGTAAGTACTTCTCATTGTGGAGTAGCGAAAAATTGTCTTAAATAAAAACCACATCAAAACGTTAAGTACCTACAGACCTCAATCTTTACGTATTGGAATTATTATGGAACACATTCCACCTAAATATCCAATTTACAAAAAACATTCTTATTTCGCCGTTTATTTAGAAATTAACGTTTAAAAGTCGTCTATTGTGCGGGTCCACAGGTGCCTGCGCGCGCGCAGCGGGCGCCGCGGGGCGCCGCGGTTTAGCGCCTCGGGCAATCGCGCCGCACGAATTAAGTGAAATCATATTAATATGGTCACACCTTTGATGCATAAATAACGAGACACTCCAAAGCTCGACAGGTTAGGATGTGCTTTGGAGTTTTATAATGCGTCAGCTTATTTCACCTCCGCATCTCATTTGCTTCAAGATGAGATGTTTGTAAAGAAATTTTACATAAAAAATAAAAACCTTTTTCAAATTCCGACAGAGAGCACCATTGATAACTTTATATTGTAATAATTAGGATATTAAGAAATACCTATAAAAATACAAAATAAAGATTCGCTGTTATGTTCCAAAGGTACACTATTAATTTTAGCCTAATTTACGAGTAATCTAATATCGAAAGAACTGAATTATTTACATACGTACCAATTGTACCTAGAGATCTTCTACTATCTAAAGTCCCGCGCCTTCACATTTCAAAACGCTTAAATGTATTTAAAAAGCACCACCAACACTCTCAACACACGTGTGCGTGCTGAGACAGCCATCAACTGTGCGTAGAGAGTGTTGGTGGTGCTTTTTAAAAAATAATAAAAAAATGAAGCGTTTTGAAATGTGAAGGCTCGGGACTTCAGATAGTAGAAGATCTCTACTTACAGGTAATCAATGCAATGGCACCAATTGCTATTTTTGCGCCATTGCACCGCCTCATCGATTTCCGTTGTACTTACCCAAAGTTTTAGCTGACCGAGAATGCTTCATAACATTAAGTTCGCCCTTAGTAAAAAATAATAAATATTTTTTACTAATGTGTAATAAAGTTAATGTGTAAAAAATAAATAACTCACACTCATTGTTTCAGATTTCCATTCAATGAATAAGTATATAAAATAATGGTGAAGGTAATTTGCAACTTTGAATTTGTTTGTCGAAATATTCTTAAAGTTGCTGCACTTACCTAAATCTAAGCCAGTTTAAACTAGAGCCAGTTTAATTAATAGATAACCGGCGCCCTGTGCGCCTGCGCGGCGTTCTGATTGGCTGCCGTAGGGGGGCGTGGTCGGACTAAGCTGGCACTGCGCATTGTTAATTATAGGAGGGGGAGGGGGCGACTAATTATTGAAAGGTAAGCTGGTTCAGTTATATTATACGTTTGAACCAATTTACAACGAAACGGCGGAGCTCAGCTCGCATATCTAAGTAACTGTTTAATTTTCAAACGTAATTTTAACTTATTTGGTTCACCATACACATAAGTAGATACGTGCACACATTATCGATACAGACAGGTACCAAATTCAAAGATGTGTTTGAAGTCTCCACTGGGCCCGACTGGGGACAAAAATACAAGGTATTGAGAGAGAGAGACATTTGGGCTATGAGGAACTTAAACGATCCACCTAAAACTAAGTGTGGAATAGTCATTTTTCACTCAGTTAAAATTCATCAAAACTTACTCGTAGATTTAAAAAATCATCATCGCTTTTCAAAACTCTTAAATCTTTTATATTTTATACTTTGCGATTTTATTCACTCAGTGTGTATGTATTAAATTTGTAAAACACTGTAGGTACTGTCTGTCTAAACACCCCAAACTTGGAGCATTTGTCTCTCGACCATCCGTCTCTCGCTCACGAACCGCCATAAAGCCGTCTCGGCTTAATAATGGAGTCATCATATCGTCCATGACAGCTTCACACCTTGAGACAGCGAATTGGCTCGTTCTTTTGTGTTGCTCGTGTTTGTACCCCGCCTTTGAGCCGCCGCGGCCGGCGATGCATGAAGATAGCCCATGAGGTTAATAAATTTAATTTTACAGTTGTTTGGTGCTCGCGGGCTGGGATTGCGTTTTTTTTTTGCCGGGAACTCGGTATTATAGAGTATTTAAAGGTTATTTCGCTAAGTGGTACACGTATACACGAGCTGTTTAAAGAAAAAACGATATTTAATTGATGTTATAGCTCGATAAAAACGAATAAAAATAAAAAGCTCACAGTCAATTTCATCTACACCTAAGTACTAATAATAAGTCTGTAGAATCTTGAAAATCGATGGGACTATACTCTTATACATAAATACACACACATATACACACACGCACGCACGCATACACGCACACACACACACACACATACATACACATACATACACACCATTAGCTCCATACTTATAAGTTAAAAATACATGTTTCTTGTTACCGTTTTAGTTTTAGCTTATGTACCTACCACTTTTGTTTATATACCCCATATAATGTAGGATAATACAGCGTAAATCAATTATTATAATATTGGAAATAAATTTGTAACTTCTGTTTTAAAGTATTAGACGCGACCACCCTAAAAGGGGCCGGTCTGAAAACCAGCGCTGGCCTTCTGAGTGCCAGCACATGCTGAGGCCGGCACCCATTGCCAAAAAAATAAAAAATGTTAATGGTTTATTTTATTTTTTATTAATTACGTATATTTTATATTTTAATTGTAAACTGCTGCTGTGTAATAATGATTGTTTTTTCTTTTTGGGCAATAAAGCTTTTTTTACTTTACTTTTACTTTACTTTATACGACACTGAACTCAAATAAAAAAAGATTTTTAGAAATATTTTAAACTGTACGGTTTGATATGGAGGTAGATAATAAACATGGGTTAACCCGTTGTCATGTAATAAAGCTCAATTTTAATTCTGAATCTCCTAAGTTTGCTTGTTTATTATACCGTTATTGTTTGTCGGTTATTGACAAAGAAATAGGTATCGACTAAAAGAAATCAGAATCTGATTCCGTAGCGGTGTAGATTTCATTTTTGTTTCTTTTTTGTGCCTGTCCTTCATAATTCAAGACATGAGAGTGACAGTGGTTTCGTCGCTTGCAGCTCAACCCATTCGAATATTTTTAGTGGAACTCATAAAATAATTCAATCATTCCCATCAGCCGTGACAGACCATGACCGTAACCTATTTTCTTTCAGGTAATATCCGACATCGGTCATCATGGCATCCAGAGGTAAATTGCAGTCCGGTAGGTAGGTACATTCAAGGAATTTATGGATAAAAAACATGCATCTTAGGTAGCTAATGTAGTCTGTTATTAGCTTGAACAAGTGTTTACTGTTCATTCACTAATAAAATAGTCCTGTATCAATCAAAATAAAGTGCGAGTTCTTACCTTCTCCAGAGAACTTGAATCTCGAAGGTCGTTAAAAGCTGTAATGAACATATTCTTTTAGCAGTGGAGTGTTTTTAATTTTATCGTCGGCTTGCAGCGTCTTGCCTCCTCCATTTTACGACGGCGCGGGTCGTGCCCCGGCGCAGCTAATCGGGAGGTTTGTCCGAATCAATAAGGTACATTGTTCATTGTACCAGCATTTTGTATCGGCCTCAATCATTACCACGCATTGTGAGGGAACAGAGCTGTCAAAATTTTATTAGTAGCAACAGGAAAGATCATCTGTTGAAGTGTGTTGAGACATGTATCCTGTGTTTGATCGTTTTGGATGATATCGCCTCGATAACTAACGTCGGAAGTGGTAGGTACACATATACAACTACCTATAGGAAAGGAATATTTAAAATTTCAAAACTCAGAGGGAATTTTAAAATTTCACGGCAATAAATTTCAAGTAGATAAGTATAGCCAATAAGAACATGGCTGGTCCGTTACCCTTTCCTAGAAATTGCATTAAAGTAAAGGTTAATTCATATTAAAAAACCAACATACATCGACTAGCAAATCCATTTTTAATAGGTACACGCCATTTCTCCTCTAAATAAAAGAAATGAAAGAAAACCAAGAACTAATTAAGAATAAATTTAACATTCAATTATATAGCCGCAGTTAATTAAGCTGTTGGGTGAAGTTAAACGTAATTTAATTACATGTGTCTGTCTGTCTTTCTCGCCTCTCCAACGCATTAACGTTTCTTTTACCTTTTGCGTCGCTGCATGATGCTCCGGCACAGGTTGAGTTTATGCCTGCAATTCGTGGAAATCGCATTGGCTTTGGTGCAAGTGTACATCAGTATGAGAAACTAATAATAAGAACCGATCTACCTGATAAAAGAACTAATGATTACTTGAATTTATCTTTATTTACGAAAACCAATAAGGTAACTATCTAAAAGAATTTACATCACACTCACAGTATTTTTGTAAATAAAATCAAAATCAAAAGGTAAAGTGAAATGTTTGAAGCCAAGATAGTGTTTTGAGCCACGACCCCTATGGCCTTTGCCCAGAAGTGGGACGCAAATGGGTAGTTTAGCATTATGGAGTGCTATATGTAAAATTTCAAGTAAAATGAGTTAAGTGGCTGATAGCATTATGTATAGATACTTTTGAACCACATGTGCGTGAGCTATCCGATAGTCAATCAAGAATTTACATGACGAAATAATCACCACCGCTTGCTTGCTGTTTTCGTCTAACAAGACAGCTGTAACCTAAAATATTCATGACGCCCGCTATAAACCATGTCTCTTTTAATTACATATGCGCGCGTGAACATTTCTAGCATTTAAATCTTTGTTAAAAAAGAAACACCAACCGGTGAACCTTTAATTAATAAGAAAAATACTAATTATTATGAAGAATGACGTATTGTAATTGTGAGTGCGGTGCGAGGCACGTTCGATGCAATCGTGAAAACTGCCCCGCCCGCCCTGTGGGCCGCTCGCCGAATACACTTGCTCAAACATGATTCCACACATTACTCTCTGAGATAGTATAATTAAATCATAAAACTCCGATTGCTTTGTAGTAAACTGAAAGTACATACATTAGCACCATTCCGTTCGTTATAGTTCAAATTGCACATGTCCAATTTAGTACCCTCCAATGTGTTTTCTCTCCATAGGCAAACGTGGATGAATCCAAGGATATTTCAAATTCTAAGATTTGCATAAACTTGATAGAAAATTGACAACAGCTGGTTGATTGAATTATGAATTGAAATATCACCTAATTATGTCCTTTTCCCTTTAATACCTACTTACCTATGTTGGACTAGCTTTTTCAGTGAGAGTATACAAATTTTCAACATCGCTAGGGGTGGAATTTTAAACATCCGTTTTTAGCGGATTTTTACATTACAATAATATAGTTTAAAGAAAGGTGTTTCATCTATCTAACGCTAAGCAGACAGCGTGCCCGATATTCACAGAACTTAAATACCATTTTAAATACAAAATCTCTGGAGGAATTTTGTCCAAGTCCTCGGTCCGGCGGCACCACCGTGCACCGCCACCGGCCAATTACATAAAGCGTTTCATTTGCCGCCGCCAAGTGTTATTGTGTGACCCCGGCCGGCGATACCATCGTGCGAGCCGGCTCAGGCTTGCCCCCACTAGGGCCAGGCATGGTTCGAATCGAACCATACGAAATACTAATCCATACTACTATCTCTATGTCTGTATGTTGTCTATTCACCCTTAAACCGATTAGATGTTTCACTGTCCCCCGAAAGGACATAGCGTAGGCTACTTGTTATCCCGGAAAAAAATCGCAGTTCGCGCGGTAACGAAGGCAAAGTCGCGGGCACAAGCTGTCCATACCAATGATTGGTATCCAATCCATTCATTTCATTGGAATGTGTTTTTTTTAATCTAACTTAGTGTAGTATGCTTGTATGCTACGAAACGTATTTCGACGAATTTGTGTCATTGTGGAGGAAATTTATTGCCGACGTTGCTACGGATCGGAATTAAAGCTGGCGGCATCACATCGATTTACAAATGCTAGGTCCTAAGTGGAGCTGATCTCCCAGCGCGTACAAAAACAAAGGTTAATTATTAATGAGTATCATTATTTCTCTCGTTTGCTATATTTCCGATCGCCCGGTCGATCTGCGCAGTCCGGCGATAGCCATCGCGCACGGCGCGAATAGATAGCGCGCCTATTTATTACGAATAAGGGTTATTAAGTATTAATATTGTAAAGAAAAACCTGTTCAAGCTAAAACTTTAACTGTAAAAATACTCAACGTTGTCACAGGCACAGAAAACGACCTAGTACGTAACTGGAAGATGAATTGTCGTTAAGGCCGCGGAATATTTAATAGTAGATATTACATACAGAATGGCCACGGAATCACCTGCCTGCCCTTACCGTCATTTGTTTCATCCGGAGATGGTGTGTGAATCGTCGGCCCGCGTCACTACGCGGGCCAACGATTCACACACCATCTGATTCACCACCACTGTATACAACCATTTACCAAGTGTACAGACGTCCTCGCACGCAAACATTGACACTTCATTAGAATTGTGTTCGAAATCGTGATTTTATAGGCCGTTTCCGCCGGGTGCCTAGGCCTCCAACAAGATGGAGAGCGGTTCCTTTATCCACACAACGCCGCGTTTTAGCTACGGACGGTTTAAATTAGACGGATTTTCTATGGAGGAAATGACAAATTCCTTGCCTTCCGTAGGCAAAACGAGGCGTTGTTTGGATAATTCGAGTAGGAACCGGGCGTCAGTGAAGAATACACTGAATTGTTAGATATCTCACCAATCTCACCATGCAGGCTGCCTACGCAGCGACATCTATTATCGCATTTAACACTTATTTCGGGCGTACGGTGATTTGATTGAAGGTTGTCCTTCTAGGTTTACCTTATTTTTTCTATGGTATTACCACTAGCCTTTTTCGGCTGGCATAATATTGATGATGACTGTTCTAAAGGGACAGCGATAAATCGAGATAAACCTCATCGAAAACCCTTGTAAAATTTCAATCAATTGGCTATGGGTGAAAAATGACAAAGTGCTTGATTCTTTTTTTATGGATAGGAATAACCTTCCGTAATAAGAGAAAAAAATCCGAGAATTTTCCGTGGCGTAGATTTTGCATAAAAAATAAAATTGGTTTTGCGTTATAACGATTAAAAGATTCGGGTTTTCCTTTGTCCAAGTAAGCACAGCACATGTTTCCGAAAAAAAAAGTGTTGACATTTGACGTTGACAGTTCTCGCTTCCTTCGTGCGAATATAACTTTACGTGTTTTAACAATTTTATTGGAAAAATAGCTTATTGATGACTGCTTTTGCTTACTGGACTTTCGATTCTGCTTAGCCCCAACGACGTTTAAAAATAATCATTAGCTTTAAATATATTACTAAGTCAAACATTTTAAGCGAGAGACCTCATCATGTTCTTATTGACATGTATTAATGAACTCTTTTATACATGATGTATTTCATTATTTATTGACATTTTGAGACTGTCGACATCTATGGAATTTATATTTATTTGACAATGGAGGCCATCTCCATAATATTTTTTTTTCTGAACCCTTGGAGACTATACATCTCTAAGATCTTAGATTTAAGTTTAAGTTAGGGACTATACATCCCTTCAATGTAATTGTAGTACGTACCTATATGTATATTTTATACATGTAATGTAAATGTTATAACTATGTGTAAATTTTGAAAAAAGGCCTTCTGCTTGAGTTTGTTGCGGCGCTTCTTCTCAAGCAATGGGTCTAGGAAGCGCTAGTAAATTCGTTTCTGACGTGTAAAAGTGCCCCTATGTGGGCAATTTGCTGAATAAATGATTGAATTTTGAATTTTGACGCTTATGCTTTAAACACGTTATTACGAATGAAAAGCGAATGAAGCAAGAACTGTCACCGTCAATAGTGTCAACACTTTTTTTTTAAGAAGTAGTGCTGCATACTTGGACCATGGAAACACCTTTATTTCAATCGTCGTAACTCAAAATCAATTTCTTTTTTTACGCGAAATCTACGGCACGGAAAATTCTGTTTTTTTTTTCTCTTGATACGGAAGGTTATTCCTATTCATAAAAAAAAATCGAGCACATTGTCATTTTTCACCCATAGCCAATTCCAAGCAACATTTTTTTTTTTCTCTAGGAGGGAACTGAGCAAAATCTCAGGCGAAAGGAGAAAGAGCACGGACAATCTTAGTATTTATCAAAATAATAAGGCGAGGTTCCCTTAATAGTTTGTTAAGCGGAGTCTAGCTGCCATAACCATAACAATGAAAAATAATCACCGCGCCTGCGCGATGCGAGGGTACGCAGGACCGAGGAAGATGAGCTGATCTATTACTGATGTACTTACATTGATGTATTACATTGTTGCTGTGATGTACATCCATAAATATCTACTTGTAGGTCCTTTTTGAAATACAATCTTGCTGTCGTATTTGGAGCCAGTGAAATTACCAGCATAGAAGCATTAAATCTTAGTCCTCACTTTCTCAGGGTTGGCAACGCATTCCAAATTTTATGATTCCTTATGTCGTCCATGGATGGACCACAGTAACCACTTACCATCAAGTTGCCTGTGCTCTGCGTATTAGCCCTCTACAACAGAATATTTAAAAGTACTACATACTTATATTATTTTGCCCTCTACTCTACTTCAAAGTCGCTAAGCCGCTTTCAGTGTTTAACGCGAATTTTTTTTCGCCATGAGGGGTCAAAAACATCATTTATCATTACCGTGTTTGTCAGTTCTCAAAAGCAGGTGAAACCAGCGCTTTAAATTCAACTTGCAAGTCTTGCAACCTCGAATGTGAATTTGAATTATCGAAGTGTACTTATACAATTCGAGAGAGATTAATAGTTTGATTGTTACTGTAACGAGTATTCGAGTATTATTGCGATCGTTACGAACAGGCTCCTGTGAAATCTGTTTTTGGATAAAGTTAATTTTATTTTCAGGATTCAGTTTGGTTATTTTGGAAACAAACAAGTTATCTTTCCATTTACTCTAAGTAAAAGGGTACTTGCCACGGACGTGGTAGCTATCCTAAAGGGACTAGTAGTATTTTGGAGCACATGAGGAGGAACCCAATAATCCACGATCCATCTCAATTCTACATGTTATAAAGAAAATGGCATAGGTACAAAACATCGTCACAAGGCGGACACGGCCTATAAAATCACGATTTCGAACACAATTCGAATGAAGTGTCAATGTTTCGACAAGGACGTCTGTGTGCATGCGAGGACTTCTGTACACTTGTAAATGTGTGTGTACCAACTACGCGGGCCAGCTAGTGATCCACTCTCCGTCTCCGGACGAAACAAATGACGGTAATGCGAGTTGCGCGCGAGTTGCGCGCCGGCTAGATTCAGGCGGGTGATTCCGTGGCCATTCTGTACGTAGTACTATTAAATTATTCTTTGCCAAAACATCGTCTTGAGGAACTATATCCTCCTGAATTTTTCTACATCCTATACAGTAATATTAATGTGAAAGTCTTCACACGCGGCGAGCTTTATGCGGTACTTGAACTATCGTGCGTTAGCTCATTCCAATCGTGCTGGCATCCGTGAAGGAAGGATGTGTTTAAAACGAACCAGTGTTAAACGGCCATTAAGTAAGGATCGGTTCACAATGCATGGCGATATTAATGGCGGGGCGTTCGAGCGTGCGCGTCCGCAGCGTGCGCGAGATGCCTGATAGCGAAGTGCGGTGCTGTGAACACCACCTTAGAATGTTAACTTAGAATAAGATCGTGGCAATTTTTCAATTGGTCTAAAGCATCAAAAACCCCATATCCTATACGCCCTATCCTCCTCCCCTTTCGAGATCGGCAACGCATTGGTGACGCCTCTGGTGCTACAAATGTGTATAGGCGGCGGTGACCACATACCACCAGGTGGGCTTTCTGCCTGTTTGTCAATATTTTTTCTTTTTAGATAGAAACAATAAGGATCATTATAAATTTATTTTTCTCTGAAGACCATCTTGTGTAACATTTAAACCCAAAAGTTAAGAACCAATATGTCATATTATTTCAAAGAGGTAAATAATAATGAATAAATAATTCGGTCGGAGTGGCGAGCCTTGGGGGAGGCCTATGTCCAGCAGTGGACGTCTTTCGGCTGAAATGATGATGATGATGATGAAATAATAATTATAAATCAAAAACAAAAATATACAATATCAACTTACCTGCCAAATTGGTTTAAATTAATCAACACAGTTAATGGACTGGTTACAAAGTTCGAAAATCTGTCAGATGCTAACCAACCAGCCTTAAAAACCCAACGAAATGGTTCATATTTTCAAAATTTCGAACGGAACCGAGGGCTACTCACCTAAAGCTAGGGGTATTTAACACCTCGGTAGTTTCAATAATTTATAACCTTCAATAACAATGTGTGTATATCTGTGAGGTAATTTCTCAAATACACACCTCGCCGCTATCCTCGAATTACCGCCCGTCGGACAATCGAGCTGGGTGCTCGCCCTTATTAAATGATAAGGCTCGCTATGGATTCAATATAAGCTATACAAAAGCGGAGAGTTAAAAAATAAAGTGTTTGCCAGCCTGGCTTCTTCGGCACTTTTACTTTTCTCAGACCCTGAAAAGCAAGTAGTGTATACCTGTGTGCCTACATGTGGTTTATACGGACTTTCAGAATACTCTTAAGTGAGTACTGGGGTACACATAAATGCTGCTATTTTGTATCACCCTGAATTACCCCTTAACTACTACTACTACTACAACTGCCTATTTACGACCCTCAGCATGAGAGGCGGTAGGTCGAACCACAAGGCCACCACGGCTTCGAATTACCCCTTAAGCTGTATTGTATTGTAGAAGGGGGTTGGGGCTAGCTCGTAGAGACGATGTAGGCACGAAGATCAAAGGGTCTCCAGAATCCTTCCACAGTACACAGAATTGTCTGATGGCACAGAAAATTAAATAAGAAAAAATACATAAATAGAAATTGGAGCCTCACTCTAGGAAAGTGTGTAAGTTATGTAGGCACTATTTAATTTTACAGTCAACAGCAACAAAATGTCATAGGAATACGGAACGGATGCATGTACTTTGTCTTTTAGCAACGGCAATAAAGTCATTTTACATCACCCTTGGCCATAAAGTGGGATATTCTGCCCGCTACGCAGAGAGAAAATCTCACTTCTTGGCCAAACTTTTGACAAACCACGGGCGGTAATTCGTAAAGCCCCAGATCGCATATTTATGCACAGAAACCTGCGATCTGGGACATTTACGAATTCACCACCCTAGGTCTGTAATGTACTATTACTAGCTAACATATTTTTGCATCCGTTTCCAACCCTATCTGAATACCGTTTTGTGATTCGAATTAATTTCCAATGACATAATTTTTCTCTTGATACGCGTAGCTTAGACATTGTTGTGTAGTATAGAATTGATCATTTCAATGCCTTGAAAATCATAAGGCAACACAATAACGACCTCAAGCGCTTAACAGACAACATCAAACTCTTAATTAAATCATAATGAAAGCCAATTTGTACCGTCTGGGAACGAGAAATTTAATTAGCAACAGGAAAACAAATGTCGGGAAGGTATTAAGAAAAAAAGGCGAAGATGAAGAGATCTGTCGAATACCTGCGCGGGCAAATTGAAAACGACGCGCTTGCTCGCCAACGTAATAATAAATTCCCAAATAATAATAATTCATAAATAATAATCGTGGAGGAACGAAAATAAAAATATACACGTCGAAATAATAAAGGATTCGGTCGCGGCGCGGTGCACACGGGGCGCTTTCGGTAGGTACACGGGTAAATAGCTTATAGAAAATATGTTTGTTTGGTTTACTTGCTCGTACTAAAAGTTCGACATGACATGCAAGCAAGGTCACTGCTGCATTTTGTGTTTCTTATAAAGTATTATACATATGTAGTTAGATAAGATATATTTACTTATTTGACTGAAATTCCAGCAGTGGCGGACTAAGCCTGTCGGGGGCCCGGGGCGGAAAATCGAAATGGGGCCCCCCTCCTTGCCCGTGTAGATGTGTTGATGGTGTATGTTAGGCTCCCGTGCACTGGCTACCTAACACATTTACTTGAAATTTGTTCGCTTACCATCAGGTGGCCTGTGTGCTCGTTTGCATTTATACATCCATACTTAATATTATAAATGCGAAGCAAAAGTAACTTTGACTCTCTGTTGCGTCTTCACTCACAAGTCGCTTCGCCAATTTAGATGAAATTTGGTATAGATGGAGATGATTCTAGTCCTGATGAAGGACATAGACATAGCCTAATTTTTATCCCGAAAAACGTATCTAGTTCCCACGGGAACGCGAACGCTACAACCAAATCCTACGCGGACAAATGATCCAGTAACCTTGTCGTTTGAAAGTATGGAGTAGTAAGCGCGAAATTCGGTAGTTCTGATTTTTTGCAGGCTTGTTTATGTTGTCGGCCTAATGTATAATCCAAGTTAGTGACCTCGAGCGCCGAACGCAACTTTGTCAAAATTAAAAACCGGCCAAGTGCGTGTCGGGCCACGCGCAAAGTATAGGCTTCCGAAGTTGACGATGCCCACCCCACAGTACCTTTCTAAGACTTATTAGAATCTAGCTAGCCTGTGGTATGACGTCCCCGCCCAACGCCCCTGCCGTTCGAGAAAAATCATTGGTCTTTAATAATTTCATAAGTTGATCGACTATGACTCGTAAGTTTGTACAGCCTACTTAGCTGTGATAGTTTTCCTTTCAACTACGTTATATATGCCACAACCGTGATTTTTTCAGCCATCCAAATACCACCAGTTAGCCGGTTAGTTAGCTGGCAGGGGGGGGGGGGGGGGGCACGTGACTCTAACAAAAAATAGCACTTTAAAGCTTAATATTTCACAAACGCATCACTTAATCAAAAAATGGTTTAACAAACCTACAACATTTTTTTAAGACCTATTCAACGATATGCCGCATAATGGGGTACGCAAGAAAAAAAAAATTACATCCCCACTTTAAGAGTAGGGGAGGTACCCTATAAAAAAACCGGCCAAGTGCGAGTCGGACTCGCGCACCGAGGGTTCCGTACAAACCTGTAAGGTTTACAAAGTTCGTTCTTTACGACAATCGAGTCATAACTATGGTATTTTTATTGCAAAATGAAATTCATAACATTACAATGGGGAAAGATGGAGTAGCATAAATTTAAGACAAAGATCTTAAAAAATATATATTTTGTAATGTAACTAAAAATTTAAGGTTTTCGGAATTTTTCCTTTATGTGTGCTATAAAACGTTGCTTCATGCCAAATTTCAAGATTCTAGGTCGACTGGAAGTACCCTTTAGGTTTTGATTCCCTTGCGAGTACTTGCGAGTTTCAAAATATGCAGCTTAAATTGCTGTTTCTTTTGATTGCGTTGACATAGAAGTTTGATTTTGTTACAGCTTAAAGGTATTATAGACCTGAGTATTTGGTATGAATTTCAATTTAATACCTCTACGCGTTTATGAGGAAATGGGTAGTAAGGTTAAAATTATTAAAAAAAAATATATTATGTGATGTAACTAAAAATTTATGGTTTTCGTAATTTTTCCTTTATCTATGCTATAAGACGTTGCTTCGTACCAAATTTCAAGATTCTGAGTTCACGGGAAGCACCCTGTAGGTTTTGATTCCCTTGCAAGTGTCGAAAATTTGCGGCATAAACGGCTGTATCTTTTGATTGCGTTGGCTTAGAAGTTTGATTTTTTCACAGCTTCAAGGGACAGTAGACCTGAGTAATTGATATAAATTTCAGCTTCATACCTCCACGCGTTCCTGAGAAAAAGGGTCTTGACAGACGGACGGACAGACGGACAACAAAGTGATCCTATAAGGGTTCCGTTTTTTCCTTTTGAGGTACGGAACCCTAAAAATATATTTCAAAATTTTATTGTACCACTTTGTCAGCGTAGCTAATATGTATATTCATGCCAAATAACTGCTTTCTAGAACTAAGCATCTACGAGCAATAGTGCGGACAGACGGACGGACGGACGGATGGACATAGCGAAACTATAAGGGTTCCTTGTGGACTTCGGAACCTTAAAAAAGCGAGAAAATTTCTACTGCTTTTCGGATTTTGGCTCTAAAGGACTAGTTTTTGATACTACTTTCTCAGGACGTTTTTAAAGACTGAATTTGCTATGATTTGAGACTAGAACCGTCTCTGTGTACCTAATAATTTCTGAGATAAAGCTTTTCAGAATTCATCATTTTTCAGAACTTCGCAATATTTTGTCCCAAAACAAATGGTAGTAGGAAGCTGAAATTTGGCATGTAAGTTCCTTAGTAGAGGCGGGAACGTGAAAAACGGGAGTTTAAATTTTGATGTTCTTGTGCATACGAAATCGCCTTCAAAAGCTAGTAGGATATAAAAATGCTACAGGTGGCTCCAATTCGTGACTCCACACGAGCAACACTCGCACAATCCGTCGAAGGTAATTAGAAAAACATCCTGTTAGTCCGTAGAGTCGTACGATGACTTCTAAAATATTGCGAAGTTCTGAAAAAATATGAAGTATCAAAATCTGGTCCTTTAGATTTTTTTAATTATTGACAACGTTGCGTTCGGCGCTCGAGGTCACAAACTCGGATGATACATTAGGCCAACATCATAAACAAGCCTGCAAAAATCAGAACTACCGGATTTCGCGCACACGCTGATGTAGAAAGTTACTGGATTAGAAGGACATAGGCTACTTTTTAACCCGGAAAAACACATAGGGGCCGTTCAAGTATTACGTAAGCAGATTTCTTACCATTTTTTACCCCCCCGCTCCCCTTGTCATCAAAAGTAAGCAAAGCTCTTACCCCCTCCCCCTATGCTTACGTAAACATTTTTAGTTATAAATGTTTTTTTTATATTGTCATTTTAAAAATAGGAAAATCTATGGAAAGATTAGGTTTAACTGATACACATAGAGTAAGGGACAAAAATATTATAATCAGAAATAATATAATAATATAATATAATAGAGCGGTAATTTCCCTAATGCGCGGTAATTCCCCTAATCGGTTCTCAAAGCGAGTGCCTAAACATAATAATATGCATTATTTGCGGGAATCCCCGAAAATGCGTTTCGTTTTCACGCATATAGACAATGTGAGGGTTGCCATTAGTGTAAAAAAGTAAATAACTAACGATGACGTAATCATCATCTAGACCCCCCTACCCCCCATGTCATCCAAAATAAGCAAAACAGAGACCCCCCCACCCCCCTTTGGTGCTTACGTAATACTTGAACGGCCCCATACCTAGTTCCCGCGGGAGCGCGATAACCGAATTTCACGCGGACAAAGTAGTAGGATGAAGAATTTTTTTTAAATTTCCTGAGAAAGTAGTATCAAAAACTAATCCTCTAGGGTCAAAATCGCCAAAATCTGAAAAGCAGCCGAAATTTTTGCATTCTTTTTTATTTTTGCCAAAGTTGCGTTCAGCACTCGAGGCCACAAACTTGGATTATACATTAGGCCAACTTCATAAACAAGTCTGCAAAAAATCAGAACTACCGGATTTGACGTACATGCTGTTGTACACAGGTACTGGATTAATTTACGTATTATCATCATTACATTCCCACGGAGTCCAATATTATGCGATACCGCGAGCGTTGGACTTATTACTAATAGCCTTAGATTATGACGAATTGTTTCCTTAGTTTCCGAAAAAATTAAGTGATTGGACCTTGAGTTGGGAATGTTGGGGTGTTTTACCAATACTATCTATGGAATAGACTGTGGGGGCCCTCACGTCAACTAGGTCGAAACCAGAACATTGGCGTAACAATAGGGTGGCAATGGCGCGTGGCAGAACAGGCAAAATTCCCTAACTCACTACCTGAGCTGAGGGGGCCCCGGCCCAAGAGGCCGCGAGCAGAGAAAGGAAAATCCAAAAATTTCAGTTGTGCAATTTTGTAAATTAACGGGGCTGGGGCCCTATAGGTACGAAAGATTTGCCTCGGGGCCTCGAGCGTGAGGTGGTACAGTTATGCCGCTGCCTTGTCGAAACTATTATTTAAATTTTTTTATGCCTTAAGTACTATATTATTTGGTGATTTGGGGGCCCCCTAGGACCGGGGGCCCGGGGCGGACCGCCCCTGCCGCCCCCCCCTTAGTCCGCCACTGAATTCCAGTTTAGTTCTTTCACGTTTTACTCATCATTTGACAAACTATTGGGTAACTAATTTAATTGTTTTCGTGACTTTATTTGATTCTGTTATGTTGTCTGTTTTAAGTATTTTTGGTGTTTCGTAGAGTGATATAAAAGCGTGCCCGCCGAAAGCCGCCCGTGTGCGCGCCGCGCCGCTGCACATAAAATTGTTTTTTCGAGCAACAGCTATAATTAGGCGATGCGTTTTTGTTTGGCCCACATTTCCCGATCCTCTAATTTTTGTGTTTTTTGCCGCTCCTTTTGTAGTCGTTAATATGATTACACCGTTGGGATGATGGCTTCATACGTGTTTTAGGTTATAACTTAATTTGCTCGGGTTACTTATTTGTTTTTTTATTGTTGTTGGACTTCCTGAGAGCGTCTGTCGTGCGTTTTTTGCCGTGGGTCGTTAGGTGGAGGTGATTGAATGTGATGGTGGGCAAATTGTCGGGTTGGTTCGTATCTGGTATAGGCTTTTATGGCGTCACGTATTGAGTTTGATTTCGTGTGTTGACTCAGAGTTGATGATTTAATTTTTTTTTCGTGAGACGTGTACTGTTTAACGGATTGAGACGTGTACTATTCCGGTGTAAATGAATTTAGTTAGGGCTTCTTCAGGCGAGTGGCAGGGTCAGCACGTTAGCGCTTCTCGGGTCTTAATTGCGCGCCGGAGTGACGAGTAAATTGCGCCTCGACGCGCAAATTGTGGTGCGCACGAACGCGGGAACTTGGCGGCGGCGCTACCGAACACGGAAAATGTCACGACTCACGACACGCCGCGATTTGGGGTTCTGTTACATGAATTTTGGATACCTAATTAATACTATTAGAATTAAGTCGTGATGTTGGACCAATGTGGAGCTGTCATCTCATCTGCAGTGACATTGTCAATCGTCATAGCCCTGAAAACATAGCTATGAAGACACTCGTAATTGTTAAGATTTGATAAACTTATTTTTTCCTTTACTCTAAGTACCTACTTAAATTCAAATTCAATCATTTATTCGGCAAATTGGCCACATAGGGGCACTTTTACACGTCAGAAAAAGAATTTACCAGCGCTTCCTAGACCCATTGCTTGAGAAGAAGCGCCGCAACAAACTCAAGCAGAAGGTCTTTTTTCAAAATTTCCAAAATTTACATTACTTACCATCATCATCATCATCATCATCATCATTTCAGCCGAAAGACGTCCACTGCTGGACACAGGCCTCCCCCAAGGCGCGCCACTCAGACCGGTCCTGTGCCACTCGCATCCACCGCGTTCTTGCGACCTTTACAAGGTCATCACTTCATCTTGTTAGAGGCCTACCGACAGCTCGTCTCCCGGTTCGCTTACTTTAAGTAAGTACATACTTATATTGCATGTACTTATTGTATAGCACCGCTTTTCAAATCACTATAAAACATTTTCACTCATTACAGAACCTCGATTTGTCTATGAAGAGACGAACTTAGCTGTTTTTTTAATTTAATTTCCGTGTCACCCGTACGCGTTAGCACTCGGACGGCGCTGGAGTCTCCATTTGAAAACTAGTCACGCTATCTGTTGGCTGAACTGTTCGTGATGATTTTTGTGTTCCATTCATAATGAGCTGTTGTTAACTTGTCACCCTTTCTTACTAGAAATGCTTCTAGGTGCTCATTTAAAACGTCAGTTTCTAAATATATACAAAAAGCTTTAATTATTATTTCAGGGAACTGTCAATCTGTTACATCTGCAAGCTTACAACACCGATTTCAATGAAGCCCCACTATGCAAATCACCTTGCCGGAAATTGCTCTATTTGACCAATGCTTGCTGTTCACTACCTCGAATGAATGAACCAGCCAATAGAATCCAAGGTTGTCTTAATTTTCGTTAATTGATACAGCATTGTCTTGCGTAGGCGCACACCTACTCGTAATTAAAACCAGCTACCAATTTGTACCGATTCCAAGTGATTACTCTAGCGCTGTGAATCTAAATCAATTTTATTAGTCCGGTTAGCACCGCGTGGTTAAGTAATAACACCAGGACCAACCACAAAGGACCTTCCAACCCCCTCAAAGTCCTACCAATAGTTAACAGCCAAAGAGGAACTGGAAGTATAGTTTGAGTTCTTGATATTCTGGTCCTGGCTTGGGTTCGGTTTGTATGATAATTTTTAAAATGGCCTCTTCGATGAAAAATTGATTTCGGTTGATACGCTTTTGATTATATGGTTGCCGTCGTTAGATACAATTATTTGGCTACAGACTGCTGGATGGAATTGTTTCGAACTGCGATCGCGTTTTTTACTTGTTGTTCGTGGGGCATTTATCTACGGGCTCTGATAACATTGTTTAGAGCTGGGATATTTAAGTATTGACGTAATAAGTGGATTACCACTTAATCATAACTAGATGGATGGTGTTTATATGTTAAATCTGAGGGCAATATAATTTGAATTTGATTTGATTTGCATTTCATTCAGTGTGGCAGTTTAGCCACCCTTTTCACCCCCTTAAAGAATGATCTGGCATAAAAACTATCCCGTGGCCGTCCTCGGAACTAAAACCATCTAAATATATAAAACTCAAAGGTGACTGACTGACTGACTGACTGACATAGTGATCTATCAACGCACAGCCCAAACTACTGGACGGATCGGGCTGAAATTTGGCATGCAGGTAGATGTTATGACGTAGGCATCCGCTAAGAAAGGATTTTGCAAAATTCCCACGGGAACGGGAAAAATCGGGATTTTACTTTTTAATATTTCTGTGCATACAAAGTTGCGGGGAAAAGCTAGTCTCTCTATGAAATTTCATCTTTTGTTCAGTGTAGTTCAGGCGTAAGTCTGCGTGAGGAAGTAGGTATAACCAGAGTTACATCACAGGGAGAACACTGCCTATAAAAACACGATTCCGAACACAATTCGAACGAAGTGTCAATGTCTTGCGTGCGACGACGTCTGTACACTTGTAAAATGTGTGTGTACCACTACGCCGGCCAATGATTCACTTTCCATCTCCGGATAAAACAAATGACGGTAAGAGCGAGTTGGGCGCGAGTTGCGCGCCGGCTAGATTCAGGCGGGTGATTCCGTTGCCATTCTGTACCTATGTAGTGTGGTTATAGGCAAAAAACATAGCTAAATGGCCTCGTCCATGTAGTTGTAACCTGGTATACTTACAAAAGTTGACGTTCCATATTTAATTTTTCCTCGAATTTTCATATCATACAACAGGTCATTTACTTGCTTAAGTTTTTCACCTATAGGTACTTTCACATTTTTAATATTTATTAGTAGAGATTACTATGGTTATGCCTTTCAAAGTAATTGGAACTGACCTTTAAATAGCTAGATTTAAAGTTAAATTTGAGCGCCGTGACGCTTAACGTTCCCTATAGATTCCCTATGAAATCCCTTTTGGACTCTGAATGAGTCTCCAAGGAGTCTCCACCTCTCATTTATTCACGCGGAGAGGACAAGAGATGTGGATTAAAGATTGTAATCAACATCAATAATTGTGAATGCAACCAATGCGACGCTGGCTCTATCAAATACCTAATCACATTACCTCGTCCGTTATTGCCGCTAGCCTAGATACATTAAAACGTGCAGACGACATCCAATGGTAAATATTCAAGGACAAGTTTACGATCTAGTAATGGGGCAGTGACAATCACCTACCGCCCACTGTTTATGCCAGAAACCACCAATTAGATACCTACAATAAATCTACAAATCAATGTGTTGGCCTGTTCAAATTTTATATGGGCTGCCATAAAAGCTACCGTATCTACAGTGAGAAATTGATCTTGCCGGCTTTTTTATCATCTTAATAGGACACCTAAATCAATAATATAATGTCTATTATATTACACAGTAGTTTTTTTTTTCACTATCGCAAATGGTTTATAAAACTCTAAGCAACTTAAAATTGTGTTTTTATTCTATAGTCAGCAAAATAAGCTGTTCTTTCAAACGCTTTACTAGATTAATGTGGCCTTATACCGAGATTAGGAAATTTCCATTATAATATTAGTTAATTGCGGAAATTTCCGGCTGTAAATATAAAGTTGAGTAATAATTGAATAAGTGCGGCTGCGCTCGAGGTGCCGTAATAACTTCATTACAATACCCCCGAAACCTCCCACCACCGTACGCCGTAGTTGGGAAAGGGTGGCCAGCATTTCTTGAAACTTTTTACTATTCGGATGGACTTTTACTTTTTCAATGATAGTATACCTTCCTACACTCGAAAATCAGTATTTATTTTTGACGAAAGCACAGTGACTGTTATGGACGCATCATACCATAAAGTGGGTATAATAGTTGCCAATTTTTCTGGTAAAAAGTCAAATTATGCAGGTGTGTATCTCAACGGTAAACAACACTGTATTTTTCATTTATGTCACTAGAATAAATTAATTGGATTAATGGTTTAAACTATTGTTGACATCAATAATGATCGTACCGCGGTAATATGTTGCTACGCCGGCGGCCTATTGAGTTTTCAAGAGATACGTTGGTATTATAGAAAAATAGGAGAGGCTTTGTTTAATCGAATAAATTCTTGTTCCAGGCATACCTACGAAAGTGTCGAGGGGATATTAAAGCAGAAATTATTGAAATAATGTTTGAAATACTCTGAAATGTCATTATCCTAGTCACCGAGTATTTCCGCGTATTACTAGAAAATGCGGGAAATGTAAAAAAAAACACTCCTTGTTAAGTTCGCGATGGCGCGATAGCGGAATTCACTACGCCGCCAATTTCGGCCCATTTTCACGAGAAATCGACCGATAAAAGTGGCATTAAATGTTAAGTTCTTTAATAACGTGATTTTTATCTTTAATGCTACCAAAATTGTTTGGCAATGCGATATGGCAGCAACATAAAAGTTTATAGTTTCTGACGGACCGTGTTAATCAACAGATGCTATCTATGAGTAAATATCAACCGGTATAAAAAATCAGATACTTTTATTTTGAATTCGTTACTTACCAATGGAACTGATCAGCGTTTCAACCGTAAGCAGAGAATATTTAATAGTACTAAATACAGAATGGCCACGGAATCAACCGCCTGAATCTAGCCAGCGCGCAACTCGCCCTTATCGTCATTTGTTTCATCCGGAGATGAAGAGTGAATCATTGGCCCGCGTAGTGGTACACACACACATTTACAAGTGTACAGACGTCCTCGCACGTACACAGATGTCCTCGCACGCAAACATTGACACTTCATTCGAATTGTGTTCGAAATCGTCCTTTTGTACTATGCCGTGTGCACTGTCCACTGCTGAACATGCCTCCCTTCCCAAAGGTTTACCACAGGAATCGGTCCTCCGTCAGACGCATCCAATGTATATTCTTACTTCGTAAGATCAAGCGCTTCTCGTGCTCGACAGTGTATTGTAGCAGAAAATATGTAAAAGTGACAATATTAAGGCAACGGGAGACCCTCGCGCCGGCAGCTTTCTCGCGCAAAGACTGGCTATTGCCATACAGCGAGGGAATGCTGCCTGCGTGATGGGAACCCTTCCGAAAGGCCCTAATTTAGGTTTTTAGGTTATTTTTTAGCTTTAATTTTTCTTATTTCTGTAAATTTAAATGCTATTTGTAGTTTATTTTTAATATTTTAACTTGTTCTTTTCTGAATAAACAAATAAATATTAAGTGATGAAAAGTGACAACAATTTAAATAAAAAAATATATATCTTCGTTAGCGTGTGAAAGGGCTCGAAGGCTCAACTGCTCGTTTCGTGTGTCAAAGTAACAAGCACTTTCTCATTTATACGATCATTATGACATAATCACGGGGCGCTAGCGGGCGCGCACGCAACTTTGAAATTGTTTTCGCGGCTCATTTGTTATTCTACTATTGTAGTGTTACTTTTGAATTTATTGAAGTTAGATTGCTTTAGTTAGTGTGGTAGTTTTAATAGTGCATCATTTTTCCGTGGTTGTTACTAACTTCAAGGACCAATGGTGGCCATGATTCGACCTACCGCCTCTCATGCAGAGGGTCGGGGGTTCGATTCCGGCTCGCACCTCTAAGTTTGCTTATGTGCGAAATTCAATTTGAATTTACCACTGAGCTTTTCGGTGAAGGAAAACATCGTGAGGAACACGCATCTGCGAAGTAATTCAAAGATGTGTGTGAAGTCCCCAATCCGCACTGGGCCCGCGTGGGCCTCTCGCGACGAGAGGAGGCCTGTGCCCAGCAGTAGGACGCAAATAGGCTGTAGTAGTTATACACTGCTCCAATAAAGTTTATCTCGAAGCAAAGTCAATATACATTTTTATATATAACTAATGTATACATTTTTATAGAATTTTCCAAGACTTTCAGTGTTTGATTTTTGAAAATGGATTTGATTTTCCATTAGCTCAAATCATTAGGCATAATTTCTAACAAATGGGTTGAAAGGGAATGTTTACAATTTTCATAAACGCAGACATGAAAGCATTTAATTTATCAACTTTTATCTGTTACATCTAAAAAACTTCATTATACTCGCATAAATGTAGAAATACCATTAGGATATCAAGTTCGAATGGGCTCATAAAATGTCATTAAGGATTGACATTAAAATTTCGTTTTTCCTAATGCCAGTATCTGGATCAGATAAGGGCGAGTTCACATGCGGGAGGAGAGCGATCGCAATTATAAAGGAATTAGCGGTAAACACCGCGCCTTCAATGGCCACAAATTGATATAATAAAAATAGGCTCGGCTAGTTAGGGCTGTGCCGGGTGAAGTAAATAATTTCATGCAGTTTTCAATTAAATGCATACAAAATATTTTGTTTAATATCAGGTCAAGTTTCAGTGTGTTTATATAAGTATATTATTTGTAAGTACTCGTAACATTGACCTATAATAAGTAATAACATATGGACGAACAGTGCCTAACAGAATATGTCAAAAATTCAAAATATAGCAAACTGACATTAGAAAATACGTTCCAATATGCTAATAACGCCTCTTTATAACGAAGGCCAAACGGGTGCCCTAGTTGTTCGGGCACCCGTTTTGACGGGGCCATTTTTCTCCGGCTGGTTGTGAATCCTTACTTATAATAGATCAATGACTCGTCAGAAACGTCGTGTTCAGTATGTAACTTTTTGATTTCATTCATATAATTTGTGCAAACAGGTTATCATAGTCCAACACACCAAGTAAAATAATTAGAAGCATAAATTTCACGCCCATTCGTAAGCGCAAATGGGTGTAGATATACCTATACTTATTAAAAGATCTTAGACGTAGAAACTGATTTAAAAATGATTCTACAAATTCTTGATCTCTCTGTCCAAAAAATGATTCTACAAATTCTATGAGCTTTTCTGAAGTTCATATTATTATATCCTGGAAGCGCTACAAACAGGCATATTTAATTATACAATTACAAATGTAAACTTGGATTACATTTTCGCCGAACGCAGGCAACCCTGTGCGACGAAGGTGTCGCCCAATAATTAAGTGATTACGTTAGAACGCGTGTCGGCCGATTTGTATCACTGTTTCGGGCAATCATTAGCGCGCCCGTCCCGACTGCGCTACTCGCGTCCGACATTTCGACTTTAGAACTGGTGTTGCCAGTAAATAGACTTTGAATGTCGCTTTAAACTAGTGTACTGAGGAGATGCTGGTGATAAATCACCGTAAATTGATGGTCGTAAGCAACCTATTAGTAAGTATTTTGAGTAGTAGGCATATTAGTAGAATGTTTATCAATTTACAATACATTACATATGCATTACAATATGTCATTATTTCTCTGTATAGCTCAAGCTCATCTAGGACATATAGGGATTATTCTGATTTATTTACGAAGTTTGTCATTTCGAACACCAAAAACAACCAATTTGTTAACGGCGAAGCGTGAATCATTTTTGCATATGAGCAGTGCCTCAGGCAAAATTAGGTTAAACTAAAGATATCTTTATTTATATGTTTTTTCCCCAAGCCTTATAGTCGGGTCGCGGTCACTAACTTACTAAAAGATTAATGTTGCCCGATAGCTCGGCTAAATGAAAAGTTGCGGCCGAATTGAATCATTTCGAAATGAATGCCTTCATTTGAACCATTTCGAAACCGCCATTAGCATACGGGATAATTAGTTTGTAATTCATGGTTTCATGCGTACGTAATGCAGCTATAAAGAATCTGTTTGCTTTACGCCTCAGGAAGCAAATGGGTTAGTTTCTGAGGTGTGATGGAGATTGAAAGAGGTGGGAATTATGAGATACTTGGAAGGTTTGGTGAAGTTTAGTAAAGCCTCATGCAGAGGATCGGTGGTTCGAATCCGGCTCGTACCTCTGATTAATCTTATGTGCGGAATTCGATTTGAATTTACCTCTGAGCTTTTCGGTGAAGGGAAACATCATAAGAAAACCTGTACGCATCTAGTAATTCTACGATGTGTGGTGTGAAGTCCCCAATCCGCTAGGCCCGCGTGGGGTCTATAGCCCAAACCCTCTCTTGATGACAGGAGGCCTGTACCCAGCAGTGGAACGTAAATATAGACTGTTGTGGTCGAAGGTTTATTAACAGTCGAGATCGTTTTATAGCGTTCCTGCGGGAACTATACGTTTCTCCGGGATAGAAATTCAGGATTTACTTTCTCCTTTATAATATTAGCACAGGGCCTACAAAAGCACGATTTCGAATGAAGTGTCAATGTTTGCGTGCGAGGACGTCTGTGTGCGTGCGAGGACGTCTGTACACTTGTAAATTTGTGTGTACTACTACTACTAACTACTACGCGGGCCAATGATCCACTCCCCATATCCGGATGAAACAAATGACAGGCGGGTTTGGCGCGAATAGCGCGCGGGCTAGCTAGATTCAGGCGGGTGATTCCGTGGCCATTCTGTACGTAGTACTATTAAATATTCTGTGATATTGGTATGGATTATCTGTAGTGGGTTTCTTTTGAACATAAGTAGTTTATAAAATAGGTGAGTAAATCAAAGAGTGTTCTTAGCTATGTCATAAAGTCGATTTATCCACTTGAAGATTATCAGCCCTGTTAAATTCTTCAATATTTTTTTGTTATTACGGAGTTGTATGTGCCAAAAGATTTGATTATTTCTTTCTTTCTTAGGGTGGGTAGATTCAAGCATAGTTGACAGACTCCTACTCGTTAAATATGGCCGCCGAGCTGTCATTCCATACAGAAACGTCATTTTGTCCCATAGTAAAATATTTAACGATAACGTTAACTTTTACGGACGGTTTGAATCAACTCGCCTTTAGTGCGTTCACCAAAATGTCAATAATGTCATGCTGATATTTCGATTATGTCAGAAGATTTATATCAAGTCATAAATATGCCTAGGAATAATCTCAGGTGTTTTAGCGTTAAATATTTGCGTGAATAAATATAATTGTCCTATTATTAAGGCTATAAATAGATAGTGTTTTCTTCTGTAAGCAAAGGTTTAATTATATAGGTATCAAAATCAAAATCAAAATATTTATTCAGCAAATAGGCCACATCTGGGCACTTTTACACGTCACTTTTAAATGAATTTAACCGAAATGAATTTACCAGGTAGATACGTTACGTCTGTTTATTTTATCTTCTTTATTTTGTCTAGGATTAATGCTTCAATCATTCAGTTTAACATGGGCATAAACCCAGCGCCAATAACATGTAATTAAAAATGAAAATTTTCAAATTAGTTTCTAAAACCATCTCCTACGGTGCCATTAGATAATTTTAATGTCAGTTAATATAATTTGATGTTAAGTTTTAAAGTTATAAGTGTTTATTACAGTTTTTTACTATCCGTTATGGATAGTTATTAGGTTATTACGGTGTGCAGCGACACCTGGTGCTGCCACTAACGCCATCTGTCGAGCCGCAACGGGATGAGCGTATCCGGGTTTAAATCGGTGTTGCCATACGTTCTTAATAAATATAATTTTTAATGGAAATAAAACCATTACCTTGATGCCTCAAAAATACTCATCTCTAATAAATCTGATTAAAAAAATTGGCTTATATGCAGGTAAACCGCTTTAGAATCTATGGTGCCTGAATAGAATAGAATAGAATAAAATAAAATTTTATTTTGCTTAAAATTTAGTGTACAAAGTGGATTGGTTTGGGTTGGTTTGTGAACTTAACTTATTTAAGTAATTAGATATATTAGTATTTATAAATCATGGGTACCACAAACCTTAATTGCAACAATAAACTGGCAAGCGGAGCGCTGACATCGTGTGCCATTAGTATCTTTCGATTTTCGTTGATAGGTACGAGTAGGTACCTAGACTGAATTAAAATGTGTACGATAATGTCTTTTATTTAAAATGTTACATTAGAACCCATGATTTGATCATTAGGCGCTATTATGGTTTTAAAAAAACGTTTTAAGTAAATTCTCACACTTTAATTACCACTTTGACCCACGTCTCTCATGAAATATAGCTGAAGGTAATAGGTACCTACCTATACTTATAAAATGATCAATGATCGGAACCCTCTCCAGGCGAGGTTAACTCGCTTCTTGACCGGTTTTTTTAGTACTTCTTGTTATCGGCAACAGAAAGACATCATCTGTGAAAATTACAATTGTCTAACTATCATAGTTCATGAGATACAGACTGGTGACAGACGGACAGACAGACAGACGGACAGCGGAGTCCTAGTAAGGGTCCCGTTTTACCGTTTTGGTACGGAACCCTAAAAAAACGTCTTGTCGCCGCCGCGTCATCCTTTGACAAGCTTCGAAGATATTAGATAGTACCGTCAAGGGCATTAATATGTATACACCTTTGAACCTTAACACAACGGAACAGGATGCAAAAGTGTACACATATTAATGCCCTTGACTGTACCAAATATTTTAAATTTAGGTACTTCCAGTGAAATATGTTTTTCATACAATCTGTCGACTTCTTCACACAATGCGTTGCACTCGTTTTATTTCGAAACTGGGCCCGCGACGAATCCACATGATTCGCATTAACAATTTTAAATGTGCTCAAATTATGCGCCAAATATTTACCGCCACCTCTGCCGGCTTATTCTGGACATTTTGAATTTTCATTTGTAACCACTCTCCTTTGTTCGCATACGGACGTTGAGCGCAACAACGCGATGGAAAGTCCTTGTTTTGTCGCGAATAAGGGTTCCGTATACGGCTTGCTTTGATATAGGATACGCATGTAATGTGTTTCGGAATATGCGTGGAATCGGAATAGTGGTAATGAACCACGTGGCTAAAATTAAACGAATGATCCGAATCATTCGCCTCGGAGTGTTTTATTTTTCTTTTTATGCGACTTCACGGTATTATAACATGGTAAGTTCTGTCACTCCTTTGGTAGAATGTTTCCTCCGCTATCTTCGCTAAAAAGGGAGATAAAATATCGTCATTAACGACGACAGGTTTGGCTCAGTTTAGTAGTGAATAGTGATCCTGCCCACTGTTCCGACTGTCGCGCGGGTTCGAATCCCGCCCTGTGCAAACTTTGTGTGATGAGCACAAATGTTTGTACTCGAGTCATGAATGTTTAGTGTTTATATATGTATGTGTTTATTAGTGTATGTATTTCTCTATATATATAAGTATTTATATCGTTGTCTAGCACCCATAGTACAAGCTTTGTTTATAGTTTGGGGCTAGGTCAATTTGTGTTATTTGTGTGAAATGTCCCAAGATATTTATTAAGGGATTTGGGAATTTCCTTATGCCTATTTACATTTGAAAACCGTGGTGGCCTAGTGGTTCGACCTACCGCCTCTCATGCAAAGGGTCGGGGCAGTGGCGTGCACAGAGGTTTTAGACAGGGTAGACAACAAAATATAAAATAATATTAGACTTCCCAAATAGATACCTTTCAGCATATTTTCTCGTCTCTTCGATTAATAATGGCGTATATTTATATGAATCCAAATATCCATGTATCTAAACAATGGAAGCAGAATAATCAGTGCACCCCGGGGGCCAAGAATAGTATTAGTAATTCGTATTCAAACTCGATTATCTTGCCGATTGTACCTACACCGGCCTTATTCGATTAAAACTTGCTAAAAGAAAGTTTTAAAATAGCACCATTTTCAATGGTTCATAGGTACATGCACAGCACAGACCCACTAAATAGGTAATTACCGCAGTTTTTTTTTCAAAATATTCATTGTAAAAAAACTTTCCTGGTTACGACTATCAATATTTTCAAAGAACAAACCAAACAACATCATTTCAGCCGAAATATAATTTAATAATCAAAACAGATAAATAGAAAACCGACAAATAATATTAAACAACCATACATACAAAATGCATAGCAGAAAATTGCAAGGAAAGCTTCCTACTCCTTCCCGACTTTCCGTTTGTTCCAATTTCTGCCACGGCATGCGCTGCGATTACTTCGAAAAGACATGTCTAAACTCCGCCGGGATGCGTGCGTTTGGTTCATACGCCTCCCGCTAGTTGGCGCTGTCGTCGTGCACACTGCCAATATGATGACGCACGCATTGAACGTTTCCGGACAGAAGACAGAATAGTGTCCGTCTTTCTCGTTGAACGCGCGCTAGTATTGAAATTGCGACTGTCTTCGGATGTAATTATCGAGTACAGAACAGTACAAAGGATACGATGATGACACGATAGATTAAGCTGTTTTGTGATTTAAGAATTTAAGTTAATGCGTAATGTACTGATATTTTATATGTAGATGAAGCTATTAGGTATCATAATAAAGCAAATTAGATAACGTTGGGGTAGGGTAGACAGTGTCTTTTTGTCTGTATGGAGTGCACGCCACTGGGTCGGGGGTTCGATTCCGGCTCGCACTTTCGTGAAGGAAAACATCGTGAGGAAATGTGCATGCATCTGCGAAGTAATTCAAAGATCCCAGAAGTCTCCAATCCGCACTGGGCCCGCGTAGAGACTATAGCCCAAACTCACTCGTGATGAGAGGAGGCCTGTGCCCAGCAGTGGGACGCAAATAGGCTGCAGTAGCAGTAGTAGTAGTAGTAGTATTTATATTTACACGGAATAAGGGACCTGATTTTTGTCATTAATACTGATTCTATCACGCAAAGAAACCAATAACAGCCATTTTAGTTTTCAAACGCACTGTTGATGCACGGTAAAGGATTCACAATCAGCCGGAGAAAAATGGCCCCGTCAAAACGGGTGCCCGAACAGCTCGGCGTTATTGTTATTAGCATATTGGAACGTATTCTCTAATGTCAGTTTGCTCCATGTATTTTGACTTATTCTGTTAGGCACTGTTCGTCTATATGTTATTACTTATTAATGTTAATGACGGTTAATGACGGTAAAATGTTGTAGGAATTTTGGACAAAAGAAAAGTCAGTAATAGATAGTTTTATTAATATTATATTTTAATTCAATAAGTTACTCGCTTAACATAGACTTTTTACATCTTACATAGGTGATGAACAATTTACATTGTGTCAGGTGTATTAGAACACTACATTATTTTGTACTTACTGTCCAGTACAGATATATGTCTACTCTTTTGAACATTATAAAAGAGAAATAACATTAAAAACGGTTCCCATTTTTCGTGCTTTTGACTGTACCTAACCTGTGGGACTACATATAGATACATGCGTACAAAGATCTGACTAAACTATAGTCTTCGAGGCGTTAACTGAGGACGTACACTTAACTAGGCAAATACTTTGCTGCCTAGATGCAATACAGGTATCCCGTATGTAGGTATGTGTATTGTGTAATACAGGGGTACCTACAGTGGGAACGCGTTGATTGAACGCCCCATGTCAATTCGCAAAATATTTGCCTAATAAGGCCACCAACATAGAACAACGCTTCTAACAATGAAACTGAGAAGTAAAAATAAAGTTAAAAAACAACAACAAGGTGAACCGAAAACAATCTGAGTATACAAATTAGTAATGTAATAATAATTTAAGATAGAAAATATAGAAATAATGTCAGTTAGACAACTTTACTAATACACGAACCTTGTAATAATCGCGTTCTTTACCATATACCATTTTAATTTTCAATTTATTCAATGGTGTTATATTACGTTTTTGCGTCAAATACTTTTACATTTTTGAGATCATGTTTGATTCGTGGATGAATTATAATTTGGGACATCACAATTCTAAGTTCCCTTTATAATTCAGTCAGAGCCTTTTGACAAATTCAACTCACCTTGACAAGATAAATTAGGTAATAAATAAATTAATAAATAGTGTGTAAATAAGTATATTTTGAATTAGGAATTAAAATTAATAGGTACCTACTTGTAACAAGAATTAGCAGAATTTTCAACGGTAGGTACGAGATCACACTGCAGAAAAAAGTTAAACAAATATTACAATTTTGGACTTGATAGGAGCGTCAAAATAAAATATTGTGATTCTTTAGTAAGTATAGTCAGGAGTTTAAAACCAAGCAAAAGTCTCGATTGCGATCACGGTTTTATTGGTCAAAAATGACAAATGCCGTGAAAATTGTTCTGGATATTTATTCGTCTCAATACTTTGTTGTAAGGTACATGTTATGAACACATGGGCTGGTGCAAAAGAGACGACTGTTCTTTCCTCGATTTATTACTTAACAGAACCACAGTAAAAGTAACGCAAGTAAAAATAGTAATTATCCCAGTCAGCCATTTTGCATCGCTAATTGGCTGGCCATATCGCTTTCATTATACGCTCATAAAAATTATTTTACGACACTAGATTGCATTTTCTGAACGGACTGCAACATCATATCAATAATTGGCAAAGAATGGAAACTAGTTTGATAAATGATTACAGCGCATTTGTTGCCCGAGCTGAACAACGAGATGGAGATTAGAAGCCACTGCGATTGTTTTAATTCATAGAGACGAAGATATTCGTGTATTTCACGCTATCAATTAATTTTATTTAAAAATATTTAAGAAGTCAAAAATATTTCAACATCCAAGGCTTTGCTGTAGAAGAAGCCCGAAGCTAGTTTTGTTCTTAAAACTTAATCTGAAGGTTCTGGTGCATAAATATTGGAAAATTGGTGATCCCAAAAAAAACTAGGTAGGTACTTATGTCGTTTTTTATGAGGAGAATCTACAGTGGCGTGCACTCCATACAGACAAAAAGACACTGTCTACCCTACCCCAACGTTATCTAATTTGCTTTATTATGATACCTAATAGCTTCATCTACATATAAAATATCAGTACATTACGCATTAACTTAAATTCTTAAATCACAAAACAGCTTAATCTATCGTGTCATCATCGTATCCTTTGTACTGTTCTGTACTCGATAATTACATCCGAAGACAGTCGCAATTTCAATACTAGCGCGCGTTCAACGAGAAAGACGGACACTATTCTGTCTTCTGTCCGGAAACGTTCAATGCGTGCGTCATCATATTGGCAGTGTGCACGACGACAGCGCCAACTAGCGGGAGGCGTATGAACCAAACGCACGCATCCCGGCGGAGTTTAGACATGTCTTTTCGAAGTAATCGCAGCGCATGCCGTGGCAGAAATTGGAACAAACGGAAAGTCGGGAAGGAGTAGGAAGCTTTCCTTGCAATTTTCTGCTATGCATTTTGTATGTATGGTTGTTTAATATTATTTGTCGGTTTTCTATTTATCTGTTTTGATTATTAAATTATATTTCGGCTGAAATGATGTTGTTTGGTTTGTTCTTTGAAAATATTGATAGTCGTAACCAGGAAAGTTTTTTTACAATGAATATTTTGAAAAAAAAACTGCGGTAATTACCTATTTAGTGGGTCTGTGCTGTGCATGTACCTATGAACCATTGAAAATGGTGCTATTTTAAAACTTTCTTTTAGCAAGTTTTAATCGAATAAGGCCGGTGTAGGTACAATCGGCAAGATAATCGAGTTTGAATACGAATTACTAATACTATTCTTGGCCCCCGGGGTGCACTGATTATTCTGCTTCCATTGTTTAGATACATGGATATTTGGATTCATATAAATATACGCCATTATTAATCGAAGAGACGAGAAAATATGCTGAAAGGTATCTATTTGGGAAGTCTAATATTATTTTATATTTTGTTGTCTACCCTGTCTAAAACCTCTGTGCACGCCACTGAGAATCTATAATTTCCCACAAAGGCTCTCGTGCCACTGACATAGGTAACATAAACAAGATGTGACATTAATATAATCCATTTTATTAACTTTATGAAAGTAAAGTTATGGTATAATCGTAACAAAGCGGTGGAAGGGTAATGGGCGATTAACTTTAGGTATAAACCTGCGCTTTGGGCACCTCAACTTAATGACTCCGTCGTTAAGGTGACATATGACGTCACAAGTGAGGGGATATGTCATTTGCGGGTGCCCGAGGTGCCCGAACAGCTCGGGCACCCGTTTTGACTTCGTTATAAAGAGGCATTATTAGCATATTGGAACGTATTTTCTAATGTCAGTTTGCTCCATATATTTTGACATATTCTGTTAGGCACTGTTCGTCCATATGTTATTTATTACTTATTATATGTCAATGTTTGAAACATATTTTCCACCCGTCCTCGCAAATAAAACAACCCCGAATTTTAGCTAAATGTGAAATATATTTTCTGTTCTCACCAAATGCGGTGGAAATATTCTTGTGCGATTTTTTTTAAATAGTGTTATAGGGATAAATAATTAATTACTATTTGACTGTTCTTTTACTTTTATTTACCGCTATTTAAACAAACTAAAAAAATAACAACCCGACATTTATTTTCTAATTACCTACAAGGTGAATGATTTTGTCTGTGTATTCACGGATAATTAATTAGGTATATTTGTGCTTTCAAACGACATAGAATTTCCACACATTAACTTATGTAAGGTTCTATTTACCGCAGATACATTATTTTATGTAGATAAAAAGTGTAATGTTGTCAGTTTATTTTTAGAACACCCTGAGATTTGATACGAATCGATACCACAATAAAGGCCTGCCGATTTGTTCAGAATTAAATGAAATAAGAACTGTTTAAATAACTATCATTTGAAGGATATTATATTATACTTACAATCTATATAGAATAAATACACGTACTCAGAATAAGGTTAGTCAGACCTTTATTGTTCCCAGCCATACGCACTTTTAATTTGGTTCGTCACATAAAATATAAAACGGTCAAGAAAATAAAACAAATACACATCAACAATCTCTAATTAAATTATTGCCCCGAATTTAAAGTATCAACATTGAAGGAGAAAATAAATACGTTTCCTATTTACACTACTAACTATATAATACAATTACACCTAATATATTCACACGGGATATGTTATCTGTCACCTATCAAGTCTTTAATGAAGCTGATTAGAACTAATGATAATAATTCATTAAGATTAAAGCAAACTTTCATTACTGGGCAGCCCAGATTTGAACAACCAGTCCACGTGTTGACTGATACCTAATGCATGAACACGGCAAGTTCTAAGTTCTTCACTGGTTACAACACTGAGATCAAGTCACGTATTGTGAGAACTGATTCTTCACACCAGGACCCTGATTATGTACCACTGTAAAACACGAAACTGGATCCAAGAGCCTCTATGGCCACTAGTTCTATTCAAAGTCACTTTCACGTATTAAGCAGGGACTCTATACTGAACGGGTTGTGCTTGCGGCCTCCGTTCTTGGACAGGTCCTGTTCGGAGCGGCCGCCGCTGAGGTCTAAGGACACAGCCCTGCCGGAGTCGAAGTCGAACTTCTCGAAGCTGGCAGCCCCGGTGAACTGTTTGAAGAAGGAGGGTTGCGGGTCGGGGAGGGGACTGAAATTTCTGCCGGAGTGCGCGTCGGACGTTGAGCTGTCAGAGTTGTTGACAGCGTCGCCGCTTGAGGGCGCTCGGAGCCGACTGGACAGAGAGAAGTCTTCAGGCCCTGAGTCGTGGCAGGAGTCCCCTCCCACCACGTCGATCATGCATTCCTCCCCATCCACGTCCCCGTCGGAGTCCGAGTAGAGCCCCGTGTTCCGATGCTGCGCGAGGTACTCAGTCTTTAGAGCCTCCAGGTCCACCGCAATACCCTTCGCTCGCAGCTTCCTCGCCTGTCGGTCCAGCGCTTTTGCCAGTTTCTTTCTTCTTCTCGCCCTGGTGATAAAATCAATAGGGCCTAATTAGTATAGAACCTATCACAATGACATATAAGAAGTATGTCAAAAATGAGTCCAGTGGATATAAAAGTAGTTTTTAGTAATTACCTTCTTTCTTTTTTAGAGATTGCTTGAAAGAAGAGCGCAACACAATAGAGAACAGCACACAAAAACAACCATTAACTGAACTAAATTCTGATATCGTTGCATTTATTACTTAGTATTGTTTAAAACGAACTATTATTGGTGCTAAATAAGAGGGGGTGGTATGGGCTGGCCTGTGCTAGTGAAATTTGAACGCCACCTTTTCACTTCGCTTTACACTGCTGTTCTGACAAGTATGTTAGAACCATGTCTAGCAGCACAGCCAGCTACGTACGCGCTGTTATGTCAGTTGCTCACCTCTCGCGGGCGCGCAGCTCGTGCGGTGGTATGGGCTCGCCGGAGCAGGACTGCGGGTGGGCGTTGTGCGCCGGCCGGCCCGGACCTTTCTTCGTGTGCTCCTTCTTACGCCATTTGGCTCTGCGGTTCTGGAACCATACCTGGGGACAAGGAGTACAAAATAATCAAGTATTCAGATGCCTGGAACTGGAACATATGAGTTCTTGTCTCGTCTTGAAGTAGACGATACAATATTTGAGGATGTAATTAGACATAAGTACCTATCTACTACTACAGCCTATTTGCGTCCCACGGCTGGGCACAGGCCTCCTCTCATCACGAGAGGGTTTGGGCTATAGTCCCCACGCGGGCCCAGTGCGGATTGGGGACTTCACACACATCTTTGAATTACTTCGCAGATGCGTGCAGGTTTCCTTGCGATGTTTCCCTTTACTGAAAAGCTCATGGTAAATTCAAATTGAATTTCGCACGTAAGTAAACTTAGAGGTGCGAGTCGGAATCGATCCCCCGACCCTCGGCATGAGGCGGTAGGTCGAACCACGGCTTTCTAAGTACCTATCTACTTAAAGGAAAATTCACGTTCAATCAAGGACAGCAAATTGGTGATCACACAAATCAGCACATGTTCCACTCCACTCATTCATTAGGTACTCATGTTTTTCACACATTTTACGCTAAATCCAGAACATCGTTCAGATTCCAGGCATTTGGCAGGAGCTATACACATAAATGAGTGCCCCATCTCGTTTTACGACGATAATTTCAACCAACGAGACCCCATTATTGTGGATTAATTTAATAAAATACGAAACATCAGGTTTAGCCGCCGATCAAGGCTTAATTGACATCGAAAATAAATTGAAATATCATTTTATTTTGATTAAAAATTTATGCCTACAATGTAGTTACATGCAACTTTTGAATTCGGAAGTGTTTTACAGTTTGTAAGGCAGCTTTAGCTAGCTTTACTTCGATTACTTAATCCATATTAATCATTGCCCTATGATAAGTAATAACATATGGACGAACGATGCCTAACAGAATATGTCAAAATATATATCCATACCTACTAATATTATAAATGCGAAAGTAACTCTGTCTGTCTGTCTGTTACCTCTTCACGCTTCAACCGATGGACCGATTATAACATGATATTTGGCATGGAGATAGTTGGGGTCCCGGGAAAGGACATAGGCTACTTTTTATCCCGGAAAAACTCATAGTTCCCGCGGGAACTCTATAACCGAAGTCGCGGGCAGAAGCTAGTAACTTCATAAACCCATGTGTCTTTTTTTAAGAACAATATGAAAAATAATCTCGACTACATTATTAATTTGATGAGACACCATCGAACGTCCAGTCTTGCTTCTTTTCAAATAGAAGTTACCGAAGTTACGTACCTACCTATCTATAAAACACAGGACTCCTATAGCCACACGCACCCTACGGTGCTACGTATGTTCCACCTACCACCATCAATTCCAATAGATCAAATCGAATAGCAAAGAAAAGCAAAACATGCGGATGGTCCCGCCGGGATCGGCATCGGCATTAATGCCTCAAGGGTCGAGGGGGGAGGGTTGTTCATTAGGGCTCGCCCACCGCTGTCCATTACGTACCTCGTTACGATTCTATTCCGTCCGTCGCGTAATCAATGTGTCCGATTAGCGGGAACAGATTAAAATGGTACCGTCTTTAGATTACTACTACTACTACTACTACAGCCTATTTGCGTCCCACTACTGGGCACAGGCCTCCTCTCACCACGAGAGGGTTTGGGCTATAGTCCCCACGCGGGCCCAGTGCGGATTGGGGACTTCACATGCATCTTTGAATTACTTCGCAGATGCGTGCAGGTTTCCTCACGATGTTTTCCTTCACCGAAAAGCACAGTGGTAATTCTAATGATGATGATGAGAGTCTTTAGATTAGCTAGGAAACAATACCTCTGTTTAGGTATACGGCTATCAACAGAAATAGAAACTCGCATCGAATCGCAATGTGGCAATACGTAATGTTTAGGGTGGTTGATTCAAAGTATTCGTCAGCAGACCTACTTACGATCGTGAAATTTTTGACTATATACTACCCGCCGACACAGTGAACTCTACAAGTGTTAACCAGTTCAAAAACAGACTAGATAAACTCTCTTACGTACTAACATGAACTATTGAACTCTAACAGTGAAAATATGATTTAGACGCATCAGCGAATTGCTGCCTGTCTAAAATTAAATAAATAATATGTAGAGATAACTCGATTTTTGAAAAAAAAACCCGACTGCAAACAAACTTTTGATGTCACATTATATATTTTTGTAATCCGTTCATTAAAACCTTTATTTTGATGTCCTACTCGATATATTACTAAGTCAAACATTTTAAGCGAGAGGCCTCATCATGTTCTTATTGACATGTATTAATGAACTCTTTTATACATGATGTATTTCATTATTTATTGACATTTTGAGACTGTCGATATCTATGGAATATATATTTATTTGACAATGGAGGCCATCTCCATAATTTTTTTCTGGACCCTTGTAGACTATACATATCTAAGATCTTAGATTTAAGTTTAAATTAGGGACTATACATCCCTTCAATGTAATTTTAGTACGTACTTATATGTATATTTTATACATGTAATGTAAAATTTGTAAATTTTGAAAAAAGGCCTTCTGCTTGAGTTTGTTGCGGCGCTTCTTCTCAAGCAATGGGACTAGGAAGCGCTGGTAAATTCTTTTTCTGACGTGTAAAAGTGCCCCTATGTGGCCAATTTGCGGAATAAATTATTGAATTTTGAATTTTGAAAAGGCTTTAACAAAAAAAAACATTTTTGGAAACGTTTAAAATGTCTCCAAAAGTCAGCCATTTTGTTTTTAGCAATTTTGATATACACAATGAAGACGAATCTAACGACACCCGCATGCTAAAATCCATCAAGCCATTTAGGCTACAGAGCGTGCCAAAGAAATATTCATACATACATACATACGCTCGAAAAACATAACCCTCCTTCTAGCGCAGTCGGGTAAAAATTAACATATGCCAACTCGGCGATGGTCCTTCAACTCGTCGTAACAGAATTTCATAGCTGACTTAATCCTCATAAATAATTATAGGTTTACATAGATAAATAAAATACTGACTGAGTGATTGACAAAGTCGGAGAAAGCTGAAATTAGGCTACATATTATGCCTAGTGTATAGAGGAGCACTAAGCCTGGGTTGTGGAAGAAGTTAACGCATTCGTGAAGGTATAGTATGGAATGACGAAATGACTGAAATGACGAGTCCGTGTGGAATGACAGCTCAACAGCTCACTTCATTTTGACGTTAACTTCTCGAAGCAACCCATGCAAGAGAGGATTTCTCAAAATTCCTGTGGGACTGGGAAAAATTGGGAGCTACCTACGTAGATTATACCGCGGGGAACGGCTATTAGTCTAGTATAAATCTAATACCTATCTAAAATCAGCACCTACTTATAAATACGAAAGTAACTCTGTCTGTCTTTTACCTCTTTTCGCGTTAACCACCGTACCGATTTGGATGAAATTTGGTATGGAGATAGTTAGAGTCCCGGGAAAGCATAGGCTTCTTTTTATCCCGGAAAAACGGAACGCGATAACCGAATTCCAAAACCGAACTCGCTGGCGGAAACTATTAGTCTAATTAATATAAAGGAGTTTTAGGCCATGACAAGCACAGCACACACACGAAATCTTTAAAATCGGATTCAAATAGCTTCATTTAGGTATCACAATCATCAGTCGATATCACTCAATATACTCCAAATCAGTATCGAATTGCACATCCACACACGTTTTGTACCCCGCCATTTACAGCCTGCGGCGTAACTAAGCCAAGGCTCCCCTCGTTCGTTTCCCGTATTTACAGCTCCCCCAAAGAAAAGCGGTTGTCCTTTTTTCCGGCCTTTTGATCGCGGTTTGGGGGTGTTTTGTAATGGCTCTAATTGAGACCTGTATGTGGACGACCTACTCATCGTTCTGCTGTTTACATTCCTAGTAAATAACTGTAATGGATATTCCAGTGATACTTGGGCTCCATAGCCCTGCTAAACCGCAAATTAGTGCTATAATACTATTTAATACCATACATTCACACCATACCATTATTACATTAATACCATACCATTCGATTTAAATGTCATTGAGAAATAAAAAATACGTAAATGTCATTGTGAACTGTTGCTCTTTTATGGTTAAACGAAAGTAACTGATTTTAATATATTTTATGGCACAATCATAAGTTACATCGTATAAGAAGAATATCAGTTGGGTTGGTAAAATATACATTTCAGAAGATGGAACTGTTTTTTCAATGCCTAGATTATTTTTTACAAGTACAAAACATACATATGTATATGTAACTTCATAAAAAAAAACAAAGATAATTTCGCCATTTCAATAAATGTAATGATAATTTGGTTCTATACAAAAATGCATTTTCTTTCAATAATGAGACTTTCAAGATTTCAAGTAAGTAGTTAACATTGAACACACCTTATGTTTATATGATTTTCGAAAGCAATAAAAACAGAACTAAACCCCTTTCAATATTTTACTTGTGCCTTAAAATGAACAAAGCATTTCCCGTTTATTGTGAAGGCTTTACTGATAAAAATACATTTTTATTTTCCGCTGCAAACGCAAAGGTTCCAATACTGTATTTCAGAGCATGATACCGCTGTCTCTTTTGTTTCAGTGCATACAAATTGATATTGGATCAGTAAGATAGAGACAGATATAAATTTCACATGTTCGTGCACAACTGCTGCGCGCTTAACGCAAAATTTTGGTTAGGGCTGCCACCAAATAGTTCGACTTTTGTTTATTTATAGCATGAAGAAAATGTTGTGATTCAATGAGTTCAATGAGCCGTTGTTCTCTAAAATATCAAACCCCAATATAAGTAAAAGCTTTATAAATTATCTACGTTGTTTGTGAATATTAATTTAACATGGTAGTTGAAAACATGGGGCTAATTGCCCCATACAGGGGCTCTATTTGAAACATTACATAGGGAAAGGGAAATTCCCGTCAAAGCGTCGCGGCTTTGAAACTGAACTTTTTAACCAGCTAGTTCAATTTGTGCGCGTGTCGCTTTGATGGTAGGGATAGGGGATTTCCCTTTCTATACGTAACATTTCAAAAAGAGCCCCAGTTTTAATTTTCTTTTCTTGGCGATCGAGCTTGTAACAATAAGCTCAATTGAACTCTACCTAAGAACTTTCGAGGGTTACATTTCGTTAGTTGAGCTAAATAGTGAGGTAAAATAGTACCTACTTAGTCCTTATTATTTCTTTGTAGAAACAAAGTCCTCAAGTGTACATTTAAGTACATAGATTCTCATTAAACCCTGGGGATAGTCAGTTAATATTTAACATCTGCGTGTCCTAACGTAATTATGTGGACACAAATGACAACAATAAAAATAATGTTCCAGTGAAGATCATAAAACCAAGTAAAAATATGACGAATCATAAACATATTTTTATTACCATAACACGGTTCGGCGCCGTGTCTGTAATTATTTATCATAGTGCAAAGTACGAAATTAATGTCAACTAAGATTCCATTACCGATAGCGCTCTAACTATTTAATTAGAGTAAAATGCACGCTGCAAAACAGGTAAGTGCAAGGCTAGGCAGCATTAAATCACTTTAATATGAACAGAATTACATTTTGAAGTGAGAAGATTATTCAAGTGCGATAATTTGCCGCCTCGAGGCAACCCTACGAACAGGCTTCATGTCTATCTTTTACGGGGTAAGCCTAGGGCGGTGAGCCTCATGTTTGATAGCGGCGGCAGAGCGAGACAGCTAATATGCTACATCCTCCACGAGTGAAAGGGAAGCAGGAGTCCTTAAATTTTATATTCTATCCGCATTTTGTCGCCTAAGCGTTCCATTTAGTGTTCCATATTTAAACCTCGCGCCATTCTTTTTTCTTTTCAGCCAGGCGGAGAATGTAAGACGTTATTCTATTTTTTTGCGGAGGGTGTTTCCAGCCAGCTCCGGATGTGTGCGGAATACTGATGTGTGCGACCGACGCCCTGTTAGGGAATGAAATTGGCATATAAATGTAAATTTTATGCTATGAATTTTAAAATGAAGTCGATACTTCCGCGCTCAGCGGCAGAGAGGTTACCGCTAACTTCACCAAAGCGGGGATGAAATTAGATTAGAATTGGCCAATTGTGATAAAAGATGGGCTTTTAACGGTTCGCTTGGAGTCTTTATGGAGAAGAGGAGTGCGCTGACTCTCAGAAGTCTTAAAATCCCAGTAAAATTGTAGGTTAGCATTACCTACACAAAGTAGACGGCTTAGACGGTACAAATCGTATGTTATAAATCTACAATGCTGAATAAACGCGATCTCCAAGAATAATACTCTTCTCTAGCTACAAGCATCTAATATAATAAATAAACACTATGTAAAGCTGAAAATTTATTCCTCGGATCGAATGTAATCGCGAAACAAATTTCAGCAAAATCCAAACACAGCAAAACAGCAAAGAAATAACCTCGGGACCTTGAGCGAGCGAAAGAAAATAGAGAAATCAAAGAAGAGGAAAAAATCCACTTTACAGACGCAAACAAGTCACTTTAACTTTATTGAGCTGTAATCGAATTGTGACGTCCCTGCGAGCCGAGCGGGCGGAGCGGCGAGATCTGTGGCCGTCCTTATCTGACTCGGGTATTTAAATCTATGCTATTCAATCGTGCCTTCTCGCTCGTGTCCCAGGGGTGCCGGCGAGATTGCAATCTTTTGATTTATACCAACTATTAGGAGAGCTGCGGGATGGTATGTCTTTTGAACGAGATCTGCGATAAATGTTGCATTCTGCGTTAGTACTTATTATACTTACCAATGAATTTATTGAGCCGCTTTTACACAGGGTTTGAGAAGGACAAATGGACCGTCATAAATTGTATTCTATTTATGCTGAACATTGTTTGTGTGAGTTAAATCATGTTTTATAGATACGATAGCGTTATCGACAGCATTAGGTAACTGTGTTAATTATTACACATTATCTATCAATTACTTACCCAACTAACTTTATTACTTAGTTACGATTTGTTCAACACTGCAAACTAAGTGACCTAATTTATCAACTATCTACAGGATATTACTTGGACAGTGAAAGGAAGAAATGGGACACAACGGGCTCATAAATAATAAATAATAAGTAGACAATAAAAACAATAGACTCATAGATATCTTCCGCTCACGCGGCTATGTCTGATAGTAAAGTAAACGTAAGGCTAAGTAAAACTTCGAGTGACACAACCTTAAAGGGTTATTTCCGGCTCTGGATCGTAATATCGTCACATTATGACTTTCTTGGGGTCTCGTACTATCTCCAACCAAATTGGATCAGCTGTTTACATATAAAGGCAACATTCAGATAGCTTCTTCCTTGCTTATTTACCATATTACCTGGACGACCGACGAAAAAAATCAAAATGAGTTTTCCATTACAACTAGCTAGGTAGATCGATTTGTCGCCCCCGTTAAGAGGATATGAAACGGCCGTTTTTCCATACAAACGCTGTCCCCTGTTTCCTCTCTGGATAAAGCAAATACCGTCATGATTTTTTCCCTAAAAATCAACGACCACTAATTCTAGGTTCCTATTTTTTCCTTTTTTTGATAAATATAATATTAACAAAGATATGAGCCTTCAAAAATCAAAAAAAAATGCCAGATTTTTCGTTGTGTTCAAACTCCCAGCAAACAATTTTAACGAAATAAAATCAAAAAAAGCAAAAAATAGGGACACAGATAAAGTCTTCTTCTAATTTTTAAAGAAAACTGCAATCAAATCGGTCGAGTTTTGGAGGAGGAAATAGGGGGCAGCCAAACGTTGTTTTTGTGTTCTTTTCATAGGTATTTTCCGTCCTAGCTGCAGTTGTCTCTATCGTGCTTAGCGGGGGAAGGCTTGAGGTTGGGGAGGCAGACTAATACGTACACAATGAATGTGATGTGACACGTTGTCGATAATTTTATCGATATTCTAGTGTAGTTTATCGATATCGATATTAAACATTTTGGATTTATGATTCCATCCGATCATAAGAAAGCAAACAACAGGGTTAAGGGTTCAATTAGGTTAGGTTAGGTTGTTATGGGTTGACGAATATTACTAAAAACCACACGGCGATGTTCATATGTATATTCTAAAATTAGGGAATTAGTAACAGTAAGACTTAAGGTAATGTTAGTAAGATCTAGTTAATACTATAATAAGATAATGTTGAGCGCCAGGAGAGAATTTATGCTTTCATCGAGCCAGGATCTCTTCCAATCCTTTAGTGCCACCGGCTAGCTACAGTTGTACTTTGTTTGCAAACAGCTACGCAGAAACTTGGTGCCGTGATCTTAAGGGCGTATCTTTAGGCTAAAATACAAAACTTTAGTTGCATTTAAATTCAACCAATCAAAGAATTCCTACTTATTTCTCACTTCTTATCGTTCTAGACTCACCCCTTTTATTCCTAGGTCGCACACACAAAATATTAATGTAAAATGATATTTCAATTCAATATCTACAATACTCAATCCGCCTTTAAATATGATTTCTGTAATTTCAATGCACACACGTCTTTTTATGCCTCAAGTATCCGTGTTCACCTAGGCGATTTCTAACGACGAATGAATCGGCAGAAATCTCATACAACCGTACTTTATTTTAATTTACCAATTTCTAAAGTACCTTTACCTTGCTCGACTCCAACCGTCTTAAAAACTACTACGAATAATAGGTACTAGATAAAATGGAAAAAGTTACTGCCAAGAGTGGGATTCGAACTCGGACCTTCGGAATCAAGTTCCGCTCCGCAGACCGCCGGGCCAGCTGTCCGTTAGCAAGGTGAGCGAATTTAATAGCTACATTGCGCGGTATACTTTATACGTCATCACGAGAATTGTTAACATGACAAGGTTAGGGCGGGAGCGGCGCATCACGCACCCATTGACAGTCCCACTCACACATCGATAGCGCGGTTTCTTGGGGCACAGCGCGACAGGAATAGATTTCAAAAATACCTATTTTTCAATTCTCTCGACCGTTTCATATCCTCTTAACCAAATTTCGTCTAAATCGTTGGCTGTTTCTGAGATACTTAGCTTGTATAAATAAATATAAGCAGACAGCTCGCGTAAAATATAAGATTAGTGGATGAAACATAGAGCTATGAAAACTGATCCAAATCGAGAAATATTTCCCAGCGTTGCAGGTAGAGGTCGCCTCTGGGCGGGCGGTCCCCGACGGCCTCTTAGGCGGGTATGGATCGCCCCTCATTTATATTGAACTTGCACTTTAGCTCTGCGGCCCGTAGCTTTCGAAATATTTCAAGGAACTTTTTTTTTCTAATGTAACTTTGGGATTGCACGGGCTCGTAATAAAATGGGTGATGAAAATATTATTTCTATTCACAATAATCAAAAAATGTACCTGATAGAAAATGTGATACCGCTTATTTCGAAGACGGCTACCTAAGTACCTATGTAGTACAAGCAGAAGCGTAAAATGTTTTAGTTAGATTATTTGATTTATACTCTCCTCATATTTGAAATAAAAAGCAGTGTGTTTATTTTTCGGAAAGGTATCCGTGTAACGCTCAGTAAAAGGGTCATGTTTCCTTATTATTTGCAGTTTTGATACGGAAATCTTTCCCTTGGGTATAAAAGACATCAACGCATCGATTTAGGCAATCACGGCTCCATAGTTGATAAACACCGTTTTGTTAAAGAAACGATAACCAACTAGCATCAATAAAAGCATTTTTATATACAGGCAGGAAATAAAAATACTTAACTGCAAGTAGATATTTTACAATGGGTAGGTACTTTTAGTCAAGCGGTTAACTTGTGAATTTCCAGAGTAAGTTTCACGTCCATATTTGGTATTTTAGCAAGTCTCTGTTTCACCTTAATCGCGAAACGAAGTGATTAAGCAAAACTTTTACCGTGACGAATATTTTAAACCCATATGTTCGAGTATAACCACATAATATTTAATAGTACTACGTACAGGATGGCCACGGAATCACCCGCCTGAATCTAGCCGGCGCGCAACTCGCGCCCGACTCGCCATACCGTCATTTGTTTCATCCGGAGATGGAGAGTGAATCGTTGGCCCGCGTACTGGTACACATACATTTACAGGTGTACAGACGTCCTCGCACTTCATTCAAATTGTATTCGAAATCGTGCTTTTATAGGCCATGTCGGCCCTGTGTCTGCGATCATGATGATCTACAACATTGATAATACTTTTGGGATTTTCAAGTACTTAAGTAACTTACTTAAATCAAATCAAAATCAAAATTCTAAATATTTATTCAGCAAATAGGTCACATCTGGGCACTTTTAAATGAATTTACCAGCACTTCCAAGACCCATTTAGTAATAGTAGTAGTTATGGAGGGTTGTAGGGAGTAAAGGAGCCCAATCTTTATAGTTCCAAAGGTGGATACCAAATCGGGTAGGTTGGGGGCGCTGCGGTCGTCACTCCAGTCAAGCCACCTAGGCGGATAGTCTGCAGTAGCGCCTTCAGATAGCGCTGCCGAGGCGAAAACGCAGCGAAAACGGTTGTGAGGAGAGTGTATTTTGTTTTGTTGCTTATCAAATCCGCTGGACACGTTTTCAACTGTTTCGCCATATAATATTGCGCTCCGTACCAAGACACATTCCACACTCCATAGTAGTATTTGTAAAATCCGGTTGTGACATAAGATAGGACCCAATTCGGCTCACAAACGTATTTTATCAGTGTTTATGATTGACGTCACAAAGGTCGGGAGATCATGTTTTTATTCCAACCGATTAGTTGCTCAAGAATAACTAAATTAAAATATTACGATATTACGATATCTCTAAACAAATACGTACAAATTAATTGTACCCACTTAAGTTCAGGGTTTAAATCTGACCTTTTAGCGTCTAGACGCAGTCGTCAGTCATTTTGACAGTAAAATACGAGTTGATTTTTGACATTTTGGAATATGACAGCATATTAAAATGACAAATGGATTAGTGTTTGTTGTCCAAATAACAGTTATGTGGAAACACTAACATTTAATAATGTGAAATAGCCATAGTTAAGTACTAATAAACTATTTATTTAAAAAGCCGTGGTGGCCTAGTGGTTCGACCTACCGCCTCTCATGCCGAGGGTCGGGGGTTCGATTACTTACGTGCGAAATTCAATTTGAATTTACCATGAGATTTTTGGTGAAGGAAAACATCGTGAGGAAACCTGCACGCATCTGTGAAACAATTCAAAGATGTGTGTGAAGTTCCCAATCCGCACTGGGCCGGCGTGGGGACTATAGCTCAAACCGTCTCATGATGACGGGAGGCCTGTGCCCAGCAGTTGGACGCAAATAGGCTGTAGTAGTAGTAGTAGTATTAGTAAACTATTTATTTGAAGGGGTAGTCAAGAAATAAATTGATATAAGTAACATATAATTACCTACCTAATTCGCTAAGTTTATTCATTGTCTTCTATTTTTTTGGGGTTGACCTTCTTTTTCGTTTGTCCGTGATCTTTTAGTTTAGTACTTATTATCCCGATTAACTTCTGCCATTAGATGTGTACAAAGGCGAGTGAGAATTCATATCCTAATTTAATTATAACTACCCAGGTGCTCTATTCGAAGGTTTAAATAGGGAAATTGAACTTTAAATCTAGCTGCTTAAAGTGCGCGGCGACGCGTGGGCGCAGGGATTGGGAATGTATCTTTCTCTATTTAAACATTTAATTTATATATGTAATGTGAATTTGTATGTGAAATGCTTGAAAAAAGGCCTTCTGCTAAGTTTGTTGCGGCGCTTCTTCCCAAGCAATGGGTCTTGGAAGCGCTGGTAAATTCATTTCTAACGTGTAAAAGTGCCCAGATGCGGCCTACTTGCTGAATACATAATTTGATTTGATTTTGAATTTTGTTTGATAAAACTTCGAATAGAAACCCCTGGCTAAGAAAACCCGTCACAAAAATAACCCACCATAAACCTAAGCTTCACAATTAGCTGTTCAGTAATAATGCTCTCGCAAATTGAGACTTCACACACCATTCCGTCACGCGCCCAATCGACGCCACACGTGCAAAGCTTGTGGCAAACTTGCTACACTTGCTACACTTAACGGCCGTGGTAAATGCGAATTATTTTGTATACCTAGTTTCCGTCAACTATTCTGGTAAAACAGAGGAGACTGCATCACTGAGAAGAGTGGCCAAAGAATTTAGAGACCATCTTCAGCAATATAGGCTGAGAAGTGGGAATAATTTGATTCGGATAAAGTCTTGAAAGGTCAAAGAAGGGGCACATCAGGCACGTGCCACCACTCACTGTGTCCTTTTTAAACCACTACTTAAAAAAAGAGATTAAATTAAATACATAGGGAGGTAGGTATATTGTGAAAACTAGACGTAGGGAGAGAGTGAAAAAGCACCTAGAAGAAGCTTCAATAATTCTAGATAAATTAAGTTTCTTCATAACCTTTGTAAAAAAAGCCATAATTAAGTACTAATAAACTATTTATTTAAAAAGCTAGTAGTTCGACCTACCGCCTCTCATGCAGAGGGTCGGGGGTTCGATTCCGGCTCGCACCTTTAAGTTTACTTATGTGCGAAATTCAATTTGAATTTACCACTGAGCTTTTCGGTGAAGGCAAACATCGCAAGGAAACCTGCACGCATCTGCGAAGTAATTCAAAGATGTAGGGTAGTAGTTAACCTTTGTTAGACGATTTTGAGAACTTTTGAAGTAACGCTGAACAGTAAACCTACAAAATGATTTAGGGATCGGACAGAAGTTTCGTTATATTTCCTATATGTCCTATTAGGTATTAGGTATATCAAATAAAATAAAACTATGTGATAAAGAACTCATTCAACGTTACGTTTACAAGTTAATAAAGTTTTATTCTTCCCTTCGTAGTATATTTGTGATATTTTGACAGGCACTTCCTGTTGACTTGTCATGGCGTTGGACATAAAAATTGTGAAGCTGAAGTTCCGAGTGTATCTAATATCGTTTATTTATTAACTTAATTTGTTCCACTTCATTTACTTAGACTCAGGCTATGTATAAGTAGATATTGTTATTAAATTGTCTTGTAAAACAGGAGTGTATAAATAAATAGATACTTAAGTAGTAAGTTCCTCTTTGTAATGGTTACCCAAACCTAACCTATGTTTCGAAGTTTAGTTAAATCTGATTTAACTCGAGGAAGTTTAAATTAAAATATATTTACCTAACATTGTCCTTGCAGACAAAATTTGACTATTTGATTTGCTAAACACTTGATGTGCACAAATCCCTTTAATGTCCGATTAGACAGATATCTCAAATTCAGAGCTCAAAATATAATTTATCATTTGGTTTTAAAAATGTCTTCTTCTTTTGATACCCTTTTGATGTCTGAAGGTTGTCAGTCGGCTCTAAGAATTCAGCCTTGCTCAGCAGGTTTAGAGTACTTGAAGATTAAATTTATACCCGAGCGAGATCGATCTTTTATTTCCTATACAATCTTCGAAGTGAACTCAAATATACGGTAAATGTACCTAGTACTAATGTGTTAATTACCGTACATCCAAGATCGTTAAAATGGTTATGTGTTAAGCGTCGTTTGCAAGTTCATGATGAACTCGTAATTCGTATAAACGGAGTTAATATTCTACACGAATTTTTAACTCTATTTTCTTTTGATACTGAGAAGTAAACTATCGATCATTACTTAGGGAAACATGTTGGCGAAGGATTTTTTCTGCAGTTTTATTTTTATTTTTATATCTTTTCTTTACACGCACAAGATGTGCGTGTAAAGATAAGATATAAAAATGATCCTACCTAATGCTAACAATATACTTAGTAAGTTTTTTTTTTGTTTTACTCAATGATATGCTCAATATACACTGATATGCTCAATATACCTCGTGGTATTCCTGCTTCCCTCGCAACGCAAACACGTCGAGGTAGTGGGACGCGATAGGCGAGGCAAGCTTGTTCCAGGTCTTCAAGGAGTCTATGCCATTTGCTTTGCTCTACTTGAGGTCTAGTACGTGTGTCTCATGAGGAACGCATCAGGGTCCGAGGCTACAAATGCCCACTCCAGGTCTTCCAGGTGAAATCATTTTATATACTTACAGCTACTCTGCTCTCCTTGAGGTCCAGCCTCATGGCCAGGGCTTCCCTCATGAAGACGTCAGGGTAGTGGGAGGCAAGGAACGCCCGTTCCAGCTCTTCCAGCTGCCAGGAGTTGAAGTTAGTCCGCGAGCGACGCCGCTTGCCGCTGTCCCCGTCGTCGTCGCCCACGCCACCTGCAAGTGCAAACATAAGTTGGTGATCCATAGTTAATGTTTGGAGTACAGATTTAAGTTTTCAGACTGGTGATCCATACTTTATGCTTGAAGCTGTTAAAGTTTTTGATCTAGAGACTTGAACCCGGTGGCACGTGGCCGCAGGGCTTGAAATCGGTTTTGGCCCCATACAAATAAACCGGTTTTCTTATCGTTCTTTCGTTTACTATTTCATGATATATGATACGAAGTAATAACCTAAATACACTATGGAGTTCCACATAAAGAGTATAAAATAATTCTATATATTTAGCTATTTCGGGTTTTTTAAAATTAACCGGTTACAAGCCCTGTGTGGCCGGTATTTAAGGCACCTGTCCTGGTAGGTACTTGGGGCATTTTTTTTAATGCATTCTTAAACTACTTAAATGTATCCAGTATGAATTCCGTAATGCGGAAAGTGTACCTATGCTTATTACCTATTATAGTTGGCAATTAGTTGATGAAATTTCTGAAGCCCCGACTCGTTGTTTTCGGTCGTGATTTTACGAAAGATGTCGCTCATCAATCAGAAAACCACAGCTTTAGAATGAATAAGCCAAATTACCATAAACTCGAAGTGGCAGCGTGAACGAACTCAATTTGGACAATTCCTGCCCCTTAAAACAAAGCCGCGACCGGGGGCTCATAAAAAAGAGATAATCTACCAACCGTCAGAGCAAGTTTTTGAAAATAGAATATAATTTCTAATTCTCCCGCTCTCCCGATGATTTTAATTAAAAATGGTCTCTGGAGGGAGACGGGTATACCCCGCCGCTGGGGGTGGAAAGGAACGGCTATAAATTACCCGCTCTGCCCTCAAAGCGACTAAATAAATTAGAAGTGATTAAGAGCGCGCTTCCGTGCGCCGTTATCATTGTTTCGCGGCTTTTACAAGTTATTTCATGTACTTTTGACACCCTAGACGGTAAGTATACATCGGTTTTGACATTTTAATTAAAATTGTTGACCAATTTAGATTTGATAAGATAGGAGAAGTAACACCTAACGAACATAAGGAAAAATAATCACTATTCTTTAACTCGTAATTTAATAAGATGTCCTTATTTATTATCCATCGCTTAGGTAAGAATGTAGGCTACTCTACTCTAGCTAAATTAGATTGCTCTGGAAACTTTTTTTTTTTGATGACAAGAGAAACTGACGTTCGATCTGAAAATAAATCTGCAAATGCCGGAAAACGATTAGAAATGATTTGGTTTCTGAACGTAATTTCCCCGGGATACGTTACGCGCTGTCGCCTTAAGTCCCGAATTGCCGGGGAGCGAGCGAGACAGCGCTATGCGGCTAATGAGGGGAATGAGGGAGATGAGCGAGGGTATTGTATTAAAACAAACGGCCGCCTTGGGCCGCAGACAACAGTTTTGGCGCGGTTTAATTTAGTCTACTCGATGTTTTTATGTGGAGGGGGGAGGGGGTGCCTAAGTATCTATTTGGGGGTATAACGCGGTTAATAAATTCGTACAGTTACCTATTATGCTTTGTTTTGATTTTTGATTTCATTTCCGAATTATTTACACAGTGAGCAAATAACTCTGCGATTATGATGACCTACAACATTGATAACGCTTTTGAGATGTTCAAGTAGGTACTTAAAGGTATTTAAATTAGTACCTAACCGAAGGGACGTGTTACTGTCAATATCAATACGATGTACCTACTTATTTCCTAGCGGTCTAATTCTATTACCTACCAACTAGTCGGCCCGGTGAACTTCGTCTCACCACGGACAAAGTTATTTTTTTTAGGTGTTCCCGATTACTTTTCCTTCTTTCTAAACCTTCCCAAGAATCACAGGGAACAAAACAAGAAAAGAATGAGCTAAATCGGCCCAGCAGTTCTCGAGCCTTAGCCAGACTAACACACATCTATTCATTTTTATATAGGTATAAGACGAAGATAACAGGCAATGAGATAAAGACAGCTAGAAAAATATCGTGATTTACTTAATTACCTAATATTAATACGCGCCAATGAAGAAAAGATACCTACGTATCTTAAGGCCCTTCATAGACCCAGCTCAGCCATCACTGTCACTCGTGGGACGAGTGAAAGAGAAAGCGCTACGCACAGAACGCCCGATTTAGTTACTTTTTAACACGTTTTAATTTCTATAAAAATACCGTCTAAAAAAATGGCATTTATAAAGCTGTCGATGTATGCATATAATATGGATATTTTTTGTGTTATAATTAGTTTTACACTGTTTGATATAATAAACTGGAGTAAAGTTGGATTAGCGGTCCGAATTAGAGGTTACTTTGGAATTAAATTGTATCGAGCGAAGTTTCGTGAAACGTGTATCGAAAGCTGTCAATGTAAGGATGATATAATCAAATATAACATATGTTTTTGTCATATTTTTAACTTTTAACATTTCTTAGAAAAGTATGATCTCAAATGAGCAATTTGACGATGCTGGGTCAGGGAAGGGCCTTAATTTATCCATAAGGTCTAATGGTCCCTATTTGGATTTTCAGTGTTTGTGATTTTCATTCCATATTATATTAAGGCGAGTAGTGAGGCAAAAATGCAAATTCGAGGTGTTTTTGTAACCATTTTTCTATAATTGTAACAAGTTGTCATCTGCAAAGTTTACGAATATGGAACACAAATATAGTCAATTAGTGTTTCTGGTATTTTATATCGTCTTATATGTAATGATTTGTACTATGGATGTCATTTAAGAAATCCTTAATCCTCCTATATGTAACCATTTATTTCCGCTTAGGAAAAAATGTACGTTGACAAATTTTTTGCAAGTACTTTTCAGAATTTTATCTAGGGCTTGACCTTCTAACTTATATGATAAATAGCTTTTAGACGAAAAACCTATGTCTTCCTTAGTGTATAATCACAAGTATCACAACACACATTTGCTGCGCTTGTTATGGTAGGCGTTTTGTTGAATTATGCGGCGTTTTTTATATTTTTAAATATTTTTATTTATTGATTAAAAAATATCTAAACTATCATGATTACTAAAGAAAGAAGGATAAAAGTTCGTTTCATAAATTTGACTTTTATATTGGATTTGAACTAGTGTTATTTTTCTATAAATTCATTGCATTAAACATAAAGTTGTGGTTGAGAACAAGGCGACGTTGCGAGTTTCGGCACTCGTGTTGTTTACCTCGCGGTCGCGCGCGCTGTTGCCAGCTAGGTAGGTATCCCGAACTCGATCAGAGGACGCACAGCATGGTCGGCCTGCCGGCCGGCACTCGGAAATGAGTGAATAGCGAGTGAGTAACTAGCGAGAGAGTAAGTCGAGTGGAGTGATTTGTCTCGAGGATTTGCATTTTATTGTTGTTATAGATACTTATTTGTTAAGTTTGTTTTGTTACTCCGTAATAGTGTTCTTGTTATAATATTGTTATTGTTACCTAGTGTTAAAATGGGTAATAAAAAGGGGAGAAGATCACACTGCTCTATAAAGTTGATACGAAAGCGACAAGGGCGAACTATTACCTCAAGAAAGTCGCTGAAAAGTAGGGTCGCTTCGCCTGTTTGCGTCCACTTACTGGAGTTGGCAAGTTTGAAGGTGAAAATAAAAATGTTCTAATTGAAATTTTGATTATAAAAGGGATGTAATGTATTGATGATATAGTCCTTTTCAATATAACTTATAGTTTTGGTCGAAACATCTGGTAGTTTTCAAAAAAACGACACAAATAGGCAAATTAGGCGATTTACCCAGTTTGCGTCCACTTAATCCAGATTGCGTCCACCTATGGACCAATTCGCGTCCACCAACTTAGAAAAGGAATCTGAATTGATGTTTTTATAGTAACTAGCTTTTTCTCAAACATGCTCGGTAATGTTCGTGTTACTTTCAAAAAAAGAAGACGCCAGGCTGTCCATTGCCGGCCTTGGCCAGCAAAAACATTATTGTCGTGTGTGTTTTTTTTAAATTCGCTTGCTATTTGAGACACCTCTGTAGAGCAACTGACAAATCAATGGAGGTAATGAGTACAACTTCCATGGCCAAATCATCCACGATCATGGAAGTAGTAAATACTGATGTGGGGTGAGTGCGCCTAAATTTAATTCGGCCCTATGCCTTGTAAACAGCCAACTACTAGTTGAGTAATATTTATAGGTTTCGATATATTTATGTTAGGCGCACTTACCCCATCCTGGCGCACTTGCCCCGACTGACCTTACGTATTTCCTCGCTGTTTGAGAAAAGCATTATATATACGTCGGCCGCAATTGCGATTGCCGGACTCGTACTAATAGAATCGTCCGGCAATGAGCTACTTGGCGGCCTCTGCAATATTGTACTATTCCCCGCAACTTCGTATGCGCAGAAATATTAAAATGAAAGATCCCGTTTTTTCCCGTTCCCGTGGGAAATTCGGGAAATCCTCTCTTAGCGCTCCCATACGTTCCCTAAGGAACCTGCATGCCAAATTTCAGCCCGATCCGTCCAGTGGTTTGGGCTGTGCGTTGCTAAATCACTATGTCAGTCAGTCAGTCAGTCACCTTTGAGTTTTATATATTTAGACTAGCTTTTCCCCACAACTTCGTATGCGCAGAAATATTAAAATGAAAAACCCCGTTTTTTCCCGTTTCCGTGGGAATTTCGGGAAATCCTTTCTTAGCGGATGCCTACGTCATAACATCTACCTGCATGCCAAATTTCAGCCAGATCCGTCCAGTGGTTTGGGCTGTGCGTTGATAGATCACTATGTCAGTCAGTCAGTCACCTTTGAGTTTTATATATTTAGATGTACAGAATATATATTTAGATTGTACAGAATGATCGGATTTTAATAATGACTTTATTCAAGAATATTTGACATTAAAAAATCATGATTATAATTAATAAAACCATGAATTTTTTTTTTCCAGACAGGCCAGTTTTCCTGCTGTTTGAACTTTATTATGAATGTAGTCATTTATCGGGGTTTTACCCTACATAGGTACGCATAATGCCTAATTGCATTGCATATTCTTAAACTACGACTTTGATACGAAAAAACATTAAAAATATCTAAATATCACTAGTACCATGTTCAGCATGTAAATTATTTAAAAAAGTATTCAATTCATAAAAAAAATATACAAAAAGTTATTATAAGCGGTGATTTGAACCCGCGCCCCTCTTGCGCTCTCATCTACGTCATGATGATTTTGGACCGCTGGGCCACGGTAGACTTAAGACAGCGGGCGAAATTAACCATTTCTATCGTTGTAATTTACGTTAGCGTATTTGGCGCGGTTATTATTGAGAGGATCGGGCTCAAAACGCTCAAGGTCATCGACGGCTACAGGCGCCTTAAACAAAATGTCATATTTAATAAGATAGATAGTACCCTACAAGATACTTACTGCCTATCTATTCAATGAAAGTCGCGATTCATATTTCTATTAAAGATGGCGGCATGGCCGATACGACATGAACGCAGCGAATTAAATATAATTTATGGTCCCGATACGATCTTTATTTGTCTATTGCCTGATTGCTTTTTCATAGACAATCTGGATATTGATATCTATTCAATCGAACTGAATATTATTTAGATAAATCGCGAGTTGAGTGACAAAATGAAATGAAACTGTTCGGAACGAATTGGTATCGCATAAATAAATAGTAAGTAGCGAAGAAAATAACAGGGATGGATGACAATTTTCATAAGCTTTAAGTTATTATACAAAATAAACGTTATTTGAACTCAGTGGAGTCTGAGCTGAACTGACAAAATTGCTTGAAAAAATCCTATACGATTACCTACTACATATTAGTAGAAATTAAGTTGAATGTATGGATAACTGCTTGTATTTTACGCACTATTTTTTAACGAGGTTTAGTAGATGAATATCCTGCAAATGGCATAACGTAACGACATTTTTTCCATTTTTATTTCGTCGTGGTAACAATTAAATGTCGGTAGAATAGCGTTTGAACAGTGTTTCTATAGACTCTCCGGAGTATTTCTTCCATATACAGTAAGTACCTACTACTACAGCCATTTGCGTCCCACTGCTGGGCACAGGCCTCCTCTTATCACGAGAGGGTTTGAGCTATAGTCCCCACGCGGGCCCAGTGCGGATTGGGGACTTCACACACATCTTTGAATCGCGTCGCAGATTTCCTCACGATGTTTTCCTTCACCGAAAAGCTCACTGGAATTTCGCACATAAGTAAACTTAGAGGTGCGAGCCGGAATCGAACCCCCGACCCTCTGCATGAGAGGCGTTAGGACGAACCACTAGGTCACCACGGCTTCCTTAAGTACCTACTAAATGATAATTTTAATACGTGTCGTAAATCAAATTGCCGTATCATTCAGGAGTTAATTGAACCCCTCGTAATATAGTTATTAACTTATTACCAGTTACAATTATAGGAATGAACAAATTTAATATCGGTTTTCTTGAATGTAATAAAATTTTATCGCTGTTATTGAATGTGTACCCATATGAAATGTCAATTTCAATGACCTTATCATTTCTTCAGTTCATTTATGTCTATAAAATAGTTACTTATCCCTGAATAGCTAAACCGAGATATCCACGAACTAGCCTGCGCTATATTACCTATTAATTTTATAATATACTTCCAGTCCCTTGACGCCCCTCTAATGATTATTTCCGGGATAAGAAAGTACTTACCTATCATTTTCATTAACTTCCGTCCTACTCAGGTTCACAAATAATCACCATAATTACTAAACTAAGAGCCATCAAATAAAAATTTTTGACTTGATAAGGCCAGATAGACGAAATCTTTCGTATTCAAAATATTAATAACGAGCTGACCCGGCGGACGTTGTACCGCGTAACAGTCATGCGTGACGTGACCCGTCAACTGCAGAAGATGGCGAAAGCGAATTTTAAAATCATATTTAAGATCAGCATAATTATTTCACGTGCATTCTTTCGATATTTTAATGGTTATTATATACATGGTGGGTCAGAAAATATGGCAAATAATTAACCCACAGTATCGGCTATCGATTGTAAGTATATTGTATAGGTCTTTAATTTTTTTTGAGTTGGTAAAAAAAATATTGTATATGGGATTGGTTGTGTGAGCGACGCCTGAATCCTATACAAAATATTTTTTTTACCAACTCAAAAAAAAATTAAAGACCTATACAATATACTTAGAATCGATAGCCGATACTGTGGGTTAATTATTTGCCATATTTTCTGACCCACCGTGTATATAGATTTAGACTGCAATCAATCAGTCAAAAGTTCAAAACCTTGTGGATTTCATCATTGAAACAGGATTTTGATGACAGCTAAATATTATTTATAAGGATTTAAAGTTAATCGCCAAACTGCAATAAATAAACTTCGTTAATAATATCCACACGCCTTGACTTTTACTTTAGCATAAAGAATGACAGATAAACTAATTATGGAACACAAATATTTGACAAAAACAGCCAAGTAATTTCAGCCACTAACCTCGAAACTTGCGAGTCATACAGTTCGCACATGACTCTGTAAACCTTAATCATCATCATCATCATCATCATCATCATCATCATTTCAGCCAAAAGACGTCCACTGCTGGACTTAGGCCTCCCCCAAAGGCTCGCCACTCAGACCGGTCCTGTGCTACTTGCTTCCACCGGTTTCCCGCGACCTTCACGAGGTCAACCTTAATATTGACAACAAATTAGACAGGTGTGTCGACGTTTAAAATAAGCCGTATGTATATTTTTATGTCTTTTCAGTTATCATTTTTAAAAGCAATTATTTTCACTAAGCCAATCCTGTTAGACGCCAAGTGAAAATACGGAGAATCTTCGAGCATCCATCACCGTTTACGGCAAGAGTGTAAAACTGTGGTAAAAGGCGCTTTCTTTGGCCAAAGAATAACCTGCGAGCTCCTACCGAGAATCAATCGCAGTGCAGGGGCGGACTCGCCCGATCACGGCACGGGCGGAAAGTCACGTCACGATTGAACCGTTAAAGCGAACTAAAGGCGGTCCCTCACTGGAAGCCTCTCGTAATAACGTAACAATCGCAAGACCTTGGTTTTAAGTTAAATTTAGGGCCTACAGGATATCTCTCAATTATGTAAATTTCAAATAAATAGGTAAGTACTAACCTATATTATTTGTAAAGATAGTGGGTACTGTGAAATTGTGTATTTTAAAAGCTAATTATGTAAATAAGCAAATGCTTCGGTATTGTAGACAGTCATACGTGACCGTAGACGTGGATTGACTGGTAATAGATATTAGATATTAGTAGGTCTCTAATACAGTTTAAATCAATCCATTTTATAATACTTGAAAGCAAGTAGCACAGGACCGGTCTGAGTGGCGAGCCTTGGGGGAGGCCTATGTCCAGCAGTGGACGTCTTTTGGCTGATATGATGATGATGATGATGATAATACTTGAAACTGAGACATACGCTTAACCGCTATCAATTTATATGAAAATAGATGCGAATATAGTTCCATGGTTCTTGTGAAAGACAAATAATAGAATTTATCCCGGGAGTTGTATCTTAAAAGAATGAAAGACCGTCCCGGAAGTGTATTAAGAAATTCGACTACGACGAAGTCGCCGGCGGAAGTAAATAAATAAATATATTACGGACGAAAGCTTCCAGTAAGGGACCGCCCTAATAAGTACGCTACGTGTCCGAAAGATCCGACCACGTCGATAATTGGATATAATGTTCACACCAATGAGGTTGTCAAGTTTCAAGAAACGCGTTAAAATAGGTAGTCGCTGTAATTTTTGCGCGTTTTATGATGCCCTGATTTTTAGTAATTGAACTAAGTAATTGGTATTCTGTGTACTTACTCTCTGATCTTTCGGACTGTTTTCTCAGATGTTAAGTAGTACTAGCACATTATTATAAAATGTTTGGTTGGTTTTCCCATTCCGCAGATTTTAAAACTTTGAGTGTTAAATACGTTGAAAATTAGGTCTTCCAGGCTTCTGAATCCTGCATAGTACAGGTTTAACAAAAGCCACAGAAAGTTAGCTAGTTTAGTTAAGCATCAATTTGTAACGTAAGCTACTTAAGTATAAGTTATGTCAAATTAATTAACATAAATGTTGATAGAGTCCGCTCCTGGGCCCGAGTGGCGAAGTGACGACTTCATTTCGAGGCTGGATCGGTGTACAGTTTACGACTCTATTTCCAGCGCTCAATGGACACGTGGAGGATTTCATTTACTATACTATGACGCGAGATTCTTAAGCTCGATCATTTGCAGTAAAAACGGAGTTGTGATTCGATAATCGCTTTCCTGAGCTTGGGATCTCTGCCTCACTCGCTCCTCCTCCTCCTCTCTCTCCTCTCTTACAGTGTGATTTAATGTAGAGCTTTTATAGATGTTTATTTTACGACCTTTACAAAAAAATATGTCTAGTGAGCGAGATTATAATAAACTGCATACTTATTTCTTAAAAGTTTCTTGTTTTAACATTTGCATAATTAGTAAACTTAGATCGTTCGACATTTTAGTTACAAGCTGTATAAATATATTAAAGTAATAGGTACTTAAATGACAAATTTATTTAATTACGAAAGTAGGTTTGAATAAAATTCAACTCTTAGTATCCGTTCGTGGCCGTGTCGGCTGCCTGTAATTTCGGCTCGATCCCGGGAAATTAATTTCCGAAATCACCGGCAATGAGCAACTCATAATTTTGCATCGAAATCTGCGCCTGCGACGCACGCATGACAGGGACGAATTGGTTTGTGTAAAGATAAATGTACATATATTATGGGAATCTTCTGTGTAAATCCTTGCACCAAACTAAAGAAATGTTTTGTCAGCCCAATCGTCAAAGTTGTTATTAATAGTAATGCTAGTTCGAAAGCTTCTCATCACAATATCTAATTAATTAGTGCTCATATTGAATATCAACATAGTACCTACCTACACGTACCATCTACAAGTACAGCCAATACTATGACACAGTACTAGCAGTGAGAATTAGTGAAGTAACGTACCTGTGTAGAAGAGGTTAGTGAAAATGTTGCTACTTTTTTGGTAGATTCATGTTAACTTATTAAAGTACGAAGAATGTATACCTATATGTATTTGTACATGTAAGTATGCCGTTAGATCAGAACGTTATTTTTCTACTAGACCTTTTCGACCAAAAAAACATCATATCCAAGGACACATCTATGTAAACAAAGCAGTTTTAAAAACATTGTAACAAGCTGACATTGTAGAATTTGTAGAGTTCTCATTTCGTCTACCTTTATGCTTTAAGTCCGGCCCGCTCGATGAAGACATTGAAGAAAAGTGGCTTCATTAACGTTTCCGCGAAGAGCTCGCGACAGGCCGCCCATAATTGAATTTACGTACTTAAGCTCGCCTGCTGGAATTTTTGTATGACAGAGCTAGCTGCAGACATCTTGTTCTGTAGTGTTTTACCGTAATTATGTAGTTTGCATTCAAGCCCGCGTTCTAATAGATAATCTTTATGGTTCCAGGGAGCGATTTTAAATGTTCGCCTGTGTATACTATGGATTTTTTTTAAATATACATAGATATTATATTTGTAATAGATAAGTTTTGTATAAAATTCGTATAAAATTGATAATACAAATACCAAACACATATCTTTTCCCAAATTGCCAGTAAGAAAATTGGTAGGTAAAAATTAGACGAAAAATAAATTTGTGCAGCTGTTAAATAATCGCATAATTGGTGAAATTTCATTTTATGAACAACTATAAACAGTTCGATGTCGTGAGTTTTAATCCATATAGTTCCGTAGTAACTTACATTGAAATGTTTTTTTTAATCTCTATTATCTTATTTTTTCTACGGTACCCTAAAGTAATTAGCTCCTCGCCGATATCCGTAATTGCGGGCTCCCGTCCGGAGGATTATTAAAGCATATTTGAAATTATTAGCAATATACATATCATTTTAAAGGCATTAGCGCCTATTAAGGCGCGCGTGAGCTTATTAAATGGTTTAAAATTACGGGAGCCATGACTTTAGCCCGGGTCACACCGAGCGCGTGCAAGGCACGCAACGCAAACAGTATTTTGATGTCGAGCCGTAAACTGGTGCTAGGTCCGTCCGGGGAGGTACCGCCGTCTTTCCCCGCTAACCTGTCGCTAAATAGCTTGCTCGCACTGTTGTGTTCCGGTAGGGGGTTAAGGCAACCGGTGAAATTTCTGTCACAGAGGCATTCCATCTTAGGCCTCAGGGTAGGCAACGCATTCGAGCGAGATCTTATGGTTTCTTAAAGGGGGATCAAAAGATTTCGGTGTCCATGGGCCGCAGTGACCGCTTACCATCAGGTGGACTGTGCGCTCGTTTGCCTATACCATCGACATAAACACTACGTTCGGTGTGGTGTGACGTGAACTAGGGTCACGTCACACCACACCGAACGGAGTGTTTATGTCACAGCACCGTATGTTACAGCACCGTCGTACCTTCAGATGAAACGAATCGAAGTTTAAAATAGCGACGACTGAACAAAGTTGCATTAGGTACAGTCAGCAGCAGAAGTAGATAAGCTGTCCAGGTGTTCACAATGACCTACACACGCCCTTAACGACTTAAGAATAAGGTCGTGTGTAGGTCATTTTGAACACCTGGACAGCTTATCTACTTCTGCTGCTGACTGTACTTGTATAAATGTGGCCTTTAATTTTATTCCTTAAGAGCGTTTATCCCGAAAGTTGGCAACGTCGCATATAGCTGTCAAATGTTTCGCTGTTTTTATTAATTTCTCAATATTCCTGAATTAAAAAGGAAGATATCATTCTATGGTTGAATGACGCGTCTCTTTTTATATTTGTTGGTTAGGCATTCAAATGATAAAATTACATTAAAATGCATGGAAAATGCGATGGAAAGTTTTCAAACGATATTACTTCTACTAAACAACTTCTTCTAACTATTGTAGTTAGTAGAAGTTGTTAAACTAAAAATTTGATGTTCCTATGATAACTGTTGCAATCCATACTTAATGTTTTATTCAACCATAGAGCGATAATTCAGGTTTTCATTCAGTAATATTCAGAAATTAATGAAAACAGCAGAATTTTACAGCTATTCGCGACGTTGCCAACTTTCGGAGCAAACCCTCTTAACTTCAAATGGAGAAGATGTTACAAAGTGTTTTATATTATTCACGTAAAAATTGACGCTAAAAACATCGTAATAAGTATTGATTATTATTCCACTCCATATTGAAAATTGAAAAGTAAAGCTATCATTATTTCACAGGTGTTATTGAAAATTCTATAAAAAATAGGTAAGTAGATTATAACACGGGTCAACATATAGGCGACTTTATATCTATAAATATTAAGCTTAGGGCCCTTCCACTACGTATTTAGATACAGTAACTTATTTATAGGTACTGTTTGAGACAGTCAGCTCGCAAACTGTTTGCCCAGTGAAACCTTAGCCTAAAGACGGCAAGGATTCAATAAGAATAAACAATTTTAATCGCCCCATGCATATTAAAAACCTGAGAGCCGTATAAAGAAATCTTACAATGAGTATAATCCACAGTTGAAATTAAAAATCGTGTGCTCATCAGCGAAAACTCCTTAAATTGTATTTTTAACTGCTATTTTATGCTCAAGAAGATGGCGCGCTGTAATAAGTTAATATTTCACGAAAACAATATTGATTGGTCCTTGGATGAAGACATCCATAACAACACCGTTTAAATCTCTTTTTAATTGAGATGTTCTGACTGGAATATTAACTCGGAAAAGGTTATCTGAGATTTAAGAGAAACACGTACCACTTACTACGCAGAAGCTTTATGGTTCGTTTTTTAAATGAGATGAGGAGGGTCTTTAGAGAATGACTTATAATTTACCTTATGTGCTTTTATGTTAAACTTTAGTCTTCTGTTTATAAAGTCTAAAGTAAAAGCTCCATCAAAAGTGGACATGAGTATTTCAAAAGAGTCTTGTGTGATTATAGGATGACCTGACACATTATGGAGAGATGGTCGCAGATCACGTAACCTTACACGGTTGGTACAGCATTATCTTATTTGTCTGTACTGCTGCTTTACTTCAGAATGTATGAGTAAACTTTTCTATGTCGTAGCACAAAAAACATGTGAATTCGAGTCTCCTCGTTATACGTACAGTACTATCGAAAAGCATTTTTTTTTTTACAAAAAGCATGTACCTAAATAATTTGGCACAGATCATGGAACACGACAGGGATTTGTCGCTTTTTTGCCTTCTTTGTTAGGGTCAGATCAAAAGATTTATTTTTAAATTTACTCATGAGAACAAGAACAAGAAGCTTGTATAAAATTCTACAATAATCAGACATACTTTTGTTGATTTTACTGAAATTAACGTCATTGCCATGAACGAACTTTTACGCCTCGTGGAAATTCCGCCTTGCCTTTCGTAAGTATTTAACGATCTAATTGGTTACGATTTAAATTGTTTTAAACGTATCTTAGCAATTCAGTGAATTTCTTTATCAAGTTGTAGCTTAGGTACTGGTTTTAACCGACATTCCTGCATAGCATTACCGCGACTACCGCCTCTAGTATGTATCTTTTAGAAGCGAGCTCGCTTGGTGCAACGCTAAATTCAAGTAACTCTGTTTACATATTACACATATTACAGGAGAGAAAAAAATATGTACGTATTCCTACTCGTACGTATTACTTACTACTAGTACAGCCGCTAACAGACATATGGAAGCGAACAAGGTGATCATAGATCTGATCACGATGTTATTGTCAAAGACGTTAGTGTGTTTTATTACAGAATTATATGTATACCTATGTTTACAAATAAACGCTTTGACTTTGAATGTTCACATACCTGAGTATGTATGATCATCCCACAAGCTACGAATATCTGATGGCGACTGTACGTGTCTCAATAATATACGAATCTTAAATCTATCTTATCTTCAATTTAAGATTGAAATCGATACCTGAGTTTACCGTACAGTATAAAAAAGTACAGAAACAAAATACAGAAAAAAAAGTACAGAAATCCCATGATCCCCCATTAAGGCCGTTCCCTGACCCAGCATCGTATAATTGTATTGTAAGATCATACTTTTCGAAGAAATGTTAAAAGTTGAAGTGAAAATATGATATGAAGAAACATATGTTATATTTCATTATATCATCCTTACATTGACAGCTTTCGTTACACGTTTCACGAAACTTCGCTCGATACAATTTAATTCCAAAGTAACCTCTAACTCGGACCTTTAATCCAACTTTACTCCAGTTTCTACCCTGAGGTCTAAGATGGAATGCCTCTGTGCCAGTAATTCTATACAAAGTTTGCCTATGATCGTTTTAGAGACCAGTTAGTTCCAACTGTTTGTTGGTTTTTAGGACGATACGTTGAAGATTGTTATAGCGGCAACACAAATACATTATCAGTGAAAATTTCAACTATCTAACTAGCATGGTTCATGAGATACAGCCTGGTGACAGACGGACAGACAGACAGACAGACGGACAGCGGAATCTTAGTAATAGGGTCCCCTTAGTAATAGGGTTTTACCCTATAGGTACGGAACCCTAAAAATGCCCGTGGGTACCCGCGGTCCTTCAGTGTACATAATATGCTTCTATCATAAGTTTGATAAATATAAATTTACCGTGTCGACATTAAGAAATACAACAAAAGCAGTTTTTATCCCAGTAACTTAGTAAATTACTGCAATTAAAAAAACAAGCAACTACACTACTTTACATGTTTCATTGTTAATATTTCACAAGCTATTCATAACTCGTAAATCCAATTATATCTTTCATTGAGGTTAGTTGGCTTATTTGTGTTAGATTTATATGAATAGCTTATACCTATGTTTACAAATTATATGAATACCCTCTCATGATGAGGGAGGCCTGTGCCCAGCAGTGGGACGCAAATAGGCTGTAGTAGTAGTTATATGAATAGATAGGTATATTTACAAATAACGACTTGAAATGATTGATAAGGATAAGATTAATACGTTTTTTTTTAGTTTTGTAGCTTTTGTAGTAACAATATTAAAAGTAATATAGGTAGGAAATTACAATTATGTATGCGTTCGGTTTTCAGCATTTTCAGCTATGAGCTGATTGTCATAAAATCACATACACATCGCCGTAGGTAACAAAGGACTGCATACGTTGTCTCGTAGTAAAAAAATGACGACGTTGTATTTCAAAATACTTCGCAGCGAACTCAGCTTCTGTGCAGATTTAATCAAATAAACATCAAGCACCAACCGCAACACGGGGCAACAAACAAAACAGCTGATAATTCCCAACACATCTCCTCCGATAGGGGCTGAGTTATAGCCCCCCAGGGGCAGGGTAATGTACTGCCGCGTATGGACCGAAAATACACTCGTTATGAATAACAAACCGTTGAAGAACTATTGACCTTTGTAAGTACTTGAAAAAGTGTTACCAAAGCTAAAACCTAGACACTTTAAAAAATACTGTTTTCTGGCTAGCTTAACGCAATATATTAAATCAATAGGAATATGTAGGTATTTATACAAGTGAAGTGATTATTAATGCGATACTAGTTTGTGTGTATGTAAATCCGAATCTTTTAGAATCACTTTTATTAACTTAAATCACTTTCCCAAGCGACGCCAAAGTTAAGCGATGTAGGTGGAAAATTGTGCTCGACATTTCTCATATATTGAAATCTTCTATGTTTGTATTCTTCTTCTATTTATGATGAAAAAGTTGGCTGGAGAGTAACATAGTATTTTTTATAGCGGAAATCGTTTCTGAAAAGTTTAAAAAATTAGTCGAAAATGTGTTTGAAATTCAAGATCTACTAAATTAATGTTGTCTTAAAGTGCTTTCAATTTTCGAAATTATTGACAACTTTTTGAGTATGCTTACCTCACAAAGGTCCAAATAGTTTACCTTATGGCTGTTAACCCATCAAGTAACCGCAGTAACCCGAAGATAATGGTGTTCGAATCTATCGGCGATTGCATTATGGCATGTTGGATTGTGCCCTGGGGGCGAATAACTCAGCAGCGGTCGGCTGTCCCCGACACCCGGTGTAGCAATTAGAGTACATATGTATCTACTTGAGGCTTGTAGGTATGGTATTGATTTTACTAACTGAGTTAAGGAAAACAAGGCGTAGACTATAAAACAAGTAGGTACACTCCTTATTGGAAATTAATACAAGTAAACTACATATTGGAATCAATGGCAGTTACAAGGACGTAACCGTTTGAAAATATAATGTAAAGCGGTTTCAGTTTGGTTTGTTTTCGAACACAAACAGAAAGACAAGCTGTTGTTAGAAACATTTAGCGCCGAGGACAACAGACCGGCTCCCCTAATGCTGGCTTACACCGAAGAAACGGACCACCTCGGTCTTAAGCAGAGTACTTGTAATCGCTGGTTTAAAAATAATTATCTGCATAAAAATTATATTATAAAAATAAGTATCTGTATTGATTCAAGTTCAAGTTCAAGTCATTTATTGCATAGAATGTACATGAGATGTTACATCAATGTCTTCGTCTATGATAATTAGACAGGTACATTCACCCTGTTAGGGTGTTGCAATTACAATTTTAAACTTATAATTTATTTATTACATATCTTGGTAGCAAAATTAAGAAAACCGTTAAAACTATATTATGATGATTAGTGACATTTTAATATCAGTCTTAACGTAAGATATGAATGAATGAGTTGGACTGAAACTAGCAATTCATTCAAATATAAGTAAAATCGTTTACGTAGAAGCTTTTTTATATTGAAGTAATAAAAATACTATTTGAATTGAACTTGCGTAGAATACTCACAAATATGAAACAGAATAAATAAAATTGTTATTTAATCTGCTGATACGCTGGTCTGTAAATTGTATTTGCAAGGGCGGACATGTTTTTTTCCATGTAAAGTATGTAAAGCCATTCAATATTTGCTTAAGTAAACGTTACCGTGTTCAGAGCACCTATACCTATGGGTGATGCGGTGGATGGTGACCACATCTCCTAACGTCACTTGAAGCGAAAGTCAATTTAAAATACAAGCAACATTTGATATCAAAGTACGCGGCATCTGCGCAGCGGCTCGCAGGGGCCACATTATTGGAGACACGAGCGGATTTATTATGGTTATCACGCCTGCCCTCTGGGACCAGCCGACTGAAATAATTACGCCTCCGCGTTGTTTGTATTAATAATGCTAATTTAAGTTTCGATTGAGACAAAGGAGCCTTGCCGGGGTGTGTTGTTTATTCATGGGCTGGCGTCGGCTTCGTGCACTCGCTCAATGACGTCAAATCTTAAAGGATTTTATTATCATTTTACATAACACCTTTCTCGATGAGAGAGGCTCAAATTTCAAATTCATTATAATTGTCAAATTTGTCATTTGAATCAGAGAATGTTTTCTCAAAATGTGGTAGTGGTTATACCTTTTTCTTTTGTTCTAGAATCCTTAAAACATCAACTTAAGTACATTAACTTGTTATCGTTGAAGTGAAATCAGATCAACATAATCATAACACAACAAAAAGGGAATGCACCGTGAAAGTGTTTGCCGAAAGTCAAGTGCTGCACTTTTTGCCCCACATTCGACGTTCAAATGGCAATTTACTTTTTATAGGGCTAATCGAAAGTGAGGTCAAACTGGCCAGTATTTATTTGTCCACTTTTTGCCCCGCGCCGCTCACCCCGAGCACTTGGCTTCCTTAGCCCCTGTTTGGGGCGTAGCTTAATTTTCTGCTACATTAAGAACGACGCAAAGGGGTAGCGAAATGCGATCGCCTTAACAACAATATTACAAAATGTTAACGAATTTATTTATTTTTATGAGGACGGCTTTTGTTTTTGGAAATTAGATTAATTTATTTATGTTGCGTATCATAGGTAGGTAGTAAAGTAAATTGATAATAAGGGATACTTGATAGTGATTTTAAATATAGTAATACAAAATGTGAACTTTATGACTCAGTTCACATAATTTGACATCAGGTGTATCTAGATGAAAAATTGAGATTCTTTAGCACTATATCGCCTACTAAACTTAATTAGGTATATAACTTACATTTGCTCAAAGCCCCAAATACATGCAAATGCAGTTTTATTATATATGTATTATACATATAATAATAAAAACCTTAATATCACATCTCGTTTTTATACGTATAAAGTATTGAAATTACTCGTTCACGAAATTCCAATATTTTTGCATAGCATATATGTAAATTTTGAAATAAAATATATTTTTAAACATAGACATTAAATATTGACTTTTTACTTGAAGCGGTATGTTTGCCTATTGCCACTAACACGGATCATAATATTACAATGGTTTGTGTATCAAAGCAGTTATCACTACAAATAAAAGCTACATCCCCTAAACTAAAACCCCTCACTCGTGGCCGACTAAGCCGACCGGCGGGCACCGGGTAATCCGTTCGAATCCCGCCCGTGACATATTGCCTGAGAAGTCAGTCCGTGGGACCCCATAGCGAAACTAATACTATTAGTTGGTGGTAAAACATCCATTCATTATCTTTGACCTGCTTGCTTGCATCAAAAATATTAATGGTTTCTACCTTTTAACAATAAAAGCGACGACATTAAAGCGATGTATTTTAATTTACTAAGTTTTTTATACTTAAGTAGGTACGAATTTATAAATTGGTTCTGGATTCAATAATCTGAACTTTGTTTTTCTCATTTTCATGGGTTGTTTCAGATCCGATAGACACTCCAAGAAAAGAATCTAATATCAAACCTGGATACTATGCTTAATAATTCAGACTACCAAAATGTTTATCTCCGTTAAATTCTATAGATCAGATGGCTTTTGGACACAACTTCCCCAATTACGTAGCTACAATTCTGTTTTTGTTTTTTCATATACAAAAGATTGCAAAAACCACAAAAGCTGGGTAACGACCCTCTGTCAACAACCTAAAGATGGTCTCATTACCCAAAACAAGTGACAAACACCTAAAAACGATTGTAATAAGGGCCATCAGTCACCGAGCAAGGTGCGCCAAGTAACCGAGCAGCCAATTTCAGGGGCCATTTGCCCTCGCACCACTGGAGGGGACATTTTAAAATAAAACCAAGTTGTTGCACAGCTGTCACGCAATAAAGAAAGCTAAGTAGCCAATGATGCGTTGTTTATGATGTATAATGCAGCCATTATTGCGTTTTTGGCGCTGGACGCGAGTAAAGAGTTGCAGTACACAAAAAAGTAAACGTAAAATATGGAAAGTTAGTTACTGCACTTGTTATTGGATTATTTGCAAAAATATTAATACTTTCCGATAAGAGGTTGTAGTAAAACAAAACTCCTATCCAAAGATTACAATTTGCTTCTTTTATGAAAGTTCATTATTATTATCTATCGTTATTGAACTGACATAGGTAAGTAAATTTCTGACAGTGTGTTCTAACGCAACACTTTCATTGCCAAGCCAATGTCTTAGTAAGAAACTTTCCTGAATTTTCTGAGAACTTACCAGACTTTTTAGAATGCTCTGCGACTCTGGATTAACAAATGGAGCGATGAATGTGGCTTACTCATACAGACTGCTCGATTAAAACAAATTTAACCTACGAACGGCGTCGCCGCGTCTAATCGCGGGTCGCGTGCCCCAAAACACGCATTTGTCACATTCGACGCGCTTTTTTAGTGTTTACTTTGTAATACACCCCTTTCGAGAGATTGGTCACGGGAGACGGGCGCCAATATGCCGTTTAGCGGTTATCGGAATAGGCCCCCGGGCGAAGGTGAAATGCTTTGATCGCAATTCCCTACACTTACAAATACGGATATCTACTGTGTAGATTAGAGTAAGTAGGTATGTGATGTGATGTTTGTGGCATATGAAATGTGCACCTACAATTTCAAGTGTGACTGAATTTTTTTAACACTGCTCCGTTAAGGCCCTTCTCTGACCCAGCATCGTCAAATTTCTACATATTACACATAATTCCAAAGTAACCTCTAACTCGGACCGCTAATCCAACTTTACTCCAGTTTATTATATCAAACAGTGTAAAACTAATTATAACACAAAAAATATCCATATTATATGCATACATCGACAGCTTTATAAATGCCATTTTTTTAGACGGTATTTTTATAGAAATTAAAACGCGTTAAATACTAACTAAATCGGGCATTCTGTGCGTAGCGCTTTCTCTTTCACTCGTCCCACGAGTGACAGTGACGGCTGAGCTGGGTCTATGAATGGCCTTAAGTAATTAGTATATGGGAGACCGTGCTTTACTCGGCTGAAAGTATCTGAATTTTCCCAGAAATGGGACCTAGTCACATCGATTTTGCACCCCCGTAAACCCGTACAGCTTTTTATCCTTTATTAAATGTTATCGGAATAAAGGGCTTCTTATTAAACCCCTATATTCCAAACTTTGTTTAAATGGTTACAGCCGTTTTTGAGATAGTTTTGTTAATTATTTAAATTTAATAATATTTACTTATACAAGACTAGCGCGATTAATAAAAGTATATTTTTCTGAAGATATTTACGACCGTTAGTGTTAAGTACTTACAGGTAGTGGATTTGTACATTTTAATAGCTGGTGTAAATTAAGAAGGGTAAAATTGTAGAATTGGGAGCAGGCGTTTATTTTATTGCATAAAGTAGTGCGTTAAAACTTTAATCTTATAGACAGACGTGATCTTGATATTCAAGTGTAATTTTAGGAAACAGATTGACACAATACAGTATGTTCTGATTGGAAAATGACATGTTTTTTGCCATACATATGAAAAATCAATATTTCTTATTACCTACTTAGTTTGTCATTTCGTACTCCCATATTCTTCACTTACCAATACACCACACCACTTACTTTACAATAGGTTACAAAAACGCTTAGTTAAGCCAATTTTATTTTCATAAGCATGCACATAAACTATTATTTTAATGAAACAATACCTACAATGAAACAATAGCTCGTTATTTTATAAAAAGTAAATTATTGCTTTGTTTCCTCTATTGGAACTAATTGATTCGCCAGCGTAGATCGATTATAATTACTCCCTCGTGGGATAAACAGAAAAAATGTCACCCAGGTTTTTTTGCGATCGCAAAAAAAACAAACAACTAATTTCACGCTCCAGCTTGCTGTATGAATACATTATTATATTTTTTACGGTTTTTTTGCAGGCAGCATAATTAATAGACTCTAACAAGGGAAAAACATGTATAATTTCGTAATCATAGCAACATACATATTAGAATGGTATTCTTACATGTCTACATGTAAGGCACACTTGTACCTTCGTCGCTGACCAAGGGTTACCCTCTAGCCCGGTTCCTGTATCGACAAAACACGTTTTGGATACGGATAGATAAAATGTGACATTGGCGCCATAGAGAATCTGTCAAATTTTAGCCGTCTGTAACCAAAACGAGGCGTTTTGTGGATACAGGAACCGGGCCCCCGAGTTCAGTTAATACAACTCTATCTCTAAGGCTAGGTTGCTGCAAGAAGTTAACATTCGTTAAATTTAAATTATTTAATGCGAGAGATTTGTAGTATGGATCAAATTACGTATGTACTCCTCGAGCTACCCAGGCTAAGTCTATCGAATAAATTTTATCTGACGGTTGCATTCGGCTAACAGAGGTTAGCGGCTTGCTTAGTGCAAGTGGGCCATCATGTTTTTGAGTTTATCGATCACTAGCTTTTCCCCGCAACTTCGTATGCGCAGAAATATTAAATGTAAAATCCCATTTTTTTCCCGTTCCCGTGGGAATTTCGCAAAATCTTTTCTTAGCGTATGCCTACGTCATAACATCTGCCTGCATGCCAAATTTCAGCCCGATCCGTCCAGTGGTTTGGGCTGTGCGTTGATAGATCACTATGTCAGTCAGTCAGTCACTTTTGAGTTTTATATATTTAGATGTACATGTTTCCAGCAAAACAATATAGAGAGTCAAAGTAAGTGAACAGTCGCATAGTTACTAATTGCGAGTAATACAGAATACAATGTGTAATCCTAGGAGTTTCTCGAGCGTGCAGATTAATTTGAGCTCTTGGAATGTACACTGGCTTGTGTTAAATGCTAATGCATGTACGAACAAAATGAATCCGTCTACAATGTGGTAACTACTATTTGTTTTAACATTTAGTTCGACACAGCTGCTAAAAAACGGCCAGCAGGAGAGAAAACAAACCGTCATTAAGTAAAATTTTAATTAAAATACCAACAGACCAATTGAGTAAAACATAACTTTTGACAGCTAAGACGCAGAGGAATAAAATGTCAACATTACGACACAGTTGACACTAAGCTGACTGTCGACGGAGAGTGTCATAATTTGCATAAAGCTTTTGAAAAAATATGGAACTCAATGAAGACTGTAACCTAAGCTTTTTGTTGTTATGTAAGCACTCACAACAGTCACACTCACAACACAGTAATGAAAATGAAAAAGAAAAGTAAATTCATATTCCTGCACTTGTGTTATTAAAACTTCAATTAACTAGGTAGAAGTCATATGTGACGGACTTACTTTTTTAACCGACTGCGCAGAAGGATGGTTATGTTTTCGAGTGTACGTATGTATATTTCTTTTTACGCTCTGTAGCCCAAAAAAGGCTTGATTGATTTTGGCTTGTGAGGTGCCGTTTCGTTACTCTTAAGATTCGTCTTGATTATGAAAGTGACTGCAGCAGAGTCACTGCAGCCGAGTGTGTTTGAGTTATTTGTGTCATACGTACGTAACTATTAAGAACTATCTAAATATATAAAACTCAAAGGTGACTGACTGACTGACTGACTGATATAGTGATCGATCAACGCACAGCCCAAACCACTGGACGGATCGGGCTGAAATTTGGCATGCAGGTAGATGTTATGACGTAGGCATCCGCTAAGAAAGGATTTTGCAAAATTCCCACGGGAACGGGAAAAAAAGGGATTTTTACATTTTAATGTTTAGGCGCGTACGAAGTCGCGGGAAACATCGTAGAGATCTGAAATTTGGCATGCAGGTTCCTTGGGGAGCGTAGGGGAGCACTAAGAAACGACTTCCCAAAATTCCCACGGGAACGGGAAAAAATGGTTTTTTACATTTTAAGGCGCGTACGTAGTCGCGGGGATCATCGTAGAGAGCTGAAATTTAGCATGCAGATTCCTTGGGGAGCGTAGGGGAGCACTAAGAAAGGACTTCCCGAAATTCCCACGGGAACGGGAAAAAATGGGTTTATTACATTTTAAAACCCGTACGTAGTCGCGGGGATCATCGTAGAGAGATGAAATTTGGCATGCAGATTCCTTGGGGAGCGCAGGGGAGCACTATGAAAGGATTTCCCGATATTCCCACGGGAACGGGAAAAATGGTATTTTTACATTTTAATGCTTAGGCGCGTACGAAGTCGCGGGAAACAGCTATCTATCTATCTAAATATATAAAAGAAGAAACTGACTGACTGACTAACTGACTGATTGACTGACTGACTGACTGACATATCAACGCAGAGCCAAAACTACTGGTCGTAGAGAGCTGAAATTTGCCATGCAGGTTCCTTGGGGAGCGTAGGGGAGCACTAAGAAAGGACTTCCCAAAATTCCTACGGGACCGGGAAAAAAATGGGTTTATTACATTTTAAGGCGCGTACGTTGTCGCGGGGATCATCGTAGAGAGATGAAATTTGGCATGCAGGTTCCTTGGGGAGCGTAGGGGAGCACTAAGAAAGGATTTCCCGATATTCCCACGGGAACGGGAAAAATGGGATTTTTACATTTTAATGTTTAGGCGCGTACGAAGTCGCGGGACACAGCTATCTAACTATCTAAATATATAAATAAAAGAAGAAACTGACTGACTGACTGACACATCAATGCAGAGCCGAAACTACTGGTCGTAGAAAGCCAAAATTTGGCATGCAGGTTCCTTGGGGAGCGTAGGGGAGCACTCGCGGGGATCATCGTAGAGAGATGAAATTTGGCATGCAGGTTCCTTGGAGAGCGTAGGGGAGCACTATGAAAATATTTCCCGATATTCCCACGGGGACGGAAAAAAATGGGATTTTTACATTTTAATGTTTAGGCGCGTACGAAGTCGCGGGAAACAGCTATCTATCTATCTAAATATATAAAAGAAGAAACTGACTGACTGACTGACTGACATATCAACGCAGAGCCGAAAATACTGGTCGTAGAGAGATGAAATTTGGCATACAGGTTCCTTGGAGAGCGTAGGGGAGCACTAAGAAAGGATTTCGCGAAATTCTCACGGGAACGGGGAAAAAAGGGAATTTTACATTTAAATTTTTAGGCGCGTACGAAGTCGCGGGAAACATAGTAAGGATCTGAAATTTGGCATGCTGGTTCCTTGGGGAGCGTAGGGGAGCACTAAGAAAGGACTTCCCGAAATTCCCACGGGAACGAGAAAAAATGGGATTTTTACATTTTAATGTTTAGGTCGCGGGGATCACCGTAGAGAGCTGAAGTTTGGCATGCAGGTTCCTTGGGGAGCGTAGGGGAGCACTAAGAAAGGATTTCCCGATATTCCCACGGGAACGGGAAAAATTAAATTATAATCCTAGATTACAAACACTTTCAAGAAACACGTTATGCAGATTACCTACTGTTAGATTACCTGCCTATTGTCCAGTAAAAAGGAAATGATTGATGAGTTCCCTAAAACATTCTTTAAACCAGTCTGATATTACCTAAATAATGAATTTTGGCACTAAACTATTTATTCATAAGAGATTAATGAATCCGAGAAAAAAAAGGAAAAATCTATACACATAATAAATAATAATTCTGTAGAAGTCGCGGCTGAAAATTGAAAATTAAAAGAAACTATCAAGTCAAAGAATCAATATGAACGATACTGAACACAAAATAACGATTTTTAGAAAAAAATACTGTATGTATGTATGTATGTCCGGATTTAACTCGAAAACTACTGGACGGATTGAAACAAAATTTGGTATGGGGGTAGTTTATAACACTGGTCAACATATAGGCTACTTTTTATCCCGAGGAAATGCATAGTACCCGCGGGAAGGCTATTAACAAATTCCACGCGGACGAAGTCGCGGGCAGAAGCTAGTACTAAATATGTACCTAAGCTGTAAATACGATGTTTATTGAAACGTAATTATAGTCAGGTACTTGTTGATGACAATGGTGACAGGCATGTCATTCTGCTCTCTGTTCTTAGTTATACATTAGGCAAAAAATCTGTAAAATATTTTGACTAGATAAATAGACCTACAATCGTTTGTTTTTTCTTATTTTTTTTAGGTTGACCACTTTGTGGGTACAAAGAACAAGGGCTTTAAAGAAATATATAATCTCAATGTCCCGATCCAAGTCTAGTTTGTTTTTTTTTTACTATAGAGTCTTCCGAAGAAGAGTTCGGTAGGCCTCCAATAAGATGGAGCGACGACCTCGTGAGGGTCGTGGGAAACCGGTGGAAGCAAGTAGCACAGGACCGGTCTGAGTGGCGAGCCTTGGGGGAGGCCTATGTCCAGCAGTGGACGTCTTTCGGCTGAAATGATGATGATGATGAGACTTTCGAAGTGGCCATTTCTAGCTTTGTGAGATCTGTTGTTTCATCACATACGTAATAGACCTAGAAAAACTCCATAAAATAATGCCATTCGTATTATACCTACCCGCCTCTTCTCACCATAAAAATCATGATTAATTTGACGTGTATGAGACCCGTTTGTATTAAATGAAAATTGATGTGTAATTGTATAGAATCGTTATTGAAACCATTGGGAATTGGTTCATTAGCAGCAACGTCTCTTGTTTCCTTATGGCCACATCTATGGAATTTATATTTATTTGACAATGGAGGCCATCTCTAAGATCTTAGATTTAAGTTTAAGTTAGGGACTATACATCCCTTCAATGTAATTTTAGTATGTACCTATATGTATATTTTATACATGTAATGTAAATTTTGTAATTTTTTTAAAAAGGCTTTCTGCTTGAGTTTATTGCGGCGCTTCTTCTCAAGCAATGGGTCTAGGAAGCGCTGCAATGGTAAATTCTTTTCTGACGTGTAAAAGTGCCGCTGTGTGGCCAATTTGCTGAATAAATGATTGAATTGAATTGAATTGCTTACACCTTTGACCGCAAGTGTAGCGCCAAATTACACTACTTTTAAGGACTTTTTCGGCTATAGGCGCGGTCAAGGGTTATTAAATATTAGATACTAGCTTCTGCCCGCGACTTCGTCCGTCTGGGATTCGGTTATCGCGTTCCCGCTGTAACTATGGTTTTTCCGGGATAAAAAGTAGCATAATTATATCCTTGCCCACTCCACTATCCAACTATCTCTATACCAAATCTCATCGAAATCAGTCCAGCCGGTTTGACCGTGAAGAGGTAAAGGTGGTGGGGATCTGCGATCGATCGGAAGGGACGACAGACCACCTTAACAGATAGAGTTAAAGCACGATACTACTTATAGAAGGCGCGCAGCGAAGCACTTAAGCCGTTGACACAGAGTCCATTATTGTAAAATCCACACGCCTTCTAAGTTGTGTAAACTGTACATACTTTCGCATTTATAATATTAGTAATGAATTTGCTGTTTAGTATGTATGTAGGTAAGTAAGTTTCTTTGCTAAATTAATTATGCTAAGCTGGTTTTTATTGCAGTTTACTTTACTGCACGGGCAATTGAAAGTCGTAAATTTATTAATACCCACCTACTCTTAACATACAAGCTGTTATCCTCATAATACTTAATGAAAAACGGGAAAGCAAAACTTTTAATGTGAAACTTCTACTGAGAAATATATGTATACTAGCTTCTGCCCGCGACTTCGCCCGCGTAGAATTCGGTTATCGCGCTCCCGCGGGAACTATGCGCTTTTCCGGGATAAAAAGTAGCCTATGTCCTTTCCCGGGACCCCAACTATCTCCATGCCAAATTTCATCTCGATCGGTCCAGCGGTTGAAGCGTGAAGAGGTAACAGACAGACAGACAGAGTTACTTTCGCATTTATAATATTATATATGTAATATGTATATATGTATATGTATATATGTATATGTATATATATGTATATATGTATATGTATGATCGTAGTTGACACGTCTGGCCCGATCCTATTTTTACAATCTAATATATAAAATTCTCGTGTCACAGTGTTTGTAACCAAACTCCACCGAAACGGCTCGACTGTTTCTTATGAAATTTGGTGTGTATGTTCAGTAGATAGGTCTGAGAATAGGACGTAAGCTATTTTTAATACCAAAAAAATTTCTATGGCGGTACGAAGTCCGCGGGGTCAGCTAGTCTCTAATATATAAAATTCTCGTGTCACAGTATTTGTAACCAAACTCCTCCGAAACGGCTCGACCGATTCTTATGAAATTTGGTTTGTATGTTCAGTAGGTCTGAAAATAGGACGTAAGCTATTTTTAATTTATTCTAATGCGGTACGAAGTCCGCTGGGTCAGCTAGTGTTTATTTAAAATCACAACGACTCATATAGGTAGGTGTCAGAAAAGTGGGATGTCACAGTCTTACCTTAATAACTACAAAACTATTGAACTTAGAAATATGATTTTAGTGTCATTATTTAGCTCATATGTAGTCAGTTTTTATTTATTTATTACGATTTATAGTCACTTGTGTGCCCTTTTGTGGCCTAGTGGTTCAATTCAAAATTCATCATTTATTCGCCAAATTGGCCACATAGGGGCACTTTTACACGTCAGAAAAAGAATTTACCAGTTCGAGCTACCGCCTCTCATGCAGAGGGTCGGAGGTTCGATCCCGGCTCGCACCTCTAAGTTGACTTATGTGCGAAATTCAATTTGAATTTATCACTGACCTTTTCTGTAAAGGAAAACATCGTGAGGAAACCTGCACGCATCTGAGAAGTAATTGAAAGATGTGTGTAAAGTCCCCAATCCGCACTGAGCCCGCGTGGAGACTATAGCCCAAACCAAACCCTCTCGTGATGAGAGGAGGTCTGTGCCCAGCAGTGGGACGCAAATAGGCTGAAGTAGTAGTAATCAGTTTTGGCCTTAAGTTAGCATGTAAGTACCGACGTTTCAACTTAAGACCAATGGCGGTATGCATCGACACAGCCCCACCCATTTATTTAATTACTTATTAAGGCAGAAATAAATCAGTAAATATTAAAGATATTAATACTTCAAGAGAGCACACTTTTCAAAAATTAAAGTCGACTGTAAGATTCGCCTCTTTTGCTATCCCTATTTACAAACATTTGATCCAACATCGCGGGTTTGGCCCAACATGATCGGTTGGATACAAACACGGAGCGCTACAAGCCCGCAGCTTGTAATACGTTGTTAGGGCGTTCACTTAATTTATGTGTCCTTTTGCACTCCAAATTAAACTTCTGTTGCGTAAAATTATGTTCTTTTTTTAATTTTGGTTCAACAGATTGCCTTTTGCGGCTTGTGTCGGGTTTGGGATTTCAACTTAGAATAGATATGATAAGGGTTGGTTGTAATTACTTACATTATTCTTCCTTTGCAATTATTGGGTAAAAAAAACCATTTGAGAGTAGATACTTTCCGTCTTCGTAGCGTAACGCCATGTGCGCTTTTGTATTAATTCCATAAGTAGTTTTTGAGCATTTGAATTTCGAATTGAAAAAGATATGTTGGTATAAATTTCGAATTGAAAAAGAAATGTAGAGGTTAACGTCTGCTAAATTTAACGTGAGATCTTTAATATGGAGAAAACCCTGTAGAAATGACAACAGCCTACTTACGGCCCACTGCTGGACTCAGGCCTCCTCTCATCACAAGAGGGTGGGGACTTCTGCACACACAGCCTTGAATTAGTTCGCAGCGTGCAGGTTTCCTCACGATGTTTTCCTTCACCGAAAAGCTCAGTGGTAAATTCAAATTGAATTTCGCACATAAATAATTTCAGAGATGCGAGCAGGATTTGAACCCCAGACCATCTGCACGAGAGGCTACCACGGCTTCCAGTAGGAATGACAGCTCAAGTTAAATGTACAACTTAGAAGGCGCGCGGTGAAGCACCTAAGCCGTTGACGCAGAGTCTATTTTTGCTTAACCCACGCGCCTTCTAAGTTGTGTAAACCTATAACGTCCGTTAACTTTCTGATGCAAACCGGAATTAAGTTTCAAATTCTCAAAAGGCAATAAGCTTTCAATAATAATTTAAACTTAGTTATTTTAATTTGTTTAGAGTGCGTAAAGTAAGTAATTTCAGCAGTTTCTCCACATTGTTATTTTTTTGTTGTTTTCTTGCTCGTGAGAGATGTCATTGTAAACAAGTACGTAGCGCTAAAATAGCTCTAGTCACCTTAATCTCTTTTTTGTTGAACCTCGCATTCAGCTCGGTTCCATTAAGAATCCTCCTATTCCAATTTTTTTCGCACTTAAACATCAAAATTTTATATTACCTAATCGAAAATAACCGGACACTCAATTCAATATCTAATGATTTGATCCTACTAAAAATAAAAACAATAAATTGAACACTTGTTTCCAACATTAAATATTTTCGTTTCTAAATAAACATGACTTATCCGTTTAGTTTCCAAAGGGGAGCGCGGGCTAATTCCCGCCGTCCCCGGCCGCCCCTTATTGATGCGCTTTTGACTAGTTGTGATTTCTGTTTATTAGCCCTTTGCCTCGTTATTGTGTTGTGGTGGGCGTTTTGTATCCCTCTGTAAATCAACGGAAATTGGCTTAGACGTTTTCATCGATAGCACACGGCGGACACGGCCTATAAAAGCATGATATCGAACACAATTCGAATGAAGTGTCAATGTTTGCGCGCGATGAAGTCTGTGTGCGTGCGAGGACGTCTGTACACTTGTAAATGTGTGTGTGTGTACCACTACGCGGACCAATGATTCACTCTCCATCTCCGGATGAAACAAATGACGGTAAGGACGAGACGGGCGCGAGTTGCCGTCAGCTTAGATAGTTCTAGCTGTAGGTAATTCTCTAGCTGTATTCTGTTTGTTTTCACCCAGAGACGGGTTGATAATAATACCTGCTGCTAGTAAAATGCGTGATTAAATATCCCAATTGTTGAAGAAAGAAACCGTATGTGTGTGTATATGTATACAAACTGCTGATATACTTAATTACCAATGTCACTCTCACAATCAAGAAGAATTAAACGACACCTCACAAGCTAAAATCCGTCAAGCCGTTTAGGCTACAGAGCGTTCCAAAGAAATATACCCAAATATATGTATACATGACCTTGAAAAACATAACCCCTCCTTTGACGCAGTTGGGTTAAAAGTAGTCCTTCGTAAACCTCAAGAGGAAACCCTATTAATAACGACGTTATCTAACACGTCATTTTCCTTATTACTTAATTTATTTTAGATATTTTGTAATATTAACAGTGTAACGGTCTTGAAGAAACGTAATTAACTTCTGAAAACGAAATACGGGCGCCATCTTGTCTCGCCGAGCGTAAAACGGTTCCGATCGATCGACTCCGCTAAAGAAAGGAATTAATTCCTTTGTCTTTAATCGTTCTTTGTGGTCAGATACAATTAAATCGGCAGTTTGGGCGGGTCGTTGCCCGATTGCGATTAAAAAAGTGGTTGACCGGAGATTTGGTTGAATTTAGAACGGTGAGGTGAAAAAAGTTTTTTTTACTAAGTCCACGCAACCGGCCAGTTATAGTTGTTTACAGCAAGGTAAAACAAAAAACGTGGATGTTGTGGTGTTCGCATTTAATGAAGATTTTTTGTCTCTCAAAGATACCTACATAGTACAGTCGCCACTGAACAAACAAGGATGCTGCTCATAAATATCTGAAAATGCACTTTAAGGCGCCTGTAGCCGTCGATGACCTTGAGCGTTTTGAGCCCGATCCTCTCAATAATAACCGCGCCAAATACGCTAACGTAAATTACAACGATAGAAATGGTTAATTTCGCCCGCTGTCTTAAGTCTACCGTGGCCCAGCGGTCCAAAATCATCATGACGTAGATGAGAGCGCAAGAGGGGCGCGGGTTCAAATCACCGCTTATAATAACTTTTTGTATATTTTTTTTATGAATTGAATACTTTTTTAAATAATTTACATGCTGAACATGGTACTAGTGATATTTAGATATTTTTAATGTTTTTTCGTATCAAAGTCGTAGTTTAAGAATATGCAATGCAATTAGGCATTATGCGTACCTATGTAGGGTAAAACCCCGATAAATGACTACATTCATAATAAAGTTCAAACAGCAGGAAAACTGGCCTGTCTGGAAAAAAAAAATTCATGGTTTTATTAATTATAATCATGATTTTTTAATGTCAAATATTCTTGAATAAAGTCATTATTAAAATCCGATCATTCTGTACAATCTAAATATATATTCTGTACATCTAAATATATAAAACTCAAAGGTGACTGACTGACTGACATAGTGATCTATCAACGCACAGCCCAAACCACTGGACGGATCTGGCTGAAATTTGGCATGCAGGTAGATGTTATGACGTAGGCATCCGCTAAGAAAGGATTTCCCGAAATTCCCACGGAAACGGGAAAAAACGGGGTTTTTCATTTTAATATTTCTGCGCATACGAAGTTGTGGGGAAAAGCTAGTCTAAATATATAAAACTCAAAGGTGACTGACTGACTGACTGACATAGTGATTTAGCAACGCACAGCCCAAACCACTGGACGGATCGGGCTGAAATTTGGCATGCAGGTTCCTTAGGGAACGTATGGGAGCGCTAAGAGAGGATTTCCCGAATTTCCCACGGGAACGGGAAAAAACGGGATCTTTCATTTTAATATTTCTGCGCATACGAAGTTGCGGGGAATAGTACAATATTGCAGAGGCCGCCAAGTAGCTCATTGCCGGACGATTCTATTAGTACGAGTCCGGCAATCGCAATTGCGGCCGACGTATATATAATGCTTTTCTCAAACAGCGAGGAAATACGTAAGGTCAGTCGGGGCAAGTGCGCCAGGATGGGGTAAGTGCGCCTAACATAAATATATCGAAACCTATAAATATTACTCAACTAGTAGTTGGCTGTTTACAAGGCATAGGGCCGAATTAAATTTAGGCGCACTCACCCCACATCAGTATTTACTACTTCCATGATCGTGGATGATTTGGCCATGGAAGTTGTACTCATTACCTCCATTGATTTGTCAGTTGCTCTACAGAGGTGTCTCAAATAGCAAGCGAATTTAAAAAAAACACACACGACAATAATGTTTTTGCTGGCCAAGGCCGGCAATGGACAGCCTGGCGTCTTCTTTTTTTGAAAGTAACACGAACATTACCGAGCATGTTTGAGAAAAAGCTAGTTACTATAAAAACATCAATTCAGATTCCTTTTCTAAGTTGGTGGACGCGAATTGGTCCATAGGTGGACGCAATCTGGATTAAGTGGACGCAAACTGGGTAAATCGCCTAATTTGCCTATTTGTGTCGTTTTTTTGAAAACTACCAGATGTTTCGACCAAAACTATAAGTTATATTGAAAAGGACTATATCATCAATACATTACATCCCTTTTATAATCAAAATTTCAATTAGAACATTTTTATTTTCACCTTCAAACTTGCCAACTCCAGTAAGTGGACGCAAACAGGCGAAGCGACCCTACTTTTCAGCGACTTTCTTGAGGTAATAGTTCGCCCTTGTCGCTTTCGTATCAACTTTATAGAGCAGTGTGATCTTCTCCCCTTTTTATTACCCATTTTAACACTAGGTAACAATAACAATATTATAACAAGAACACTATTACGGAGTAACAAAACAAACTTAACAAATAAGTATCTATAACAACAATAAAATGCAAATCCTCGAGACAAATCACTCCACTCGACTTACTCTCTCGCTAGTTACTCACTCGCTATTCACTCATTTCCGAGTGCCGGCCGGCAGGCCGACCATGCTGTGCGTCCTCTGATCGAGTTCGGGATACCTACCTAGCTGGCAACAGCGCGCGCGACCGCGAGGTAAACAACACGAGTGCCGAAACTCGCAACGTCGCCTTGTTCTCAACCACAACTTTATGTTTAATGCAATGAATTTATAGAAAAATAACACTAGTTCAAATCCAATATAAAAGTCAAATTTATGAAACGAACTTTTATCCTTCTTTCTTTAGTAATCATGATAGTTTAGATATTTTTTAATCAATAAATAAAAATATTTAAAAATATAAAAAACGCCGCATAATTCAACAAAACGCCTACCATAACAAGCGCAGCAAATGTGTGTTGTGATACTTGTGATTATACACTAAGGAAGACATAGGTTTTTCGTCTAAAAGCTATTTATCATATAAGTTAGAAGGTCAAGCCCTAGATAAAATTCTGAAAAGTACTTGCAAAAAATTTGTCAACGTACATTTTTTCCTAAGCGGAAATAAATGGTTACATATAGGAGGATTAAGGATTTCTTAAATGACATCCATAGTACAAATCATTACATATAAGACGATATAAAATACCAGAAACACTAATTGACTATATTTGTGTTCCATATTCGTAAACTTTGCAGATGACAACTTGTTACAATTATAGAAAAATGGTTACAAAAACACCTCGAATTTGCATTTTTGCCTCACTACTCGCCTTAACGTCTTTTGAATAAAATATTGTGTATATCTGAATATTTATGATCGCCATGTTTACTCCCATAATCAGATGGCGACTGTAACTTACCTCTATATGAACTAGGGTAAAGTGAAGTAGGTGGGTACCATAATTTTTCATGTTTCACAACTGCACCTATCATAGACATAGACATTTATTTCTCAATATCAAATTACAGCATATTTTACATGTCAAAATAAGAGAATTTCACATTGAGATCGTCAGAAAGAATACAAAATAAAAATAAAATGAAAATCAGGAATAAAATGTTTCACCGTTAGGATCGTCTTTTCATACCAAAATAAGAAATAATGTTAACAAGTAATAGGATTAATGGTACAATTGGTATGTCAAATTATATATTACAAATTTATAAATCTAAGTCCATGTATTCTTTAACAGAATATAACGGATGTTCCAACAAAAGGTTCTTAAGTTGACGTCGAAACACCGCGTCAGACGGTTCACTTTTTAGCTGTGCAGGTAGACGCTCGTAGTAAGACGGACCGATAACTTGCGGGTTCTTCCCTGCAAGAGCCATGCGACGTGGAATTGTCCTCAGGCATCCTGTGCGGCGGAGTGGCACGCCGGGAATATCAACACGCGCAAAAGTGGACAAATTATTCCTTACATATGATAAAACTTCAAAAATGTACATTGAGTAGTGAGTCAATATACGTTGCGCTGAGAAAGCACCCCTACATGTCTCTCTAGGTTTCAACCCAAGTAACGTGCGCACGGCGCGTTTCTGCAGGATCAGAACTCTGCTGGACTCTGTGGAGTTCCCCCAAATTAGTACACCGTACGACATCAGTGAGTGAAAATGAGCAAAATAGACTTGTTTTAAAACATCTTTTGATATGAGGGGTTTCAGCTTTCGCAGCGCAAAGACCGCACCACTCAACTTGTCGCACAATTTGTCAACATGGCTCTTCCAGTCAGGAATCAGGAATAGACATAGACATAAACCCATTTAAGCACCTAGAAAGATAGGTACTAGCTTCTGCCGTCGACCTCATCGGCGTGGAATTTGGGATTTTCCGGGGGGTTTTCCGGGATAAAAAGTAGGTCTTCTCCGAGTCTCGAACAATGTCCATACCAAATTTCATCTAAATACATAGAACCTAGCGGTTAAAGCGTGAAGAATAATGAATAGACAGACAGAGTTACTTTCGCATTTATAATATTAGTTAGTAGGTATGTATGTATATGGATGCAATAAACATTTCATTCAATAACTGATAAAACCGTCTTCCTTATTTCCATCTATTCACAATAGTAACAAATTACCCATATGATATCATGCTGCAAACAAGCTATAAACAAATCATTATACGTAATTATTGATATTGGTAACAATATCACATTCATACCGACCGATAATTAAATCCTGTCACAATTAGGTATTTCATTTGTTTACATATTGTGTCCATTGTTCACATTATGTTACATAGCTCACCAAAGGAAGACACTAATTGAGCTCATAGGGGAAATAATACATGTGTGTGCGAATTTTGGAATAGTTGTAGGTGAAGGTGCCTTAAACAACATACTAAAAGTCCTGATGGGGGGGAGCGCCGCTAACGTGTTGGGGGGGGGGTCCAAAGGTCCCTTTTTTTGGTTTTTCGTAAATATCTCGTAAACGATAACCCGCAACAAAAAATGTTTTAAGACATAAATAATTTACATTAAATTTTCTACAAAACGATATACACACTTTTTTGCTAGTGTAAATATTGAAATAGATAATGAAGGGCAAAGTTAACGATAAACGATTTTACGCGTGGGTTCGGGATTTGGTCCGCTGTACCCTGATTCTTTTTAGATAAGGGATCATACTTGACACAGTTGTACTTTGGATAATTCTGAGTGGATTCATACTAAGGGCCACCGCGGGACACCGCTCGGTTGGTAGGGGGAGAGGGGGAAACTTTGCATCCGCCGCGCTTTAGTTAGACCCATATATTTCCTAAAATTGTAAGAGTTAAGAGATGCTGTTTATTGCGAAATGATCCTTACTAAATGCTTCATCAAATGTAATCCATAAGTTTTCATTTTTATTGGTGGTTTTTCTTAACTTTTGATCGATATTACAAATTTCTAAATTTAACAATTTCTTTTAGTAAGTTTGATATAAAAATGTATGGTGATGTGCAGTGCCACTTTTTCAAAAGTTGGCGCATGTAATGCAGATTTGAACATGGTATAACAATACTGTCTACTTTAAATAATAAAGAAAATATTGAGAATATTAACCAACTATTCTGATATTTTCTAATTATCATGAGCCATTTAAATTGTTAATTTCAAGGAATTTCATTTAAAATTGAAGCCAGTTTATCACATTTAAAGAAATAATGTTAAATTAGTCCACTTTATTAACAGAAAATGCTGTTTGAGGTAAGATGCATTTTTACATAAGGCAGTCACTGACTTCAATTAAGAGCTTCAAAAGCGATAAAATTAGCGGTCGATTGAGTTCCTGGTTGACTGGGCACACGTGGTGTGTCTCGTTTAAAACTACTAGACCGATTTTGATGAAAATAGTTGGAGTTCCGAGA